>CM020216.1:104876982-105271982 GCA_009819775.1 Phoenicopterus ruber ruber
GTGGGGTTGGGGGAGAGGCAGGGAGTTTAATGTATATGTTAAAAAAGGGAGGGAGGGGGGTCGAGGGGGGGGGGGGAGGAGAGAGAGAGAAAAGAAGAATAGAAATAATGCAGTTCCAGACATTTTGTGCTATAAAAGCTTTCCTCCTCCTCGTCCCTCCCTCTCTCCCCCCGCTACTATCTTCGGTGATAATTAGCATAGCGCCTAGTCGCGATCCTAATGCGAATTAAGTACTCGGGCAAGTTGAGGAAAGTTTGGATGGGTAAACTTTGCTATAAGGGAACAAGGTGGGGTGTTAAAATAGGCAGTACGTGTGGGGAGGCGTGCGGAGCATGACAGCCGGCCGTTGTTTTTCCCCTCAAACCAGCTAACCTCTGCAATTAACTGCTGGAGACAAACCCTGTGTTTTAAGCCGAAAAGTGTCGGTTTGGAGTCAGCACCATTTATTAGGAGCGTTAATAAGCTCCCAGCAGCAGACAGGGATCTTCTGGGGAATGCGCATTGTGTGTGCCCACAGCTTATCCTTTGCGTTACCCCTATAGATGCGGAGGCGCTCGGGCACTGGACGTGCAAATATAATTTTGCTCGGACTACTTTCTAAACATTAATTCTGGTCTTTATTTAATCCAGATGCAGGGCTCCCCTCCCCCCCCCCCCCATTTGCTGCCTTATTGTTGGTTTACATTTTCTGAAAAGGCGACTGGTGTAACCTGTGGAATTTGAAATGCAAATAAAAGCCTGTGGGAGTTGAGGCAGAACAAATCAGCATTTATAAAGTGAAAAAGATTTAATGTCTTTGAAACCATTGCGAGATTTTTTTTTTTTTTTTAAGTAAGAACTGAATCGTGACGTCAAGTCGTTTGGGAAAGATTTATTTTATTTTTTTTTTTAATGTCTGAAACGCGGGTATGCGAAGTGCTTACAGGAAAAACAGATTACAAGATTAACATCTGTTAACATGATCGTTTATCTCCAGCCAAAAATAGGTCAGTCCTTTCTTAAGGAAACACGATTGCTGGGCGCATGATTAAATAATGAAATTAGGCTGATGAGTTCATAAATTAGACGCTGTGCCGACGTGCGTTAGGATCCGACCTGTGACAAAAATATGTAATTCGGGGACCGCCGAGGAGCGCTGCGAGGTCAAAGTCCCTTTTTGGGGAGAGGCGCAACTCTCTCTCCTCCTCCTCCTTCTCCTCCTCCTCCTTCCCCCCCGCTCCCCACCGGCAGGCGCTCCCCGCCGCCCCCCCGCTCCCCCCCAGGCCGCCGGCAGCCTCTCCCCGGCCGGGGAGCCGAACTCTTTCCCTGCGAGCGGAGAAGTTTCCTCGGCGGGGAGGGGCGCGGGGGGTGCTGCCGCGGGTGCGGGGGGGCCGGCGACGGACGGACGCGCCGCGGAGCCCCCGCCCGCCCGCGGTCCCCGCCCCGCCGGGGCGGCCCCAGCCCGCGGGCCCGCCCCCCGCCACCGCCCGGCCCCGCTCCGCTCGGCCCCGGGGTGTCGGGGCGCGGCGAGGTGGGACGGGGAGCCGCCGGGCCGGGCCGGGCCCCTGCCTTCCCCGTGCCCCGGCGCCGTGCGCGTCCTCCGCCCGGCCTCGCTATTTCCATCCCCTCGCAGTTTCCCTCCCAGCGGTGGGCTTGGATGGGTTGGGCTTTTTTTTGGAAGTGGATGCAAAAGTGCCCCGACGAAAAAATCTCCTCGGGCCTGGCGGTGCCGTCGGTATTTTTATTTTCAGTTTTTTTTTTGGAGGCGGATTCACCGATTTCTAGAGGAAGATCACAGTTCTTCAAAATTGTGGGCTGGCTGCTCTGCCCCGGGCTGGCTCCTCGGCGGTCGGGGAGAGGTCCCAGAAGCCTGCCCGGCAAAGGGCCGCTGCGCCTTGGCCCCGTGCCATGGACTTTATTTCATGCTTGCTGCACTAAATGAGTTAACAGCCAAAGGGTTTTTCATTAACTCGACTTGGCAACCGTGTATTTGGTTGCCTCCCCCCCCCCCCCCCAAAGAAAAAAAAGAGAGAAAAGAATAATTTTAAGCAGAAGCTGAATGGCATAACATGGGTTGATTGGGGGGGATGTCTGTTTTTCAAGCTCTTCTGTCAAATTTCCTTTGTGCCCCCTCCCTGTGCATGGCATGTGGGTCGGTTGATAGCTGAGTGTTTTATTTCGCAGGGTGCGCGTCTTAATTTTTGACCATTGCTTTCCCGCGGTGCATTAAGGCCCCGCACGTCCTGGAGGGGACCAAGCAGGAGGATGCTGACCCTGAGGGAGGGCAGCGACCTGCAGCTACTTCCCCTTTATCTCCCCCTCAGCCCCACGGCGGGCGTGTGGATGGGGCCAAGGGGTGTGGGTGTATGTACATGCTGGGGGGCAAGCTATTGCATGCAGGGCAGGTGCACGTGGGGCCGGAGGGAGTTGTTGCAAGCAGGACAGGTGTGTGTGTGTGTGTGCATGCATGCAGGGCATGGGGTATGTTGCATTGCTGCCCGTGAGCCAGATGTGCATGCCTCTGCAGGTCCTGCCGGGTCTGGGGGGGGCCGGGTATGTGTGTGCAGTCCAGGATGGGTGCAGGTGTGTGTGTGCACGCCTGCAGGGGTGGGGGGGGGTGCTGCGCTGAGGCAGGTGCATGTGTGTACTCGTGCATGTGTGTGTGTGGTGCTGGGGCTGTGCCCCACGGATGGGTGCAGGTGGTAGTGGGCTCCTCGAGGAGGGCCCCCTGCTCTTGCCCCCCAGCCCAGCTGCTGCTAGCGGACCAAAAATAACTGTATTGCAAGAGGTGTTGGGTGTTTTGGGGGCGAGAGCAGTGCCGGGAGGGGTGGTGGTGATGGGAGCAAAGGTTTCATAGTGGCGGGGAGTATTTTGGGAGTTTCGCTCCTGTAGTTTGTCCGCTGGCCGGGACGAGTCGTGTCTCCGTGAGCGCTGCCGCTTTGTTTTCTGCCAGCGTGTCCTTCAGCTCTGTCACAGCTGCCGGCCTGGTCGTGCACCGCTCTGCGCGCCCCATCTTGTCCCGCCGGGCGGTGAGGAGGGGTGAGCTGCGGTAGTTTTCAGAGCTCTCCCTCGGTAAAACTGGAAGCTGAAGTTGTGCATATCTGTGGTGTAATAAGTATCAGAATAATTTCTGTATCAGAAATAGTGTGGCCAGCAGGACTAGGGAGGTGATTGTCCCCCTGTACTCGGCCCTGGTGAGGCCGCACCTCGAGTACTGTGTTCAGTTTTGGGCCCCTCACTACAAGAAAGACATTGAGGTGCTGGAGCGTGTCCAGAGAAGGGCAACGAGGCTGGTGAAGGGTCTGGAACACAAGTCCTATGAGGAGCGGCTGAGGGAACTGGGGATGTTTAGCCTGGAGAAAAGGAGGCTGAGGGGAGACCTTATTGCTCTCTACAACTACCTGAAAGGAGGTTGTAGAGAGATGGGGGTTGGTCTCTTCTCCCTAGTAACAGACAACAAAACAAGAGGAAATGGCCTCAAGTTGCGCCAGGGGAGGTTTAGATTGGACATTCGTAAAAACTTCTTTACTGAAAGGGTTGTCAGGCATTGGAACAGGCTGCCCAGGGAGGTGGTGGAGTCCCCATCTCTGGGGGTATTCAAAAGGCGTTTAGATGAGGCCCTAAGGGATATGATTTAGTGGGGGACTTGGTAGTGATAGGTTAATGGTTGGACCCGATGATCTTGGAGGTCTCTTCCAACCAGAACAATTCTATGATTCTAAGTATTACGGTGCAGTTATTCCAGGAGACATCTTCAGTTTCACAGGAGTAGCTGCCATAGCCATCTTGAATGAGCTCTGTACAATAAAGTGATTTGTGTGGAGCTTTGTGTTACTGGCATGGTGCGCACCTTTACTAGCTCCTGGTGTAAAATATTTTTTAGATATCTCTAAAAATTCTTGCCTGGGACTTGTTTTCAAGCCTTCAGTTCCTGTAAAACTGAGTGATGTTGAAGTGACATCTAGTTAGTGAGATGTACTACGTGGTCTGTGTGAACAATAGGGCATTATAACCCCCCTCTAAACTGTTAGTTTAATATGCAAAGATAATGCTTACAAAAGAAAAAAAGAGAAAAATTAAACATCAGTGAGAATAATGTTGTCTTAAGGAATGATCCAAAACACGTTTGAAGAGAGCAGTGATATTTGTTAGCACGGCTCCTATCTGAGCTCAGCACGACCTTCTAAATTGCTGTACACAACTAAAACTATGCATCAAGAGCTGCATATAGTCCTTCCGTGAATGTAAACGACTACTTCTGTGTGCATCATAGAAAAGAAAACAGTTTACATCACTAAGGTGAAAGCTACCTATTGTTATTTGCAAGTGACCTCGGCAACAGAATAGCTGGCTGGAATGGAGCAACAGCAGTGACATTCAACTTCTGTAGATTAAAATTTTCGTGTGACAGTGACTAATGTCTTTGCTTTAAAAATTAGGTTCATCTTATGTTTTTATAATTGGTCATAGTATCATGCTGTCACCAAGATTTAATAACAGCAATTATCAGTACAGAAGTACTCACTAAAGGGGTGAAAATGGTTGTGCCATCGTTCTGAATCTGCCTGTTGAACTGCCCGTAAGTGCAACCATCCCTCACGTTAGCAAAGGAAGATGTTTATGTCTTAACACTTCACAGATCTGCTTCGGAAGCAGGGACGTTGGCTTCAATTGACTGAAAAACGAGTAGCCTTTAAAATGCACCTTGCTGCGAGTGCTTGTGTAGCTGGTACCAGAGGGTGCAGCCTGGGAGAGTATCATCAGATGAACGATGTAGTCACCAACTCTTGCAAACTTCGGGCAGTCTGTTTATTCGGATTTTTTTTTTAAGGTCTTTATGTGCAAGTGACCTCCGCAGAGTTATCTATAGTTATCTGTGATCTTAACTGATGAGTTTTAGGCTGAAGTCCCATCGAATGGAGGGCATCTATATTTAGTATGATCCCAAACTTGCCAACTTTGAAAGGCCTTACTTCTGTGAAGACTTAAATTCATGCCAAGTACTTCCAGGACTTCTCTGGGATTACGTACAGTATGCAAAACGAGCCAGTGCATAAGCTTTTGTGAGACCAGTGATGCCGTCTGTATATGTACACTCAAACTGGAAAGCTGGGTTTGACTATATTATTTCTTAAAGTCATCAAAATAGAAAGCTGAAATACAAAGTGATTGCATTTTGCAGGAAGCAACTTGTCTCAGCTTGCAAATTTTACAAGTAAAATGTGCCCGTTTAAGTTTTTGAGACGCAAGTATGAATTTGTAGATACATACCTTTTAAGCCTGAATGGGCATTAGATTTCTGCGCAGAAATGGACTACTACCGTTTTTCATAGCTGTGAGATGTTCCTCAGTTGGATAAGAGCATGTACGACCATCCTATAAATTGACTTGTTGCGTGTGAGGCCACTGCTGTCCCCTAAGAAGCAAGCTTGCCAGTCCCATTGGCTACCGGGAGTTGCAGGAGGGTGTCTCTGGGTGGAATTACAGTTTCTGTATGTGGGTCTGAAATCCTTAACAATATTGGCAGTTAATCAGCTAAAACTTACTACAGTGATTTTTTTCTTTTTTTTTTTTTCTGTAGCCATAAACTTAATCCAGATAATTAATCACTGTATGGCAAAAAAAACAGGGAAGAAAAAAAAGTCACATTTATTTGATTAGATATCTGCAATATAAATATTTGAACCTTGGAGCAACATTGCTTTTTCAAAGCAGACATCTTACATGCTGCAAATGTTTATACACTTCAGCGCTAGGATAAAGCTGTTCTGTCTCAGTCACTGAAGGCAAAATTCTGTCTTTCAGTTACCCACTGTAACCGCACAGTAACTCTCTGGGCATCATCAGTACCGTACTTGGGAGTTAGAAAGACTTAACAAATCGCAGTATTTCTTGATTGCCACTTCTGTGTTAAAAGTAAATGGGACTTCCTTTCCTTTTCCAGCAGGAGCGATTCTAGTAGCTACGATGTTAGTGAGCCCGCATTGAAACATGCTGCTGGATTATGGTCCAGGTAGTTAACATTGCCATAGCTTTCATTAGGATGATGACTTCATTGCAAATGTTTACTTTCATTACCTAACTGTTAGTCAGCAAATGTTGGGTCTCTTGATCTGCTGAACCTGCTTTGCTATTTGAAGCCACTGAGCTCTGTTTTTTTGATGCGATGATTACTCAACGTCGATTATTCATTTTTTGATGTTGTTTACATCTTGGTTATCTGTAGGGGCACATCAGCGTTGTTACACACTTCATGTTAGCAGTTTCTCCTTGCGTTCCTGAAACTGTATTACGGCAACAGCTCTTATGCAAACGGACTCGGGGCATTAAGCATATGTTCTGAGATTAAATTAGTGCACGGATGGACAACACTTGCATCTCTCATGTTGCTGCCAAACTGTATATTGCCTAATAAGTTCTAGCAGGTATTGTATAGCAGTAGCACGCGGCTGCTGTAAGATAATTTGTTTGTTTACCGCTCCCGAGTTGTGAGCTACCACTGCAAATAGTGCCTGTTGCAGGGACGCTGGGACAGTGGCTGTTTACGCGGTGGCAGAGTCACGTGTTAGTGAAGACACTGATCTAAACTATTTTAAGTCTTCTGTCGTGGAGGAACAGAGGCTTTTTACTCTGGATTCAAAACTACTTATGTTCTGATGACTACTTAAAATCCATTTTTTGCTAACCTTTCATTAAAGTGGTTGCTTATGGAAAAGAACTTAATTTGTATCAGCAGGATATTGCGTAGCTTAACGCTTGTTCAACAAAATCCATGTTTCGTTACGGGCTGTTGCAGAAGCCAAAGGCCAGGCGTTGCTGTTGTACAGGCGTCGTAAACCCAAGGTAACTTTAGTAGAGTGACTCTGAATTTACAGGGCTGTGTGTGGGGATGAATTTAGCACACAGCACTTAGCTCCTAATTAAAGCTTATAGTATTACATCCGTAATCAGGGCACTCTCGGAATCTCTAAGAAATGACTTTTTTCTTTGTCTACTCTTCTCCCTTTTCTTTCTTGCCATCTTGCTGTGCGGCGTTGGGTGCTTGCTTCTCCGTGTTGGGGCCGTCATATTTACAGCCCAAAGGAAATGTTTTCCAGCAGTGTACTCCAAATTGCAAAGTAGAATAATTTTGTGGCTCCCCAAATCTTGAAGGCCAGTTTCTAAAACGATCTAGCTTTTAATCTTCTTTTCAAAGTAAAACAGAAACTACAAAGCATATGTAATTACAATTTGTAGCTATTTTTAGACTCCTGACATGTTACACTTATAGTATAATGATAAAAACAAATACTCAACACAGAGGCTAGACAGACAATTTTCAAACCAACAGCATCCGCTCCAGCTACCCTGCGTGTATTTCATACATGTTTGCTTTGGTCCTTTTGTTTTTGTTCTTTCTGCTTGGGAGTGTACCGAAACTGTATGTTTCAGTACATGACTGGAGGGGTGCAGAGAAAATGAGAGCTCCGTCTGTCGGGCAGGTCCCTGTCTATCGGGCAGGTCCTGTGGGGAGGTTTTGCTGAAAATCGGATCATATGTCAGTGAGTTTTAACATATTGCACACACGCGCGCATGCTTTGCTTTTCTGGCAGGTAAAATAAAGGAAGAACGGTGAGTTGGCTTGTCGCTATTTTTACACTGCATGGAAATGCTCATGTTGGCTTATTACAGGGATAGAGCTGACTAAATAGTATTTTTTCCTTGTCCTTTTTTTAAAGAAGATGCTGAGCACTGAAGTGGCATTAGTTTTCAGTAAAGAAAGAGAGAGAGTCTGGTGGAAATTGAGGTGTTTTAGTCGCAATTGTAGCCTCGTTTTAAATAATCACTTTTATTTATTTAAAAATAGATTTGGGAAAGAAATTAGCCATGTTCTTTGTTTTCAGAAGGGTAACGTGTGTGCACTCGCCATATGGTAGCATTTAACCCATATTGTGTGAGCTGACAACAAGTCACATTTATGCTCTGATTTATTTTAGTGTTTCAGAATGTTCTTTTTCTGAAATCTAGTACAATAAATGATGCATTTAGGGTTGTGCAATGTAACTATGTCTTTAGCTGTTTTGCCTCATTGTTACAGTGATACCAGGTTCATGAGTAAGCAATTTTTTTTTTTCTTCCCTCTTCTGAAATAATTTCCTTAAGAAATAGTCGATCTCTGAATGTTGAAATGATTTGCGGGAAGAGTTATGAACAATAGCCAGTGAGACGGTGTGGTGTAAAGGATCGCGGGGTGAGGTGTTACGGTCTCTGCTGGCCGCAACTAGAGCTGCTCCTTTGATGCTTGAGGATGTGCTTGGAAAGACTTCCCCCCCCCCCCGCTCCAGTCTTCGCACAGAGGCTGCTTGGTTGCCTATTTTAATGGATGCATTCTGGCTTCCCTCGCGGTAGACGGTGAGGCACCTGTATTGGTGAGCTGGTAGCAGTACTGGCGGCCGCAAGTACGATAAAACCACGAATCGGGCAGCTTAAGGATTGACTTAAACGATGCAATTAGGGAAATAAGGTCTCTTGTGTTCCCTTTGGATTCGGAGCCCCTGGGAGTTGTGTTTTTAGGCTTTCTTTCCCCTGTGCTGTCCTAGCTGTGCATATCTTCAAGGCTTCGGGAGATGGGGCTCTACTCGGAAGTCCCAAGGCGTGCAGTAAATAAGCGCTAGCCCCATACGGTGCGTTGCGTGAGAACTTCCAAAAGTCGGTGGCATTCCTCGGTGAGGTACCAGTTGCTCACCATCTGTCTCTTAAAGTCGTTTCTTTTAACCTTGGAATACAAAAATATTTCGACGAGGTTATGCACGTGTTTGTGTGAAGTGTCTATAAGCGTACCGAAAAACTGCGAAGCTTCTAATTTCAACGTGGTGTTTGAATACTAATGTGTAACAATTAGGAATGGCTAACATTGTAATTTATAGAAGTTGAAAGGAGCATTAAACACCACCCTTCCAACACTAAATACAGCTTTTCCTCCTGTGTGTAGCTGCTTACGTGAAACCAAGGGTCTGTCTTCCAGATTGTTGTGCTAGCACGTTGATACATCCTTGGATAAAATACCCATCTCGTCTATCATCACGTCAGCCCCTTTGCAACATCCTGTGTATAACTGTACCTTTAGCTGATTAGCACAATACTTTCTTGGTACTGTATTTAGTGACTCTGTGAATGCTTGTTTTAAGACCGTTTTTAGAGAAGTGTTTTCATCAGTACTGAGAAAAGCTGTACGAAATCTATAAATATGTACTTTAATTAGATTTGCTCTTTTGTCTCTTTTTTTTCTTCCCCCCCGGATGAATTTTACCTCTGTAATGAATGCTGTGATCTTCGATGCATAATTTATATTGACATTAATAATGATACTTGGAGAATGTTTTAATCCAAGTTTGCGAAAACATGACAATTTATGTTGATAACCCCGGTCCCATTAAATTTGAACGGATTTTAGTAGAGCCGTGACTATCGGTGGTATGATGAAATAACCCACTTCTCGTTGTGGCAAGCATATTGGAGAGTTCATCTTATCATGAACGGTACATACCAGGTGTCAAATGACATGCCAGACACACAGCTTTGCTTCTGAATGACTCTTTCCAATTAGAAAGTAATGGCTTTAACGGGATCAGCCGAGTAATCGGAGTCTCTTGGTTCTCCAGTGCCAGGAGGTGTATATTTGCAAATGTTATTTATTTATCTGCTCTTTAACGAGTTGCAAAATTGTTAGTAACCTTGGGTAAATTTGGGGGGGAAGGGAATACTATGTGGAAATTGTGGGATTAATGGTTTAGCAGTCGGGATTAAAAATAGTCTTGGCAAATTACCCTGTTGATACTGAAGCCAGAATCTGTTAATGGGGTTACAAGCAGATTGGTTTATCAGTCATTTATTTTCTAGGTTGATTAGGGATTATAGGTTGCCATGTATTTGTATCACAAAAGTAAGCAGTGCAAAAGGCTAGGATTGCTAATATTTCACTTCGAAGTTTCATGCACTTAAAAGGAGGGCGTCTGGAGCTCAGAAGTGTCTTCTAGACTGTGGGAAGCCTTTTCCCTCAGATTTTGGTGCTCTGAAGTGGATGTCTAAGGAGCCTGGGTATTGTAAAGGGGTGGCTTGGCTTGTTAAAAGTCTGAAAAACAGAGCGAAAGCAGTAAGGCAATCTGAAATTCATGCAGGCCACTAAGAATGAAATTTTAAATGCCTCTTGCTGAATTGTCTGCTGTTATGTCTCCTACTGTTTCAGTGCAGAACCTAGGGCATTTTTTAGTCACGATAATGTATATGATGTGCAGTCTATGCAACAGACCGATGACTTCTGTGTGTCCTGTTCTAACCTGCAAACAAACTGTCTTTGTGTGTACCCCTGCGTAACAAAATCTTTTAACTCCCAGCTGTGTATTGCAGGTCACACGTTCGTCTCTGAGCTCGGCATAGAATTTCAAACCAGGGTGTCCCCTCTGAGTCTTCATAAAAAGATGAGAGCCACGATGGAGTCCTTCAGATATTACTCTTCTGCTGTCTAGCTCAGGGGACGCTGTGGCTTTCACACTGTTTGCTACCTTGTCCTGGTGTACAGCTTGAGATAACCTAGTGACATTTATTGGCTTTTCAGTACTTGCCAAGTGAAATGCAATGAAATGGCAGGTGAAGATTCCTGCAACTTTTAGGCTAGGTTTGGAGCACTGGAGCAGATTGGTGGAGAGACTCGTAACTGTTTTCGCTTCCTTGGCTCTGACAGAAAATAAGGGGGAGAACAAGAAGTTTAAGAAGAGAAGTGCTGACCTGGTTTGAAAGAGGAATGGAAGATACTAGCTAAAGAGGAATCCACTGGGGACTGGCCGGTCTGGCAGGCTGAGGAATGGGAAGGAAATGGGGTCCTTGAGATGTAAGAAACCAGACTAATTCCTTACCCTTCTAAAGCCTAGGTCCTCTTCTCCCCTTGCAAAAAGGTTGTCCAAGCCTCCTGCAGGCTCTGGGACTGGTGTCCAGGGGTCAAGGCTTGTATCACCAGACTGGAGGGGAAGAGAGATCATTACCCCCTTAATGTGGCTCTTCTGCGTGTGAGTTCGGTGCTTCTGGAGGATGGGAGATGGGAGAGAGCGCGTAATGGGCGTGGTGACGGACGAGCAGCCCAGGGCAGTGGCAGGATCAAGAAGTTTGTCTGAAGTTTGGTTCGCGTCCTCTCTCTTGCAGGTCGTTGTGCAGACCAGCGCAGGTTACTCCGCAGCGTGTAGGGACCCTTCAGCGGTCCTGCTGGCTCAGCAGGGCCGGGAACACGGCCCTCCCAGCTGGTACTTGCCCTGCACAGGGGAAAAAAAAACCCCGTCACCCAGGAGAGTCTCTGTCCTCTGTTGTCCCCGTGGAAGAAGACACACTCTCTCTTAAAACTAAACTCTCTTCAACACTTAAGAAAAAGGACAAGATGATCAGAAGTGAGAGTCTGACAGCTAAGAAGATGCTAGACATGAAACAGATTTTTGTTGTTCTTGCAAACCCAGTTTATTCTGCTTTGTTCAGTGTATTTTACACTTTAGAGAAGAGTATTTGAAGGGCTGGAATCTCACTTTCTCATTCTAAAACTAAATGAAGTTTTCAGTTTGAATTTTCTTGGTAATCTTTTAAAAAGAAAACATCTATGTAGGTATAGGGGTATGTGAATGTGGAAAAAATATATGAAAAATAATTTTGTGGAGCAGCAATAAAAATGCTCTTCCCACAGTCATCCCTACTTTACTTCCATGCTGTTAGGGCCCAGTGGATTTTAACTTAGCATAACTCAGAGTTTTCTTGTGGAGTCTTACAGCAGCTCTGCAAAGTCTATTGAAGACCAGATACCCAGAATTACTCTTTGTGTAATTCCACCCACAAGGTTACACCTTGCGCTCGGGGTAGCGGAGCTGTGCCAGGAGGAGCTGGTTGACTTGTAAAGATCTCTCAGCCGTTTGACGGCTGGCATCAGCGTCGGTCTCTGCAGAGGCAGTGAAGAGCTGGTGCAGGCAGCAGCCGTGGCAGAAGCTGGAGGAGAGGAGAACGCAGGGCGTGAGGAGCTGAACGCAGCCTTAAAGGAGAAAAGAATATAAGACGACCATACAGAAATAAGGGGAGAGAAAATGGGTGTTTGGAGGAGCTGTGGATGTCCAGGAAGACCGTTGAAGGCAGAGACCCAGTTTTCCCTGTACCTAGGGACACTGTGTTTCTGTAGGTGGGTGTCTTTGTTGTTTGTTTCATCAGAAATCACCATGGCAGGGATCTGCAGTTATCTGAGTTAAGGTACTAAAAGGATCGTTGCCCCTTGGTGATGCTTTTCTTCGTGAGCGGTGAGGCTGAGGTGGCGGCTGGAGCTCCCCCAGCCATCATGTCCCTGTGCAGCATCGCTGGAAGTTGCTGTCTGGGATGGGTTAACGTGGTCTAACTTGAGATTTTACTTGTTTTATTTCCCGCGGCACCGGCCTGCCGGGTGGTCTCTGCCATCCCGCAGCAGCACGAGAAGGAGGCAGGGAGTGTGCGGAGCTGTGTCGGAGCGGGATACGGAGATACCTGGTGTTTGTCTGGTCCCTAGCACGTGCGGCCCTCCTCCATCGCCAGGGGTCCTGGGAAAATTACAGTGCAAACAATGGTGGGGGGGGGGGGTTAAGGAGTGGAGATACTAAGCAGAAGGAGGAGAGGAGGTTGGCCAAGCACATGCATTTGCACGTGTGTGAAGTAACTGAATTTTTCTTCTGTGTAGTTACTTTATGGGACTTAAGACTTGGTTCCCACTGCACAAATCACTGTTCATCGTGGACCCTTTCCCTGCCTCTCCGTCCCCCAGGTCCGCTTTGCTCTGCGATCCCCCTTTCCCGGGTGCTGCGCACTTCTGGACTTGAGCTGGTGTCAACATTCAAAACCTGAAGGTGGCAGAGACCTGGGATGAGTGGGTGGATGTGGCATGTTGAGCATGAGAGTTTTTGGAGGAGGAATATGAAGCGGAGCAGGTTTGCGTTCAGGATGAGAACGGGAGCGATCCGAGTGTTGCAAGGGGCCCGTGAGAAGGACGGGGCTATGCCGAGAAACCGGGCTGTTGGCACAGGAGGGCTGGGAGGATGGCAGGCGGGCTGCTGACAGCCACCTCAGGCTGATTGATTTTTAGCACTGGTAGCAAACTTCCTTAAAAAAGGAAACAAAGAAATTCCTGTGAATGAATAGAATTTGTTAGGACTAGCTAGGTTTGTGAAAGATGCGTGTCAGCAAAACCAGCCATTAAAAAAAAGCACTTGGGAAGTCTGTTCATCCCCCGCCTTTTCTGTGAATACTCATGAATCTGTCCTGAAAGCACATTTTCTAGACATGGCTTTTACTGCTACGACCTTAACTCTGATTACTTGTACAAGGAATGCGCTGGGTATAATGTTTCTGATCTCTTAAAAAGAAGTAGTAACTTAACGTTTTAAGCATTATAAAGGAGATAAAATGAGGACATGCAGCAGTTCCTTTTTCCAGACTTCCGTAGTTGTGTTCAGTTCCTTGTGCTAACAGTCATCCTCTAAATCAAACCACAACATGATGATCAGGTAAAGGTGTGTGGGAACACGCCAGGCATCTGGTTTTTTATCTGACACAAAGTCAGCGGTTTAGGCTTACAGAAGATTATGATTTATCAGGACAGTATAATTATAGCTGTTGTCATACGGTGGCACCCAGTAGCAATGATGATCTGTTGCTGTTGTTCCAGGATGTGTACAAGCAGGTAGTAAGAATTGGTCCCTGGACTTGATTGTGCCTTCTCTGTGTACATGTGGTTGTATGGATCCATTAATGGGTCATTAAAATTCTTCAAAGCATATCTGCTGTCAAATTAAATGCTAATAAATGTCTGTTAATTATCACTAGCCCTCTTCACAATAGTAAGTTGTTAGAATTGGATTTACTGTGCATTTTACTAGATTAGAGGGGAAGCCAACTTCAGCATTTGATCCTCACTGGCGTTTGAACGTGTATCCACACTATGAGGCAAAATTTGGCGACAGTCTTCCTGGTGCTGAAGGCTGCCTGTGTGTTGGTGCTGTGGAAGTGCTTTCTGCTCTCCTCCAAACTCAGCTTGTTTCTGTGCGGGGACTGGTCCTGCCCGAGGCTTGCAGGAAAACAACACTGTGGGGCTCCGGTTCCGCATCGCTCCGTGGGTGCCTGGGGATGTGGTCAGTGCCAACGTACCTGGGTCATCCCAGAAATTAACCTGCCAGCTACCTGGAAAAAATGAGAGTGGTTCATCTGTATGTTAGCCCTCTTCGTATATTTTACGGGGGGGTAACAGTGAAACGTCACACAAGAGATGAGAGCAACCAAGAAGGAAAAAGTCTGGCATGTCATCTAGCGTGAGTGTATTCATATGAGTACAGGGCTCACCCGTGGGGTAAAGTAGTGTTTATGCAGTTTTCCTCCACTGCAAAGATACTTTGCTTTTGCAAACAGCAGCAGCAACTTTCTGGTTTTGGTAATTCAGCTTATTAGTAAGAGCTGTGTGGCATAGTAAATACGCACAGATACAAAGCTCACTTTTATGTATTTTCTGAGCAGTGCAGCTGGGAGTAAAGTGGTGCCGTATCCCATGGACGTGTAAATGGCTTTGTAATTTCTTCTAGACACTGGTCAGAAAATGATACAAATTCCATGGCTTTTAGGACCTTCTATCAACTTGACCCCAGAGACTAAGCCTTGCTCAGTTACTCTGAATTTCATTGGTGTTTCTCCACTGACTTCAGTCATGTTAATTTAAACTTACATCAGCATACGTGAGACCAGCGGATAGCATTCTGTGTGCTAAATATACACTGCGGCGTAGAAAGTGTAGCAGGATGGAAGGGGACTGAGCCAGCAGGAGAGACGCTAATGGCACATATCTTGTGCCTCTGCGTGCTTTACTTCAACCCTGTACTCTCTGAGTCATGTTTAGTCCTGGTATAGGTAGGTACAGCCTACGCTGAGGTTATTCCTACCTCAAGGTCACGGCATAGGGTCATTTATCTCACTTTCTGACTGCTTTTCTCTGTAACCCATACTGCCTTGTAGGTTGGTGATGATTTCATGGCTTTTATGTAGTCATGTCTGCTCCTGTGTGTGTGTGCACACACACAGACACACACACGCACTACTACAAAATAAAACCTTCAAAGCCCTCCCTGAATAATCTGTACTGACATCAGTGAGCACTTCTTACTCATCTGAGGAGTCTCGCTGACTTCAGAGGCACTTTCTCGTGAGTAAGAGTTTGCCAGCGCTGGCAATGGTTACCCAGCCTGGCCCCATAGGGTGGTGTTATGACTCAGCCGTCTGAAGCTTGGCATTGCCTGGCACATACACACACACACACACACAAAGTGTTGGGTCCAGGACTTGAAAAATGTGAAATTGTTGGTTTCACTTCTGTTACTGATGCTGGCCATCTCTTTCAACCCAGACAGACAGAGTACCTACGGCCTCGTCGGTGCAGGTGCCTCCTTGGCCGTGCGTGATGACGTAGAACACCGTGTGTTTATGACAGCGTGCTGTGATGCGCTTCTGTCCCCTTGCTTCCTCTTCATCCTGGTGGCTAATTCTCCTCGACTCTGTGCCATCACTACTCACTGACGTGGAGATACTAGGGGTGCAGGTCTGGCCAAGTTGGTCCGCTGTGTGCACAGGACATACACCTGCACGCTCTGTGAATGTATTTGTTTAAAGTCAGTTGTTAAGAGAAAATGGTAGATGACTTGTTAGGTAATGGGAAGACAAAGGCAATAGCATCATGATGACGACTTTAGAAACAGAGATCGTATTCTGTAGTTTCTCAAATATGACAGAAGATGCCTAGCTAAGTATTGTTAAAAAACGTACTCGCTCACTAGAATAGCAGTAAGTGTATGATACAGTTAATGCCAAAAGTAAGAATGCGATTTAATATAGGGACTTAAGAGTCCTGTAGTCGTTCAGTATTTCTGCTTCTCTTATCTTGGTAAAGAGCAAGAGATTTCCTTTTTTTTTTTCTTTTTTTTTTTTCCCTTCCCCTACTTCCAGTTTTGCAGAAGTAGGTTGGTTGTAGTCCTTTATAGTTTTGAGGTTATACATTAGCAAGCATCATATTATTAACCCTTGCAAGTCGGTGTTCATTTTTTGTAATGTAAGCATGGTATATGCCTATACATGTAGGGGAGAAAAGTCACAGATTTATTTTAAAGCTGTAAAGGTGGATATGTGGTGCTGGCAAGAACCAGAGTGTACCCTAAGGCATCCTTACGTTACCATTTGGGATTTGAGCTTTTATACAAGTAAATTTTATTGTCTAGGTTAAAAGCCAAATTCATTGAACCAAATTAATCTCTGGTTCATTTCCAGTGTTGGCAGAGTTTAACCAGGGATAAATGCAGATGTTTGGTTAAACATTAAAGGATGTTATTGATTTGATATTTTTAAACTAATACTAGAGTGAGCTCAAAATTAAATAGCTTTTGAAGTTTTTGCATAGGATTGCCATGCTGCCAGTAATAAAGTGGATCTAACTTTATTTATTTAATCAACATACTTGCCATGAGTACAAAGCTTGTAATTTAACACTCGTCCTTGGTCTGGCAAGCTGATCCACGTAGGCAGATGCTAGTGGCCACTTGGAAACCTATTGAACTGACTGCAAAGATTTGCTCATGTGGGTCAGTCTGTACAACTGGGGGTTTAGTTTCAGAGGCAATTAACGATTCACTATTGCCTAATTTTAGAGCTCAAATAATTGCTTTGCTTATTCAAGAGAAGAAACACTGCTTCCCTTTGAAACGTTCCTAACTAGGGTGTAAACCCAGGTAATTTATGTCAAATGGCAGGAGAAAGTTTGTCTGCTGCATGAAACCACTGTATTTATGTATCGGCGTAATCCATCCATTAGTTTATGGCTTCAGAGTCCTCCTGGAAGTGTCACAAATCGGCAGGGCCCCCGAGTGCTAGATTTAGCACTTGACGCTCAGATGGAGTTTTCAGCTCTGTGAAGTGTCTGGTTCCTTACAGCTCCCCACTGGCTGTGTTTTTCAAGATGCTCAGGTGCTTGGTACCCTTCCTGAAGTCAGCTGTAATTTAGGCTCAGTCAGAGGGGTCTCAGGCAGCCCAGCCGATACACCCAACTAGTCTCTTAAGTCATCTTGAAGATGACAGCGTCCCTGGGGATAGCTGCAGTGCTGTCGCTACTGAAGTAGCAGGCGGGAATGTTCCTTGCTGTGGATTTTTGTAAAAGCAATGAGGAGAAGGTGAATGAAGGTTTAGGAAAGCTAAAATGCCGACTTGGGTAAATGAAACAGTTTAATAAACGCACTGCTGACATAGCATAGGTGAGATCTTCTCGCCTCGTTGCTCCACGTGCCCTGTTGTGACAGCAGGAGCGGTTGAGTTTTCCCGCTGCAACCCCTATACGGATGTCTTGTGGCCAAAAATGTCTCTCTGACCTCTCTTTAGGAAGCGTGTTTTGACACTGCCTGCTCGCATACGCACTTAGGAGGGGAGTCACTGCAGGTGTCACTGCAAAGACGACTGTTCTCTGGTTTGCGGTTGGAAGACCCCAAGGCAAAGAAGCCAGTGAGAATTACTTACTCTTCTTAAATAACTAACTCTTCCTCCTGAAAACAGCACAGATGTTACAAAATTATGTATCAACATTGAGTTTATCTGGGGGGAGGTGATTAGTTTTAATATGAAATGTTTGGTTTAGACAGTTCCAGGTGAAAGACATCATATTGCAAGTTTAAAAGGTTTAGGGTAATCCAAACTGGTATTTTAACATTTTCGAGGAAGAGCTCGTTGTAGTGTTGGGTACACCCATTTTACTCCAAACTTGTTACTTTTTCATAGATGAGCAGTTTTACTTAGTTGTGTGGTCTCAGTAGGAATGTACAAATAGTAAGCTCCTAAGCAAGACTGATGTATTCACTAGATCCTGTCATCAGTGTCTGGAGACACGTGTGGACGGGGAATCTTCCCTCTTGTGTGGAAGGAGAAAAACTTTCAGGCTTTGAAAGCGAAGTTCAAACTCCAAGGTCATCTTCAGAGAGCAAAAAACACATCCTCTTGCCCAGACTAAAGTAGAGGTGTGGGGTTTTTTTGTTCTGTTTTTAAGCACGACGGTACATGTACTTGGGCACAGAGATGACACTTCACCGTGACTGTTGGTGGAGAGGTGACCTTAACAGAGGTCCTGGGACGAGTTGGTTTCTCAGCCTGTTGTACCCCTTCTTTCAGGAAAGGGTTGCTATGAGATGGCTGAGTCGATAGTAAGAAAGGTGTGGGTTTTGTTTTGTTTTCTGTTTGTTTGTTTGGGTTTTTTTTAATCCATGTGTATTGGGGTTTTTTTGTGGTTGTGACACTGATACACGTGAAGACCAGATCTGCTGAGAGACATCGTTAACATGCGAGATGTCCTATGCAACTTTGCAAGGGTGAGGAGGAAGGGATTTGGTTGGGATGTAGCAGTTGGCAAGTATGCTAAAATGTGGTAAGGCCAAGTCGATGCAATCACCAGGGTGCAGCCAGATTCAGTTGTCCTGTGCTTAGTTACTCTTCCTGTGGTTACTGACAGGTGAGGCATCCTGTAGCGTAGCAGGCGTGTGCATGCTTGAGCTAGGTCATACAGTACCTGATCTTACCGCTTTAATAATCTGGAGAGGTTTTACAGCATAACTAAAAGAGTTTGCATGTTTCTTCAGATTAACAAGATCTGTCTCTTAAAGCAGGGGATTAAGATGTAATTATTCTGTATTTATGTAACAATCACCTGTAGTCGTGTATGCTAGGTAGTGTATATAAACTTTTCTTTGGGATTGTTTCTTGTTACTTCATTTTTAAAAGCTATTAGGTGGCTGAGAAGTTGGTTTTACTTTTTTTTAAATAAAGTTTGAAGATAAGATCTAGCTACTTTTTTCCTCTGTGCATAGGATGTGACCATTGCAGTGGTGCAAACTGAAATGAAAGCATCGTTTGCTTTATGCTGACCCAACAACGTGGAAGTCGTGTCTGTTGCTGGAGTTTCTTGTGCTGCGTGGGTCTCTTATGCATCCTTTCAAGCCCAACGGGCCAGGCTTCTTGAGCAACCTCATCCCTTGAAAAAGAGCCCCTGTCCCTCGTGGCGTGGTGTCTTCGTTTGTCGCAGCGGTTGTGCAGTGGCAGGCAGAGCCCCGGCGGAGGGGCAGAGGAGGGAGAGGTGGAGACGTCGTAGCTGTGAGGAGGCAGGGGAGGGCAGGGATGCGGCGTGGAGGTGGTGGCTCACCTCCGCTGGAAGCGTTGAGATGTTTTTGTTCAAGTTGGGGAGTGCTTTGAAGTCCTCTGGTGGAAAGACTGCCTCCTCGTCCCCTGCCTTCGCTTTCAGGTGGGTAGGTTTTTCTACCTACACTTTACCAGAAGTGTAGGTTTAGCTGCCGTGCTTTACAAGAAGAAAATGTTTCCTGTGGCAAACAGAAATCGCATACAGGAACCCGTGTTTGATTTCTCAATTCTGAGTCTGTCTGTTCTTTCAGAAGAAAGGGTTTGATGCGCTGCTTTTTGTTTCACTTGTTAAGTTTTAAAGATTCTAATTGTACTATTCAAGACCGTGTAAAATACTTAACTAACCAACTTGGCCAGCAGAGAAGACCTGAAGGAGTTGGGAGGTGGCAAAGGAAGAGGAGGTAAAGATATCTGTCCACATAAAAATAGTGGTACAGTGATGTTAAGGACCCTTTAACGTTTTTATGCCAAAACTCAGACGGGAATTTCATTTCAACTGTTGATTGACATGATCATTGCCCCTGTTGCGGCATCTCACTAACTGTGAGGAAATACCTGAGTGTCTCCTGTTTGCTGACAACATCTTGGTGACCTCATGCGGCGATGTTCCTGTTTTCTCCCGTTGGGGCCCGAACGCACGCAGCTGCCTGTGCTTTCCTCCCTCCGCAGCTGGGAGAGGAGCGAACGCCGGGCTTCGTCTCTGTGCTGCTCCCCATCCTCGATTAAAACTGTTGTTGCCTCCTCTCGGCGGGTGGAAGTACATCTCTTGACATTGAATGCCAGCGTGTCAGTCCTCAGTTAGAAGCGTAGGCAGCCCTACCGACCTCGGGCTTGTAAAAATCGCTACCCCGGCGGGTTTTGTTGAGTTTCCTTCTTCTGTTTCTGTTCGTTCTTCAGCACTTGAAACTTGGTGCTGTTTGAATTCTGAGCGTGAAATTTTAGTTGCTAAATAAAATTTCAGTTATTCCTATAAATTATGAGGGAAGCAGTAACAGCTTCGTGTTTCTTACCGTTCTGGTTATGCCTGCTAGGAAACTTTAGGGAAATAGATGGAGCTGTCAAGGATATAAAAGCAAGAGAGTTGTTCTTGAAGTGAAGAGACTTGGACGGCTGATGAAATCACAGCCCTTGGGTGCTGCGGAGAAGTAAATTGAAGTCATTATGACATTATGGTAGAAAGCGCCTGATCTGCCAAACTGTCAGCGTTTGATGGACGTGGTATCTACTGACATGATGTTGCACGAGCGCCAGCCAGTTTCTCTTTCTGTCAGCGCGGTGTTGATACTGCCAAGTGCCTGTTATTCCCTCGAACTATTGCACGTGTAAAAAAAGCTGCTGATCAATACTACAAATGGGCAATTTATGTTTGGCGATTATCAAACGCGTATTGATCTGTCTTTCGGTTATGGGTGTGTTACGTTAGGAAATCAGTGATTCAGAGGGTTGAAGTATTGGTAACAGATAATTTTTCTAAATTAAAACATAAACATTCGCAACACTTAATAGCTTGCAAGACGTGAATAGTTCCCTGACAGCTTTCCAGCATCAGTTTCATTTGGGAGCTGACTCACTAACACCCTAAAATTGAGGAGGAGAAAAAAATCAATGAAAGTATCAGGAAGAGACTTTTTTCTTTTTTAAAATGTTTGGTGTGCTTTTTTTGTTGGTTTGTTTAACATAGCACAAAGTGATCATCCCAAGGAAGTGATTTGAACACCCTGCTATGACTAAATGCCTCCAAAATGAGTCTGGAAGCAGGTTCTGAAAGTGGAGATGCAGCAGAAACAAAGGCAAAAGTTGAAAGAGCAAATGCCGACGTTATGCAAGATAGCAGATGAGAAATGATTCAATAATGGTTACAAGCATTCATACGAGGGGAAAAAAACCCCCAGATTCCCACTTAACAGTATTGATTCTACATTTGAAGAATGAACTGCAGCTTATTGCATCCAAGTTGTAGAGAACGCTGTCCGCAGATACAGGGAGAGGTACAACAGGGAGGTTTTTGCTGTGTGCTTAGACAACAAAGTAATACGGGAAGGATGAAAGGACTTCTCAGGTGAAGTCATCCTCTATTTGGTGCTTGTTGAGAAAGCACTGGCATCTTGTAGTGTCGGCTGAATATATTTTGGAGGGTTAAGGATATTTCTACCACTGTATGAGTGACTGTTAAAAAGAAGATCAAAGCTCTAGTCTTCTGTTGGCACCCTCTCATATGATTCTTTGAAAGGGAGTGTGCTTTTTATTTTACCGGGTCATAATTTCTAGGGGTTTGGGTGGGTGGGGTTTTTTTTTGTGGGTGATAGTTTATCATCTCTACAACAATGCACAAATTAGTTATTCAGACAAAAACTGTAAAATCTGGATGACCTAATTACAGATTTCTAAATTTGCACTCCTGTGTCCTGGTATTAAGTATTCCCTTACTCAGAAGAGCTGAGTACTTAGAAATCCCATTGCAGTCAATGGGAATTGCAGTAATAAGCACTTTGAAAAGCAAGCTCTCCTTGTTAAGCACTTAAACATGATGGTTTACAGAGATACCTGAGACTTGAAAAGTGTTTGCCTAAATTAGTAACCTAGTTGATATCTCCAGAGCCAATTAACTGTTTGAAAAATATTTGCACATCATTTGGGAAATTTCAGGTTTAATTTTAAATAATTTTAAATATTGCGCGGTTTTTGCTTAGAGCAGATGAATAGAATTTGATCAAGTATTTTAAGTACTACCTTTTTGGAAGAAATTTTGAAGTTTCACACTGAAATATCTGATTTTACTTTTTGTTAAATCTACTGTGACGTGATTCTACTCACACTTAATAGGTATGAGTAGCTTTGAAAATATGAGTAGCCCCACTGGACTTAATCAGATTATTTATGTGTGTGAAGTTACTCAGTTGCGTAAGTGTTTGCAGAATTGAGGCTTGTGTAAAGTTTCAGTTAATGACTTAAGTTTCTTTTTGTTCCGTTGTTAAAAAAAAATTTTTTTTTTTTTTTTTTTTTTTTTAATAAGATGCCTGAAAAGCCTATATTTACAGCACAGCCCACCCTCTGCATTTGGTTTCAGAAAGGAAAATCATTTTAGGTCAACTTTTGTTCCTGCAGAAGGAAAAAAAGTAATGTGGAAATAGAACGGATTTTGGTTTTATGCATGTTTCATCAGTGATACAATGGATTCATTCATAAACCTTTAATAAGATGTAGTTTGATATTTTTCCTCTCATTGTAAAACATAGGTGCAAGTTTTCCCAGAGAATAACAACACAAAAGCCTTAATTTAGAGTTATAATTATGCTGACTTTACTATTCAGAGCAGTTTAATGGTTTTATGTGGAATGAGGAGACGGATGGGGCTTTCACTAATGCAGGCCACTTTAGGACACTGTAAATTATGTGCATCAGATATTTTTATTCAGGCAGTATACAACAAAATGTGTGGAAATGCTAAGACTACATCTTTTAGGAAAGCATATTCATAAACCAGCAATTCTAAATACATCCTGTAATAGTGCCATACAGTATGGACAAGCTGTGAGGCTCAGAACATCATAGATTTCCTCAGACAATATGAAATACTTCTTGTTATTAAATTTTAAACAAGATTCACTATACGTCCTCTTAAATAGCCATTCTGGGTAATACCTGGAAGTTTAATGGTTTCAGACACTTTTTGGCTTGCTCTACAGACGAAATAGGGCATTTTCAAAGTAGCAATCAAAGCACACTGACCCCCCCTGTACTAAAGGGTAGACCAAAAAGTACTTCCTTCAAAAATTCGCTCTGTAACCTCCCTCCCTCTCCCCCCCCCCCCAAGAGATTTTTCTTTTTCCCTTTCTGGGTATGCATTCTTGAGTACTTATCACTAAATTATCTGATTAACTCTTACACAAAAAAGCAAATGAGGAGACTTGCAAAAAGCACAGCTGAAGTTTTCAAAGGAACCTCCAAAATAACATGCCTAAGTCTCTTCGGCTACTTTGAAAATTTCAATTTATGCCTCTCTCTTTGTCTGTCTGTATTGTGCGTCTGTGCACGTGCAAGTATATAAAATTTGCTGTATTGTAAAGCTGGCTTAACATCTCTTTCAAGTTAAATGTAGGCATTGAGGAAAGGTTGCTTTAGGCTCAGGTTATTTTACCAATATTCTACATTGAACTTATATTTAGAACCAATATTGCCCGTAACAGTTGGTGGAGTTGGAGCGATGCTTGAGTGAAAAGAGGTGTCTTTATGTGGCTGGGGGCAAGGATGAGCTGACCTCTCAAAGGCCGTTTCGTCTGTGGAACTCACTATACCAAGGTATTACCAGAGTAAAACATTACAGCTCAGGCTAACTAACGGGGAGGTTGTGGCTTATGGCATTAGAGGGCTACTCAAAGCGTGAAGTCAAGAAGACACCTTTTCAAACAAGGATGCTGTTGCCTACTTCTGAATTACTTTGCGCCTTCTGAAGCTGGGGCATTGGTCTCATCTCTTGTGGCTGTTCTCGTGATGAAGTGATGGTGCTGGTTTTAGAAAAAGTATTTTTCCCCCTATGAATCACTGCTATAGTGGCTCAGATTTTAAGGAAATGTCCTCATGATTGTGCATACTCCGGTACCAAATACGAACGGTGTCCATCATAAAAGGGCTTTTTATTCCAACAAAAACGATTTTTTTAAAAAATCGTGCAGCAGTTGAGCTCTAAGTCAGCCAAAGTAAAGCCACAGAGTGCTTGCAATGTCACCGAAACTACACTAGCTTGTATGACAATGAGTGGTGACCTGGCAGCACTTGTACTTGATTATCTTCAGATTTTTTTTTTTGCACAAGAGACTCCAGTTCATATTAGGAACAAATGCTGTAGTATTAGGAAAGCAACAGACTACTTTGCTCTGCAGTTTACATCTCATGTGCTTCATTGAAGAACAGCTTTATTAAACCAGCCACTGCTTGCAGATCTTCTCCAGCGAGACCAAATCTGAGGCTTTTTAATTTTTTTTTTTTTCCTCTCAATGATGAAACAAGCAGAAGCAGGCAGACTCGCTGCATGTTGCTTCTCCATTCATGGAAAAGATGAATTCAGAACTATCAAGGCAGTTTCCTGTTTAAATTGCTGGATTTTTTTGTTGCCCAGGACTGGAATTCAGATGAAGCAAGAACCAACTATTTCTCTCTGACCTTGACACGTGTTTGCTTTTCTTGGCCAGCTGAAAAAATGTTAGAACAAACTTCATGGCAAGGCACTAAGAGAGTAATTAAAACCTTGCATGTAGTTTTTCAGTTGTTGGTTGCATTTCTTTAGATAAGTGATTCTAATAATTAAAAATAATCGTAATGCTCCCAGGAAATCTTCCTGTGGGTGCTGGAATTGATAGGAGAAGAACTGTGATTTTGTGCATGTTTGATGGTTGATATTTGATCATTGTGGAGACTCTCCCTGGAAAGATTTTATTGTGCTGAATGAATGAGACCAACTTTTGGCTTCAGCCTTTGTTCTGTAAGGTACTTTAAATGAGGAGCGCCTTCAGTGCTCGGCAGCTGCATTTCTTCCTTTAGGGCTTTCACCAGTGGAGAACAAGAACAATAATGTGGAGATAACTTAATTATAAAATGCATAGATGTTGTTTCACTTATTTGCTCAATAGGCTGGAGACATGGGAATATGAGCCAGTGAAGCAATAAGCATTCTTGTAATAAAGAAGCGTTTTAAAAATGAAATAGCTTTTAAATTCGGTATTTCTGCACTGTGCCGAAGATATGTTGTGGTTTTATGCCTTGGACTTTAGTATGTTTACGTCAAAGGGCTATTGGAGTAGTTTAAATATTTTGGGTTGCAAATCCCTTATAAGGAAATGTAAGGTAATACAAGCTGTTTGTTCAGTTGTGCTTTCCAGTTATTTAACGTATACGGAAACATAGTTCACCTCCGCTTTGTGAAAAATGTCGATCTAATAATATCGGTACGAAACGCGAGTCTTTTCTCAAAGCCCCACACTGTGCGGTTAAAACTAAGGTGGACTATAAATCGCTGTTTTTGCAATACGAGTAGTGATAATGCAGTATCTCACAGCCTAGCAGCAGCTCCGTATCGGCATAGCCTTAATTAGCTGCTACCGCACAGGCGGGGCGGCACAGGGTGCAAACTATGGCAAGCAGATCCCCGAATTTGCATGTGTTGTTTTCATTTACAATGTTAACGTAGATGACAAACATTATTAACGGAGGGTAATTAAAGTGCACATCTATAACTTTCTGACATCTCTGCAGTTTGTTTTGGTTTAGGTTGCGGGAAGCATTATGAACTCTGAAAAAGCTGTAAAGAGAGGTTAATAGAAGTTGCTGAAAACAATTTGAGATTTAGATGGGAAAGCCTTTAAAATATTGCTCTTTCTCTTATTCAGATATTTACATATATTTCATGGTTTCTAAACTACTTTTTCAAGGGCTTATATGTATTCTGGGTTAGGAGAAATACTTTAAAATGACTGTTGGGATGAATGTTGATAATAGATGGGTCTGACTCCTTTTAATGATTTAAAGTTGTTACTCAGTTAAATTAGACCTTGCTGCACTGATACACATCTGGTCATTACTTTCTTTTGGCAGGATTTCCCTGACAGTTTGCCTTCATTAACAGCTACCAAGTGACTCTTAGAAAATAATTAAAATTTCATTTGATGGTATTTGTAATACGATGGCTGTATTGTTGCTGGAAAGTGAAATCAAATGCTTGTTAGCCACAGAATCTCTACAGATGAGTTTCACTGTTTCAAACAGAGAAACTATTGGTCGTACAGTGAAAGCTGTGAAGTCTGGGGGGGGTGTGCGTGCAAATACGCTGATCGTGTCCTCTCTTTCTTCATAGTAGTATACCATTACTCAAGAAATCTAAAGGTGTTCAGGTGCTGAAGCTCTTTAAAGCTTACATCATCTTTCAAAATGTCATTGCTTAAGAAAACAAAATCCCTGCAATTAATTATGTATGTTTTTTTCCTTGATTTCTGTTCCTCCCCTTCGGGTGCGAGACACTTGGCTTGAGTTGGTCACTCGAGTCCCTTCGATGGAGGCGCGAGGATGTCTCTGAAGGTCCTGGTAGGCAGCCGCGGCGGTGGCCGGTGTGCAGCGAGGAAGGTGTCCGTGTTCCTGAAAGCCTGTGCGGTGGGAAGTTGTGACACAGAAACAGAGCAGGGAGCAGAGTGGGAGAGGTGTGTGTTTTTAGAGCTTGCTTTTTTTTTTTTTTTTTTTTTTTTTTTTTTTTTTTTTTTTTAATGTCCCAGGGAACCAGCACTATTTACCTTCCCAGCTTTAAAGTTGTGTTGTCAGCTTTTCTGGAGACTGTTGACCTCTCGCATATGTTCATAAAAAGGCAGGGAAGGGAGTCGGCTTTACCTTGGCGAGGCGCGTTCCCACCGCTCTGCCGGAGATGCTGGCTGGGCGGCTGCAGCGCCGGCTGTTTGGCGGCTCACCGTAAAGATAAGGCTTGTCCTGAAATTCTGCGGTCGCATAAAAGCGACTCCCCGCCCTTCATCTGGAGGTGGCTGGGCTGTAAGATCTGAACGCGGGGAGGCCTTCAGCCTTTTCTTGTACAACAGCAGGTGGCTTGAGATTTGTTACTGATGGTCACGGGGACATCAGAGGGTCTGAATTGGGTCAGGCTGAAGGTTTGTGTTCTCCAGTATCCTCCCTCTGACAGCGCTTGGTGGCGGGTGCTTGGGGAAGGAGTGTGAGAAGTGGGACAAGCCTTTGGTGGCAGCTCCTCCGGGGGTAGTCTCCCAGTTTGACCAGTTTGCAGCTCAGTGACTTCCTAAGCTAGAGGTCATGTCCGTGTCTTTTTGGTTTCTTAGCCCTGGATGGGCTTTTCTTTCATGAGTTTGTCCGTTTGCAAATGTTGAGCCTCATTTGAATCAATTAGGTAGTGGTGAGGTGCTAGGCAAATCGGGAACTAACTTATAATTTTGAGTGCCTTGCTTTTCAGCTGATCTGCCCCTTGCAGGCTCAGGCAGGTTTAAAAAGAAGCCTTGCACTTTCCTGGTGCAAGAGGAAATAATTCCAAATGTGTGAGGAAGATAAAAGGGCAGCCTTGTGCTTGAAAACCGAAGGGCTGGCGTCTCCCTTCTTGTGCGGGTGCAAGTGTGCAGTGACTCTGTTGAAGTTGGTGCAGTAAGTCGGGATGGACACCCGTCTGACTCAGGTTAGAATTTGACTCACAGTGTGTAACCAAAAAAGCCTTGAGCATACCTAGACCTCCCATGAGCTGGTGATCTCTCCCGTAGCCCTGAGATGAGAGATCCTCATGGAATAAAAGAGCTACATAAAACTGCCTTAAGGGGGTTCCCAAAGAGCAGTTGCCTCGTGCAGGAGGTACCGTGTTGCCCCATGGTGGTACCCCTTGGTGGCCAAATGCTGCTTCAGAGGCTGGACAAGCCTTGGTTGGTCCAGTCACCTAGAAGGCAGCATGAGGAGGCATCTAGGTAGCAGCGTGAGGTCACCCTTTGTACCTTTGGTTTGTAGTCTGCGGCACATGGAGGAACGTCGTCTTCACAAGTTTGAAGGTGATAATATGCTAGAGAATAAGATGGTGAAATAGATGCTAATCCGGACCTTTATTTTTCAGCATTATTGATGTGTCTCAGAGGGTTGGCCTATTGACTTCTCTTCTACAGGATACCTAATAATTTGTGTCGAAACAACACGATCCTTTCCTCTTACTGTTTTCGGTGTTAGCAGATGCTGGAGCTACCTTTAGTTCTACCCGAGACAGACCCAGTTTTGCAAATGACAAACGCAGTGAGGCACAGCGGGGTTTGTCTGCTCCCTCAGAGCTGTCTTGTCTTACAATAGCATTATCACCATCTATTCTACTTACATTCAGGGTTATGGTTTACAATCTGGCAGAAGATCAAGGTATTTTTAGTACCATTCAAGGTTTTGCAACGTTTGTGCCACATTTGCACCACAAGGCACGTGGCAGATATAACAAAGGACTTGTGTCCTGCAGGAGAAGTAGCTGGGGCCAAGGAGTATATAGCACTGGATGTCTGTCAGCGAGTACCTTGATTTTTTTTTTATGGTTATATGGGCTCATCAAATTAAGATGGTTTTTAACACTGTGTTATATCTTCAGTGTTTTTAATTTTGGTAAGTCTAGTCGAAAGCATTAAGGAGAATATTTATGAACCTAGATCTCAAATGTTGTATACCTAAGTCAAATATTATTTTTTTCCAAACCAAATAAAATAGTTTCTTTTGCCTAATTTTTTGATTACATGTAAATCCCGTGGAGTAAGTGGAGGCTTCACATGCTCTGTATGTCTGAACACCCACTGAATGAGTATGTGGAGGGATTATTCTGTCCCCCTGCATTAGATGTTTATAGGTAAGCTGTCGTAGCCTCCTGGGGAGTGTTTTATGGGTGACGCGGAGGAGGAAAGGAATATCACATCTGTTTGCTGCAGTTATGGTGTTCCCACTTCTTATGATTTTGTCAGTGGAAAAGATAGGGATCATTTCCCGAAGCCCCTTTTTCTGCAGTCCGGTGGTTGCAAAACAAAAGATGTAAGCCTCCAAAAACGGCTGCTTTGTTGTTGGAAGAAGCTTGAGACATGACTGAGTGTACTGTAAAAGCTCAAAGGCAAATCAGAGAATCCGCAGCTAAATTACGTTCAAAAACCTCTCCTAAGTCTTTAGATGTATTGTGATATTTGAGTGTTTGACCTATGATGTTTAGTGATCTGAGTTGGCAGTACTATAATCATCATTTTTATTGTGCTTTCTGTGCAAGTTTTAACCATACCTGGTTTTGGATAGTGTTTTTAAGTAACACCTTGACTTTGTATGTTAATTGAATTAATCACACGTGGGAAGTTCAGGAGGTACTTGAAAGCCTGTCAGTGGAGAAGTGCAATAGAATGAGGAACAATACTGAGCATTTAATAGCAAAGCTGTATTTTAAGAGTTGTGATGTTGAAAGGAGTTGTCCTACTTGATTATTGTCCGGCTTATTGCAGGGGGGTTGGACTAGATGACCTTTAAAAGGTCCCTTCCAACCCAGGCTATTCTATGATTACAAGCCTGATACATGGTTTTTATAAAAAAAGTTTCCTTATGTTTAGGAAATACATGATTATAGATAAGATGCTGTACTTGTGATCCCATACACAGTAGTAATAATGCTATGTTTTTTTCTTTCAAGCATGTGTTTTTTACTGTTAGTCAAGTTGTGAGGCTGGGATTCTTTTTTTTTTTTTTTTTTTTACGTGGCAAGTTTATTCTTGTGAGGAAATCTTCAGATTATAAACAGCAACTTTGATAAACGTACCCATTACCTAAGGAAGTAAATACGGGTGTGCTTATCTAAACCTGTTTAAAAAAAAAATAAAATCCAAAATCCTCTAAAGTATTAGCAAACATTGTAGCTGACTATGTAGACCTGCTAAAATTAGATTACACCTGCCTAAAAATGTGCTTTTAGTCAGGCATTTTCGGTTAGTTTTGCTTGATATTTCTGCTGAAATAAAAACCTCCTCAGTGTAGATTGCTTCTTTTTATTTGTATGCTCTGTGTTTAGTGCTGCAAGTGGAGTAGCCATGGAGTACTAAAGATAATATATAGTTATAAATGGTTTGTTTTGATAGTAAGAAGTGTCAAGTAACTGTAGTGTGAGCAGTTGTTTATATATAGAGCAAGTATAATACTGTGCTGTTACATCATGATTATTTAGCACTCTCTACGGTGTAAAAGTATATTAAATAGGGAGTAGGTGAGTAATAAATGGGTGAGATGGAGAAAAGTGAAAGCAATAAAAAAGATGCGTAACGAAAAATAGGAGAATGGTCTTTATGTATGAGGCTAAGACAAACAGCGTTTGTGTGTTAGGAACAGCATCACAAAACATCCCGTAATGAACCAGCCACGCCGTAATCTGTGCTTATTTGTTGTGTAACAGGTTTAAGGACTTAGCAGCGTGGCTCAAATTCTGCTCTTGGAGTTACAGAGTCACAGTCATGTTGTGCTTCTCTGGTGGAAAATCTACTCGCTTCAGCATCACCTGGAAGAATAAAGGAGTATATTTGTATTTGCAGAACGGTAGAATGTGTGATCTAAAAGCAGCATGCACGTGCTGGAAGAAAGTGAGTTTGGAAAGCCTTTAAATCAGACCTGTAGTCCCAGGTGTAGAAAGAGAGTAACCTCTGTAAGAAGAATACCTCACTTAAGTGAGACTCACTACTAGGGATGTTATACTTTAATTTGATATTCTGCATAGCCCACTTTTTTTCCAGTTGGTTATGAATTGAAGAAATGGAGAGAGAAGTGTTTCCTTTGGTGGTATGTGGCACTTGAAACTTGGCGTTACGCTTCTTGCTTGTTGTTGTTGATGTCCTGTAAATGGATAAAATTGGCTGGAAACCTGTGTTACAGAAAGGCAAAGAGACGAGAGGTTAGTGACATGCGATTTATGCTTTGTTCGTTTCTTTACTAACTGGTGGTCCTTTTGGTTCACTAAGAGATGAACTCTGGGTAGGCAGAAGAGGGTATTAGTTTACTTTTGGGGCTCATGGGAAAGAATCTCTGGTTCTCAACTTCTGGCTGTGCCTCTGATGAAAAGAGGGACTTTGACTCTTTGAAAAGGTGAAGCTTGACTTTATAATGATAATTTGCTCTTAGAAATTATTTGAAGTCGGAACATTTGGCACTGTATAAAAGTATATAAAAGAGTGTATATAAAAGGGCGTATATAAAAGATTTCGAGTCCCTGCCTTGAGGAATATACACACCAATTACAACATAGGAATATGTACTATCCGTATTATGCATTAGGGGAAAAAAAGGCCAACAAAACCGAGTGATGGGTTTCATTTTGGAAAATAATTTTGAGTCATTTATGGAAAACAGGCTTTTAAGAATGAATTAAAAAAGTGAAAAACCAGTTCTAAACACAGTGTCGAAACATAAGGTTGTAAGTGGGAAACCGATACAAAAGATGCATTAGGGAGCATGAATCACTGCCCACACAAAAGAGAGTAGGGTGGAACCGTGGAGGTCCTTGAAGGAGAAGAATGGCACTTGAACCTAACACGCGAGTCATTTGACCTGGGTGTTGGCATCCTTTGATTTTTGGGAGAGCGCTATGCTGTTAGCGGCAGAGTTACTTGAATAGACCAGAGGGGAATAAGTTATGAGCTTGGTGGCTGGAGAAGACTGTAGTAAGCGAGGCTAGAAAAGCCTGAGGAATGGGCATCTTCTAGGGAAGAGGACAGAAGGGGCAAGCAGGCGGCACTTACGCTCGTGCTGAAGTGTCCTGGCAAACAGGGTGTCGGTGAGCAGGGACCGAAGCTGTGCGAGCGAGGGAGAGCCCAAATGGAAGAATTAGTCATGAAGGGGGCCCAAAGAGGTTTGAGAGACAGAAGGAGGCGAAGGCGCTTCTGGAAGAAGCAGAAGCATTGGGGAGAACTGAGAAAGCAGAGGTTGAAGAGCGCGCAGATGGAACGGGGGGAGCGGGGAGAAGAAGTGGCCTTTAAACTCCATGCGCGGGATGGCAGCGGCCGGGGAGGGGGACCCAGCGCCTGGCAGCTGCCTGCCGGTGATGCAGAAGGGATCTGACAGGCAGGCGCTGTGCGTGGATGGCTGGGGCTCGGGGGCACGGTGCATGACGGAGGCGGGGTGGAGCCGGGTAGGAGCGTGGAAGTAAGGAGGTCAGTGCCGCAGGAGTGGCGTGGGCGCGAGTGGGGCGGACAGGGACGTGGTTTGCGGCGGCAGGTGAAGTGACGCGTATATAGTAATGATGGCGTGTTGAGCGCTCTGTCGCGAAGAGCGCGTGAGCGGGGAGGGTGTTGGTGTGTCTATGTGATACATAGACACATTGCTCTGAAAGGAGAAATGAAGTCTAACTATAGTATTTGGTGATGCAAACAGATTTATGTTCTTGGTGAGCGTGATTCATGTTTGTCTTACCAGTTGATAGATCTGTCTTGCAAGTTGTAGTTGTAGTGTATGGAAAAATAAACAAACCGACGACAGCCTGTGCAGCAGACCTTTCTTCCTTGCAGGCTTGTTTGCTTGCTGTCCTGTGAGCGATAACTTCAGGGGTTTTATTTTGTTTTGTTTTTAAGTAGTTGCTCAGCATTTGTGTGCTGAGGCTGTACACAGAGTTTCTGAGTAGGAGGTGGGTTTTGTTCCTTTGCTTTTTTTCTGCTCTTAGCTCTACCTTCCTGTTCTCAAGGCCAGCAACGAGCTCAGGAATGGTTTTGGAGATGGATGTCCATCCAGGCCCTTCTCTTTCATGGAGGATGTAACACAGAATAATTATCTGCACTTGGGTAAATTTCTGTCTGTCTTTGGATTTCTGGGGAAATGACTTGTACGCTGTAGGTGAGGGAGTGGCCCAGAGATTGAAAGTCTTTGATTCAATGGCAATGGGAGGGGACGTACATGTACCTGTTTATGTAAGGAAAGTGGAGTAGTTCTGAACAGAGTTGTCAGGGTTTATCTTGTGATATCCACAGTGTCCTGACCTGCCAAAATCTGAAGCGTGCCTTGTGCACTAATGAGAGCAAAGCTAACAGTGTTGGTAAAATGTACCTTGAAATCGTATTTGTAAGCAGTGGATGGAATCTGTTTGTCTCTTTGGATGATACATTGCAGTGATGTTCCACAGAAATAGTTCAGCACTTCATACCAAAATAAGCCAGACCAACTGGCAGCTGAAAGATTTGATTTTGGGTTTAGTTTCTCTTCTCTTGGCTGGGAGCTTTGAAACCCAGAAAAAGTCATCTTGTGCTTTGTATTCATTTGATATACAGGACTATTGCTTTCTTCCTTTTCTGTTTAAAAAAGTAAATAAATAAAAAGAGGAGAAAAGTAGTTACCCTACTGTGTAAGTCAACTCAGGCTTTATGGTAACATCACTTTTGTTGTACTGGTTATACCTGTTTGCTTTTCTATGCTGACAGTGATGGGCCAGCGCAAGACTAAGTATATTTCACAGCTGGATTTATCACATACGTAGTGGAAGTAGCTTTTAATGATGAGAACTACAGAAAACTCTAAAATGCATTAATGGAGTAATGAAGCAACAGCAGACATCTCATCTTTAAAACTGCTGGTGAACTTAGAAACTTGTGAACCCCTCTTTTAAACTACTAGCAATCACCTGTCTTATTACCAAGGGTAAGATAAGCCCATCATCACAAATTATGCTTGTGAATAAAGTGATCTTCAGGGGTACTGTGTACCTTAGCCAAAAGAAGGTGAAACGAAGGTATTCCTGAGACACCGGCTATCCACAGACCGGCCTTCAGCCCTGTCTTCTGCTGGTTTGGGGCTGGTGTCACCGAGCCAAAGCTGTGTGTGGTTTAAGCAGCGCAGCAGGTCCTGAGTCCCAGCTGGTGCAAAGCGAGCTTCAGCTTGGCTGGTTTGGGATCTCTGAAGTGCAGAGCGTCTGCGCTCGGGCCTGGGCATAGTCTGCATGCTTCACATTCAGAAATGTTGCAGAGAATGGAAAAACTGTGATTGAAAGTCTTAATTACCTGCTTAAGTTCTTAAACGTTTAAGAAAGCTTCCTAAAATAGAGCTCGTCCATGTTGTTTTGTGCTTTGCAAGAGCTTACAGTGGAATATTTTTTTTATATACCATATATATAAAGTAACCCAACAACTGAAAGTGAGGTTTTGGTGGTGTGTGTTTCGTGAGTTTTGTGTTGCTTCTCAGTGCTAAACAGTGCTACCTCAGAAGGTAATGTTTAACAGAATGCTTTTATGGCTTATTGCATATGGTTATCCCTCCTTGTATTTCAGGGCACAGTACTTCTCCCTCTCTCCCCTGCCCTTTCTCTCTCCCTCTGTCTCTCTCTCTCTTCTTAAAAAGAAATGCAATCTTTTTACTTGTCTTAAAAATGGGATTTTGAAAAGAGATAAGGAATTATAGCCCAAAAGCTTGTTCCACTGCTTTACAGTTCCTGTGTGGGGGAAAAGTAAGCAAACTACTTGCTGGTGTTACTTCAGAAATATTTTTTTTATTACGGTAAGGCTTTAATAGTTAATCAAACAACAGTGCTGTAATTCTAAATCTGTTAACAGGTTAACGCTTGGCAACACTTGTATTTATAAGGTAATGATTTTACTGTAGCAATTTGAGCAGTAGGATATATTAGGTATAAAAGAAACGAATTTATTACCTTGAATTTCTTATTTCTCCACACAGCTTATTTCATAGCAATGTACCATAGAAATAATCTTTACCTTCCATTGACCTGCTGGACACATAGCTGTAGCTAGTAAATTCGCTTGGTATTAAACATGCAGCTTTTTGCATTTGAGGTCTGCTGTGGGCAAGTCATTACAGCGCTGTGCGTAGGTACTAAAGCACTGAAGTTCGTTCCTCACTGGTGTGATTGTGAGTTGTGACAGGGAGGAATTTGGGTGCTTAGGACAACGTTGCTTCGTGTAACTTTTGCTGGGGTAGGAAATCAACAATTCAAAATGTTTACTTTTAATTATGCTCATGTTTTTCTTGCATTCAGGTCTTGATTTACACAGCACAAAGGCATTCCGGTTTTAGCTAGCAGTATAGCTTCTCATTTGATACAAATTGATCTCATGGCACTGCGTGCACTTACGGCAGCTGAGGATGTGGTTTGTGTGTAGCTTGCATTGATGGGGCAGATGAAAGAGGCAGCAAGAAGGGGTGGGTGGGTGCGTGTGTATGTGTGTGATGTGCTGCACTCCCGCATGTCCTACCAGCTGCCGATCCAGTCCCTGTTCTTCTGCAGATAATGTAAAAATAACAGAACTAAGTATTTCCTTGTCATGACACTGCAAATAAAAAGATACATTCCCCCCCCCCCCCCCCCCATTTTAAGATACAAACTGAGCACATAACAGAGGATATTGGCAGGAAAATACCCTGCCCATACAGTTTGAAATCAGCCCCCACGCTGAAGATTTCAAATGGCCATGTTACAACTCTGTGCAAATTGGTTTGCAGTGGAAACCCTAACAAGATCATTAAATATAAAAGCACTGTTGGATGCTGGGAAAACACTGTGCTGCCCATGTATATGTGCATCTCCATAGACATGCATGAATAGACAGCATCAATGCCATCGATTTGAATAAGGAGGTAATGTACAGTATTGAGGTGACTTTGCTTGTATTTGTAACTGACTTATTTTTTTGTTGGATACTATCAGAATTGTGGATGTTTCTTTAACTTTTAATTTTTAGTACTTGTGAATACTAAGACACTACAGTAACTCACTTGGTGGGTGTGGCCAAATAGGAAAACATTATTGTTACACTGAAGTAAAATGGAGGGCTTTTTTGTTTGTTTTTTAAAGATTTTTTGAACCTAAGATGATGCTTATATTGAGAATTAGTGATACTATTACAGCATGTCAAAATAAGAGCTTTTGACTTTCTAACATATATCATTAATGACCCTAGGAAAAAAAAACCACATCTGCACTAGTGCAGTACTTGGCTTTTCTAGGGCTGATCAATAATCACATTGTGTATTCATTCTCCCCAGCCCCCCACCCCACGAGGTCAACTTTAACTACTAGTCTTTATATTTCAGAAAAAGGACATAGACTGCCTTATGCATTAATAATATTGGTCTCAGTGTTTCCTTTGGATCTAATTTACTGTTACCCATCAAAAAAATCAGTAACTTTTTTTTTTTTAAAATTTAAATACTTTATCTGTCATTTTTCAGGAGAGCTTTTCTCCTCTTCTGCCTTCCGGTGCTGTGTTGAGAGGTCTAGGTAGGAACCGGACTGAGGATGCTGAGGTTTGCGGTGGTTTTGCTATTTAAATGGATTCTCTCTTGATTGTATTGTAGCATGTGACAGTGACAATGGGAGAACAATTTCAGGGCCTCGTGTCTGGATGGTAACACAGCTGCTGCAATGAAGTCTTGTTATGGTTGACCAGTCACATTTTGGACAGTTATTTCTAATTAGAAGTTCTTATTTATGTTGCGTTAGAAAATAGTTTGAAGCAAACTGGTAGATATCTGGATGAAGTTAGTTAATTTTCTCTTCCTTGCCTTGAAAGATTAATGTTGCTTTTTTGTTTTGTCCTGCAGCCAGAATAAGTGGTCTTGAAAGAATCTTGCCTTTAAAATAAGCTTTTTTTTTTTTTTTTTTTTTGACTATAGTGTAGCGGTCTCCAGCAACTGCTGTAAAATAAAGGGTTATTGTGGGTAGTTCTGTCAGTGTTAGACATCACCACTAGTTTTAAGTCTTGTGATGGTGGCATTTTGTGATTTCTGCATTGTTGTTGTTTTCCATGAAAGTACTAGTGATACTGGTTCCCTTTTATTCATTTCTTCATATTAGAGGGGAAATGTAGTTTGTTCATAATGGATTATTGATTGGTCTGCGAACAGCAGAAGCCCCGAGGCCTTGTCATCAATGGTACTTACTCTCCCAATAGTGAATGCATCGCTTCATGCAGCTATTCGCAACCCCAGTCTGTAGAATATAAGCCCGTAATTGTTACTCTGGTGCAGTGCAGTTTTTAGGGAGAGGAACTCTTCATTGTCATTATGGGATTTTCCCCCTCAATTTGTTCAAAGAATAGTCCCTTTGTTTTGGTAGCAAGACAAAGCTTGTCCTGGATGTTAATGATATATTTCAATTCATTGCTTAGAATACTACAGTGTAACTAATAAAGTACATTTCTTTGTCTCCCAGAAGACAAACATGCACAGTACACTAAAACACAAAATATGTACTGAGTGGGTGACAGCTCCGTGGCTTAACACGTACCCCGTAGCAGCGCGAAGCAAACTCCCTCCTCTTGCTCCTGAACGGCTTCTTGAGGAGCCACAAAAAATCCGGGTTATGGAGGTTTTGCTGACTTTGTTTTGAGAGGGATCACCTTGCTGCAAACGCCTACCTCCAGCTTTTTCAGCGTTAGTGTTTTTATCTTTTATTTCAGGGTATTCTTTCCTCTGCTAAGGGTGTGGCATCGTTTGAGAAAGGCCTGACTCTGCTTTCGCAGCCCTGGCTGCCGCTCTGAAGCCTGCTGCAAAATGTCATTAGCTCATGGAGGGAGAAAGACACAAAAACACATGATGTATTTGGAGAAGCGCAAAGTAATATTTCAGTGTTCAGACAGCAAACTTTTCAAATGGGAAGAGCTTCCCCAGCTGCAGGGGAAGGCTGGTTTAAAATAATTAAACAAAAAAGTATTGCAAAATGCTGCTGAAGGATTTTATAAAGCCTAAGCGGAAATAGACTAATAGAAATTCCTTGTTTGTTTTTCCAGGAGCTTTTTATTTTCCCTTTCCAGTCCTATGTCAGTTTTGGCAGGCTTAAACAAACTTCAGGAGGTCTGTTGTCAAGATTGCCGCTTTTAATAACTGAATACATGTGAAAATTTGACAGTCTTCTACAACTGGCTCGGGACTTTTGGATAGCTTTTTACTGGGTTAGTTTGGATGACTCTCAGAAGATCAATTCAGAGCTATGCTGCCTTTCCCTAATGGCAATTTTAGTCTATAGGTTGCAGAATGCCAGGATTTCCTGCAAATTCAGGTATGGGCTTACTATTTAAAGATACGCTTGCCCATCTACCCTCTGGTGTGGTCTGAAGGATGCTATCAGCTCAAGGCAGTAACGGGTCTATAGGCTAGTGACATGGTCCATAGGAGGCATTTCGGTAGGACTGGTGCTTAAATGAGGATGGCAGGATTGAGCCTTTAATCAGGGGGGTGGACTGATGACCCCCGTGGGATCCGGGTGCTCAGAAGAAGCCGTGTCCCCTCGCAAAGTGAGGAGGAGGGTGTGCGGGTAGAGCAAGGCTGGTGTGCGTGGAGGACGGTGTCTCTGCAGCCTGGGGAGAAGACACGGAGGGGGAGAAAGGTCAGTGAGCACGAAGGCTGGCAAGGCAGTTGTAAAACGTTCTCTATCTTTCATCCGCTCTTTTCCTGCACTTGGCTCTCTCCTGGCCTCTTTACTCTGAACAGCAAAGTCTGTCTGGCTCTGGGGCAACCTGAGCCGTCTCAAACCGGGAGAGATCAGCTCTCCCACTTGCCGTTCTTTCAAAAATACAACTTTCTGAAATTCACCTAGATGTTTACATACTATTTCCTATCATTTCATCATCTAGAAGGAATTTCAGTAAGAGATTTTTTCCACAAGATCACGCCTCACAGCTTTTTTTTTTTTTTTTTTTTTAAAGCCATTGTTGCTTTTGGCAGAGGAACACAGTGGAGTGATTGCAGTGTATATTCAAACCTCTTGGAGATTAGAGAGCGATATTTCTTCAATGCATTTATCTTTCAGATGGCACTTGAAATACACCCAAACTGAAAGCAGTTTGTTTTAAAATATGTGCTATTTGAATAGATCTATGTAGCTTCCCAAATTGTATATTCTTGTTTATTACCTGTTGAAGAGTTTTCCCTTCTTGCCACTACAGCCCATGCAATATGATTTTTAAAGTCAGGTTTAATTGAAGAGAAATTAAAATGTACAATGTAGAATGTAGTTTTCTGTATATCGGAACAGGAATATTTTTCTTCTGTTTTCCTCTGTGCTGCACAGGATATTTGTATATAAGAATTGAATTTGCAATTGCTTTTTCAGTGTGGTGTCCCTTGCATTCTGTTCTTCAAGTTTCTTGTGTTGTTTATTTTCAATTTCTTTTTTCATTAATCGTTTTCCGAGTGGCACAAAAGGTCCTTAAGAGGGTCTCTCTGGCCCTGCGGGGAGTCCTCGCAGCATACCTGATCCTCTCCCAGAACACGCAGGTGGCATAATGAATAACAGGTATTTCAGAGTGCTCCTGTTTTATTTAAAGCGCTGTTCCCCTGTACTTCTACCCCGTGCTTCGCTTCAAGGCTACGTGAGGTCTTGCAGAAGTTGCGAGGACGATGCAGCCACGCACCGGCGTAGCTGCTGCAGTGCCGGCAGGGACGGGCTACCCCGGCCTCGCTGGGGGAGCCGCGGCTGAGGCTGGCAAAGGCGCCCGGGCTCCGCGGGGAGAGCAGGTCGCTTTGGCCAAATGCCTTTTCTCTCAAGCCAAGAACTCTGTCCGAGTTAGTTTTTAAAACCAGAGAAGTTTTGATGCCTAAATGTTTGAAATAGAGTCGATTCTGACAAATACTTGGTTTAAGCTTGTAGGAAAGCTTGTTTTCCCTACTGAGAGGGAATAAAATAAGTTTATTTGTACTTGTTCCCATGTGGGTCAAGGCAAAGACTTTCTGTGAGGCAATGGGTGCAGGAACAAGCCTTATAACTAAAGTACTTGGCTGAGTAAAAGCATTTCTTGGCCTGCCACCCCTCCTGGTTTTGGGTGTTTGTTCATGTTTCTTTTCCACCTTGCTTTATATACCAAACCTGCACGTAAACAGTGATGATGATAAGTGCCTCAGTGCATTTTTAAGGGGCTGAAAATGCCTCCTGGACACTGGCCAGCGGCTTCTTACATGAACTGCTGATCCCTGGTTTGACAAAATGAAGTGAAGCTAGTTCATATGCCCCTTACAACAGAATATCAACCCCCCTTCAAGGAGTTGTATGGCATTTGGCATAGGCTGCAATGCCATTAAAACACACACAATATTTTTAAAGACTGCATATCTGCAGTTCACATTCACTTGCATTTCCTTACGGCTTGCCTCTGTGCTAGTGGGGATCTCTGTGCCACGACAGTCTGGGAGAAGTCTGCAGGTTGTATGTGACTCTGCTACGAATTCTGTGTGACAAGCCGGTGCTAAGGAACTGCAGGCTGAACTTGGACCAAAGCGATGAAAGGTTACTGGTTACCGCCTGAAATAAGAGTTGAAACGTTTTTTAGTAGCCTTAGGGTAGCTGGAGGTAGCTGCGTTCAATGTATGCTGAAAGAGAGTTAGTTCAGAATACTTTCAAATTTGTAATTATTTCAAAATACAAATATTTTTATCATCGCAATCAGCCAGAAAGAAACAAAAATAGCTATGGCACAATTTTACTTGCAGCCCAAAAGTAATCAGTGTGGTTTGATTTACCAGTTGACGTCTTCCATCCCTGGTGCCATCTTTGATGTTACAATAATTGTTTAATAATTAATACTGAGGTGGAAATTACTATCCAAAATGTTATTTTCTATTGGTAGGATTCTTTACAAGTGTTGTTTTCCTCATTTTGTACGTTCAGTCTTCCAAATTGAAGCTTTTTTCAAAGCTGTCATTTTTATTTCATTTTTGCTGCTGCTTTCCGCTGAACACTGACTTTGCTGTTCTGCAAAGAGCCCCTCTAAGAGAATTACTTTTAAGTGGCACTCAAATGGTGTGAGGAGGGAGTTGTAAGCTGTTCGTATATGTTTGTGTCAGTCAATTTACCAAAGCCTAAAGCAGACCTCCACACGCTTGTGTAAAGCAAACTCAGATTGGGTGGACACCCTTCCTCCCCCTGGAATTTCTGTCTGTGGAAGATCAGACTTGAAATTTTGTGAGTCTTAAATGGGTATGAATTCAAATAATTCAAATCTAGGAATACTTTATTTCAACTTTTGAAGTTATAAATGCAGTACATTGGCCAAGCTAAAGTAATAAAGATGAAACAATTTTCTTAGAATATTTTGGTGAAGATGGTAACACTTCCATTAAGTGTTTTAGACTAATAAAATAATTTGGTAATTTTTTAACTCTTTTTCCCTCCTCAGGCCTAATTTAATATAGGGCTAGGGGGATCTCCTGCAAATGGCTAATATGCCTCTTATAAGTAATGCTTTCTTCATATCCTCGTTTTCATAACTAAGTTTCATTAATGAAAATGCTATAAATAATCAAAGTGAAATATGGCAAGACTAAGCACAGGGAAGCTGTGGCCAAGTAAACAAAGGGACTCTGAAGCTTTGGATTTATATGTGCCTGAACTGCTGCATACAGCATTCTTGTCTAAGTTTGGCTCTTAAAGCTCTTTTGAACTTTCAGACAGGAAATACTGTAGAAAGTTGAGTTAAAATGGGACCTACATTTAAAAAAAAAGAAAAAAGTCGCTAGTGTAGAAGTCAGCCTGCCAATAAGCAGTGTTCTCACTGCTGTAAACTGTAGAAAATAAAGAATGTAGAAAACATTATCTAAAATACCTGGAAAAATCAGTCCCCAGAGCTTGCTATCTTTTTTCCTACAATGGCGCAGAACGTTTCAGAAGCAGCTGTTGCATGTTCAAGTATACCATCGTGTTAAATGCAAGAAATTACCCTGTCGTTTCTTTTTATCATCTAATGAGTTTTAGGTTAAGTCTTTGATTATAAGACAATATGGGTTGTTACTTGGCAGACTTAGATTACAGGTCAAATAAAAGATGTTGCTTTGAATTGTTTCATCCATCAGTACGCAGTGTAAACTGCATTTGTATTTGCTCTTTGGCATGTTTGTACCTTCTGGTACAGCCACAACTTGCGGTGGCTGCCTTCCTTTATACACCCAGCGAGTTTCTTCTGAGGCTGCCCCTCAACTTGGTCTGAAACGGCTAATTTCAAAGATTAGTTTAGATACTCTTGTTTGTAAACTTCCTGATCATATGGACTTCTGAATTTGTGATCTGATGTGATCCTTTTTTTTTTTTTCAGTCCTAATATAAAAATGCTTCATTCAAGAAATGAAATTGCATTTGTAACATGTCCCTTAGATATTACTGTCAGCTCTCTGAGGAAGAGGTAGTTTGGGTAGATGCTGTTGATAACTCTTAACATGCTGCATGGATACAATACTAGCTATGCAGAAAATCAAACCTAGAAATGAATAGTCTTGTAGCAAATAAGAGGGGTAGATTAACTTAAACATAATGAAGTTATTCTGTAGTGTGTAACTGAGATGAGCACTGCATCAGTTTTACCTTGCTTTTTGTTATGCTTACGCTGGTGATGTGGTTAGACTATTTATTTATTTACATATTGAAAAGACTCAGAGGTGAATACAATGAGAAACCTTAACATTTGCAACTCTAGATCTGTAGCTCTTTATTTATCGAGTCATAGACGTCAAGTGACGGATGTGTGAATACATAGTCTTGTTATTGTTCTGCATATTTTTAGATACGTTTTAAGAAGCTGATGTTTTCTTAATGTAGTAATATATTGGTTCTCTTTATTAGCGAATACAGTATTCTTTGATCTTAGTCATGTGGTGTTTGTAGTACTTAATGAGGGTAGGAAGGGGGGGAGATTTGTGTTTTACAGTTGTGGTAATTGGAAAAGAAACAATTTATGGAAATCTTTTTGCCGTATACAAGGTGGAGAATTGCTGGTGTCTTGCATTTGCATTGCTGAGGCAGATAGCGACCCTTGCATTTAATCATAACAAGATACAAAAGCTTTTAAACTTTTATTAATCTGTTTTGTTAATCAAAGTTGTTTCTTGTTTTGTTTGTTTGTTTATGATTACGATTCTGTTTCATTGAGGTGGGTGGTGCTGTGGTTTCCTGTATGTCTTGTTAACATAAATCACTCACTTTTAAGATCATTCGATACCTATGCACATTATCAGTTTACTTTGTTAGATTGAGACTAATTATTAGACTTTGTAGGGTTTTTTTCTTCATTGTCCATCAGGAAATAACTTTTAGTTTTCCTGAATGCTTTGTCAGGCTCTGGATTCTTGTTTTCTCTCTAATCAAAGTACTGAGCGTCCTCAGCCTCTGCGCCTGCTCTGTGCATGCCACATCAAGCGCAGCAGAGCTGTCTGAGACGCGAAGTAATGCAGTTGCCAGCAGGAATATGATACTTGCTAAAGTCTCTAGGAAAGCCTTTTATCTTTGGCAAGTAAGTATTTTACATGAAATTACACATGATAGTAAAGCCACAGATTTAAAGTGTAATAACCCCCTCAAGAAATGTTTTCCTCATCTAAGGTGTATTTTTAGCCACTTCTGCCTGGTTTTAAAACAAAAAATATTTTTGAAGTTTGCACTTTTTTAAAGACACTGTGATGTCAGTGTATGGAAATAAATGGTAGCTCTTTTTTGGATTTTACTTGTTTATTAATGGTACTTTGAATGCTTGCCATTGAAGTCTAGAATATCAGCAAAAGGAGAAGCTGCTGCTTTTTGGTGCAATAAATTGTAGTATAGTATGCTTTCGAATGTGGAGAGAGTGATGGAAGCTGTTAAGTAAAAATATGAATAGGTTTAAATATATTTAAGAATCTTCTTACACAATTTCTGTACATTTGTGTGATTTTGTTTTTGTTTCAGGTGATCTATGCCATCCGCTTACAGAGCACACGGAAATAAATCGGTGCTTCGAGCGCTCTTGAGCAGCTGAAAGGAGAAACGTTACCCCGAGAATGAAGCAATAAAACATCTCTCTGCAGAACCGTATGATTGAAAACACGGTCCAGCCCTCCTCTGCTGCCGGACATGCTTCTGTCCTCCTGCCCCGCTCACCTGATGTTGCAGTAATACAGATGGATGGTAGTAGAGAGGCAGAAATGGAGTTAAGGAGATCCTCCAGCCCAGGCAAGCTGAGCAAGAGCGACATGGATGCTGACAAGACCATGTGCCACAGCTGCTGCATCTGCGGTAAAAGTTTCCCTTTTCAGAGCTCCTTGTCGCAGCACATGAGGAAGCACACGGGCGAGAAGCCCTACAAATGCCCTTACTGTGATCACAGAGCTTCCCAAAAGGGCAACCTGAAGATCCACATCCGTAGTCACAGAACAGGCACTTTAAGTCAGGGGCATGAGGCAGAGATGGGAGAGGCGCAGCTGGGGGAGATGGGTGTTTCGGAGGGCCTGGGTGGGTGCACCAGCCCCACTAAAAGCACGTCTGCCTGCAACAAGATCTTGAACGGTGCCGCTCAGGTAGATAGCAGCAAGATCTTGTTGAGAAGCAGCAAGAAGGAGGTCACGGAGGCGGTGCCGGCCGAGGAGGATGGCAAGCTGACCTCCTACCAGTGCACCTTCTGCAAAAACAAATTCGAAAGGAAGAAGGACCTGGAGCAGCACCTGCACCAGGTCCACAAACCGTTCAAGTGCAGGTTGTGTAGCTACATGACCCTGAGGGAGGAGACGCTGTTAAACCACATAGAGAAGGACCATATAACAGCTCAGGTCCCAAACGGGGAGGCCTATGCTGAGAACTGCAAGAGCGAGCTGAGCGCGGGTGAGTTTCCATGCGAAGTCTGTGGTCAGGCCTTTAGTCAAACCTGGTTCCTGAAAGCTCACATGAAAAAGCACCGGGGGTCATTTGATCACGGGTGCCACATTTGTGGCAGGAGATTCAAAGAGCCCTGGTTTCTCAAAAACCACATGAAGTCGCACGGCCCCAAGACCGGGAGCAAAAACAAACCAAAAAATGATTTGGAGCTCATAGCCACTATCAATGACGTGATACAGGAGGAGATGATTGTGACGGGCCTGTCTCTGTACGAAGTTTGCACCAAGTGTGGAAATCTGTTTACAAATATGGAAAGCCTGAAAGCACATAACGCTGTTCACTACCGAGCACAGCGGGGCAGTGCCGGGGATAAAGCTGAGGGCTTAATTGACGAGAGCCTAAACTCCTCGGTAACAAAGCAGTTTTTCTTGCAGTGTCTCAATCTAAGGCCATCTGTAGGGCTGGATAGAGTTACAAGAGGACAGCCTGGGAAAAGAGTAGCCGAGCTGGATCCGGTCAGTAGCTACCAAGCTTGGCAGCTGGCCACCAAAGGAAAAGTAGTAGAGCCCTCTGAGTATGTGAAGTATGTGGGATGGGACGAGGCCCTGGCAGATGCGGACGTGACTTACGACAAGGATAAGAGAGAGTATATCCTCGTCAACCAGGAGAAGCGCAAGCGAGACCAGGACTCACCCAGCTCTTCCAGCAACCCCAAGAAGAAGAGCTGCACCAGCGGGCGCCCAGAGAAAACCGGTGGTGCCCCGCCGGGGGAGAGCTGCCCGCTCGCCCAGGGCGACCTGGACTACCGCCCCGCCTCGCGGCAGAGCCGGCGGGCCACCCAGAACAAGTCCACCGAGTGTTTTGAGTGCGGGAAGATCTTCCGCACTTACCACCAAATGGTGCTGCATTCCCGGGTGCACCGCAAGGAGCGGAGGAGCTGTGGCGAGGGCGGGACGGCCGCCCAGCCCGACCGCTACGGCTCCAGCAGCGAGGAAGGGGACTCGGGGTCCGTCAGCGGGCCCAGCACCCCCGGCTCCGCGTCTGCCCCGGAGGACTCGGCCACCTCTGGCCTGGGGGAGGAGGGGGCTGAGGAGAGCTCGGAGGAGGGAGCAGCCGACCCCTCGCTAGGTAAGATCTCTCCCAGGCTTGTCCCGCTTGCTGTCGCTGGTCCCTGCGTCTCCCGGTGCAGGATACAGTGATGAGCAGAGGGAGAGATGCGTGAAAGCACGCGAGAGGTTTAAAGGCAGCATGGATGGGGTCCCGTGCCCGCTGAGCACTGCTGGTTGTCTCGGCGTGGCGACTCGTCGTTTCTGGCACAGGTAATAAAAGCGACATCAGAGGACGTCTTCATAAGGTGCAGGTGAACTTTTGGTGAAGGACACCTGAGAAGTATCTTAGTTGTTGCCTATAGCAACGCTGTAGGGTAGGGTGGTGTCTTTCCTGGACGTCTCGGGAGCTGTTTTTCCCTGATTTATGGGTGTCCTGTGCATCGTTCTGCCTGTAGCGTGCAGGTGTAGCAAGGGCACAGCCTGTGTGGTGTAGCCCCGAAGCACGTAAACTTCTTAATCGTCAGTGTGAGAGGCGTTTCTCTCTTCTTCTCTGCTTCGCTTCCCAAGTTGTGTTTATAACTCCAAAGGCTATAATTAATCTCTCTGGATTAAAGCGGTCCTTTGAGCCCAACACTACTAAATGGAACAAATTATTCTCCAAATAGCAGCAAAGTAAATATTTAAAAGAACACCATTAAGCACTTTTGTATCTTTTTTTTTTTATATTTTATTTTTGTTGTTTACCATCCTTTGTTTATAATATCCTTTTAGAAATGTGAGATTAACCATTCTTTCCTCATTAGCCTTGCGCTGTTTTCTTGTTTGTTTTCCGTTTGGTGAACAATAATGTTTTCCTCTCATTTTCATTCCTTTTGTTGTGAAGAACATGGTTATCTGTAGAGTTAAACTCATTTTCAAGACCATCGCAGATGAAGTAATGTGCACCATTGTGGAAGAGGATGGGTTTATTCAATTAGCTGTGTTCTTTCAGGATTTTATATAAACATTGCGCTTTCTCCATTGGCCACAGACCCCGCAGCAGCAAAGCAACATTTTCCAGAATGGTGTATTAATAGTTGCATGTTTTTCATAAAGTAGTGAAGCAATGTTGAATATATTTTTTTTTTATCATTAAGCTTCTTTTGTGGAACTCCCATGGTTTTAGGACAACTAAAGTTGGGGCCGACACTGCTTGGCAATATAACTTTCAAAATGTGAGGCGTAGAGGGAAGAGAGCTCGAAAGGGTTGAAATTGTAAAAAATTAAACCCATCTGTTTGTCCTCAAAACTTACAAGAATGGTCCTAAACTTGATTTTGCTACAACTTGGATCAAGTCCCCGATGGACAAATTGGGTGCGCACTAGAACAGAAATGTAAATTAAACCAAGAACTCCACTTTTTTTATGCTTTCTTGCCCTTTCCATAAACCACAACTCCAAAAAGTCCTAGCAACAAGCTGACTTAAATATTTTCACTATGATTACCTGCACATTTAAAAGACTCAAAATTTGGCTTTCCCATCTGCTGTTGGATTTTGGACACTTAAACAAAGTTCCTTATGAGAGCATACATACATACTTTGTGTGAAAATCCATCAGCTGCCACCTGAAACACCTCCGTACAGTTGACACAAGATGCAGTGATAAAACTGCAGCTTTGTCTGAAGTTAAATGGGGCTGCCATGTTTTACCAGTGTAATGTACAGTGCCCTTATGGAAACTGCTGTGATGGAAAACCATCTCTCTGGAGAGGAGCTGAAAACACCGAAACGCTTTTTCACTTGATGTTCAAATAGGAAAGCTCTCCTTATGCACTCTCCATATTAAGCACTTTATTTTTAACAAGAGGAGGCGCCTCATCTCTTTGCATGTCCTGCTTCTTGCCTCAACTCAAGCTCTGAGCCCTTGCTGCAGGAGTGAAAGGTGAGAGTTAAAGTCACACAGCAGTTTCTCTCACAGGAGTTAAGGTGACTGGCTTAACCAATGTCACAAGCCAACACCTGGAAACTCGTTTCTTTGGGTGCCAAATTGGTCCTTATCTTCTTTAATGGTAAAGAAGTAGCAAACTGATGAGCCTAAATAAAGGTGCATTTTGGAAAAGGGATGCGTTTGCATTGGTGGGCCAGGAGGGTGGCTGCTGCATTTTATATTCGCTAACATCACAGCTGAAGAGCTAATCAGTTAGCTAATTGGCTAATAAGAAATGTTTTAATCTTACGACCAAGAGAAATGTTACCCTTGCTTCTTAATAGAGTTTATTTAAATAAAATCACTGTGTCAATGAAGTGAACATTTTTTACAAGTGACAAAGGTTTTTTGGATTCAAAAGAAAGGTTTGGTTTGGTTTTTTTTTAAAGGAGTTTTCATAGGTCAATGTTCAAGACTTAGGTTTCTCAATTTTCTCTTTTTGGTATGCAGATTTACTGACACTGCCCTTACATTGTTTTCTAAGGGACTGGGGCTGTAGGATTAGTTTTACTCTTCTGCAGATTGCAGCTTTAACTCAAGAGGCTTTCTTTCCCTCCTCTATGAACAAAAACACAAGGTGTACAGAATATAGGCCACATTCTGCCCTCGTGTATGCTCCTGCTAAAATCAGGTGTTCTGGTGTGGCCTTGAAGCACATTTTGTCCTAGAATTACTGCAGTTTGCTATCCTCTACTGTGGCTTTTTGTAGTTATTCTTGCTGGTGAAGGTTTTCTGTTGAGAGCCGGGCTCCAGCCCCACAGACAGCATTCCTCCCCAGCGGAGGCGAGCAAGCAGCGCTCTCGGTTCCTGTTTCTGACATGCCTTCTTTGGTATTATTTTTACTCAGACTGTGGTCAGGAAAATCTTGTGCTACTCATAAGGTTATTTTATATAATACTTGTATTTTTTTTTACTTTCATATCTTTACTTTTTTTTTCCCCTTTGACACATTACTGTGTTATCTTGGGTCAGAAAAGGGCCTTGAGACTGCCGAGTATTGAATGTTGTGGCCTTGACTTAGCTGGAAGTACTTCTTTTTTGCGGTTTATTCCTAATAATCTGAGTAGTCCTGTTGACACACACTGTCTTGCAGCAGGGAAGCTGGCAATGCACCTCAGTGGTCGCTTAGGGCTAGCAGATGTTGGGGCTGACGGTGACTGGGACTAGGGAGTACTGATAGGGTTTATTGGGAGAAAAGCAAGAATTGCACCTTGGATGTGAAATGGGGTTGAGAGCCTCCAGGGCAGGCACTTTTTTGCTCATAACACATCAGTAATTTGTCTCTGCTGTGTACGTAGAGTAACATAATGATTTCTCAGGCATGGGGATAGTGTTTGCAAACCCAGTTTACCAGCTGCCAGGGGGTAAGCTAGCTGGTTACAAAGTGCTTTCCATCTTGTTAGAAGGAGGGTAAAAGTTCGTTTTCTAGAGTTAGACACAGCGTACTGTGTGATACCTATCATACCTATCATACTAAGATATATGCCTGAGGTATATGTGCTTTGTGTGACAGCCACATAGGAAGAGGTGGTGCAGAGCACGTTAGCTCTGTTAGGAGCAGACTTTGAATATTTTCGAGGTCTTCCTGTCCCAGATGAGTCTTTATTTGGCATTCAAGCTACTAGCAAACTACCTGAATTTCCACTGAATTGCATCCAAAGCTGTTTGAATCAGCTGTGAGTTGTTGCTCAGGACTTCCCCAACTTGAGGCTTTTTTTTTTTTTTTTTTTTTTGGTGATTTTCATTTTTAACTAAAAAACCCCCAGAGCTATGACTGAGACTGTAGAGGGGGATTATGCATGTGTTGATACAAGTGGAAGGGAAAATACTCTATTTTTGAAATCTTTCAGCTTCTCAACTAAAATGTAGTTTTAGGTATGCCAAAGAAATAATTCAGCCTGTGTGCATTCAGTGGTTAGTATTTTTAAGGCTCAACGTGGGCCCCCTCATTGTCATGGTGTATTTAGCAGTGAGGGCGTTACAGTTTGTTACATTAGGCACTATGAACTATTTCAGTCCTGAAATGGAGAAGGAAGTATAATTTTTGAGGCTGTGACTGCTGCTGGCAGGTGGGAAGATGAAGAAAAGAAGTGAAAACAATTTAAATACCACTTGGCGCTCGGCAAACATGTAGTAAGAGCACAGGCTTGTTGATACCCCAGTCAGTAAGGGAGTGCCGTAAAGGTACTACTTTTTCATGTAAGCGCCAGACTGGGCAGGAAGTAAATGTTAAAAGTAATCGGGGGGGGGGGGGGGGGGGGGGGAGAAAAGGAGTCTTATATAGGAATAAAGGAGAGGAATGCTGCTTTTAGCCTGACCTTGTCAGGGAAGGATGGCGGTGACAGGAGAGGGTGTTGCACCTGAGAAGGAATGCTGCTTCTGGTGAAAACCATCTCCTCCATTTTGTTTCCTTTCTCTCCTGCCTCTTCTCTCCCTTTTCTTCTTCTTTTTTTCCTTCTGTCAGACTCCTCCGGATTTTTGAAATGCTTTAAGGAGAGACTGATTCACTCTTGCTCAACACATGCTGTTTTTATTACGCTGGCTAATGCAGGAAGGGGCTGATTGCGAGTGAGAACTGTTGCGCTAGGCCCTGCATGAACGCCACTGGAGGCCCAAGGAGCTCGTAGTCTGACTAGATGAGGTGGACACAAGTTGCTAGACTGCACAGAATATAAAAAAGCCCTCCAAACAGTCATAGAATCAATTGTTTAGGTTGGAAGAGACCTCTAAGATCATCAAGTCCAACCGTTAACCGAACAGGTTAACCTAACCTCACGAGGTTGCTCGTTACCGGGTATGAATACAAACCAGTGGTGCGTGGCTGCATTTGCTTTGTGTCAGGAATTACCAGTGGTATGGTGGGACTTGCTCAGGAGAAGATGAACTCCATGAAGGGGTGAGACAAGAGATGGGAGTAGGGTGCAGGGAGGAGAGAAAGAGGAATGGGGGAGGGCAGTGAGGAGCAGGACCTTGGTGAAGGGAGCTGTGCTGTGCGATGAGGTTTGGAAGAGGAGGGGAGGCTGCAAAGAGGTGTGGGATGGCGTTGGGGTTCAAACCCTCCAAGGCAGTGCCAGGTGCTGAGTGTCTTGCCCTGAAGCTGTGAGGGCTGGTGATGCCCCGCACTCAGAGGTGGGTAACTCCAAGAGGATTTCCATGTGATAAACCAGAAGGTCTGGAGCAGTGAGACGAATGGGAGACAGCAGCAGGAGCTCCCCTTGTCCACACCTGCCAGTGGACGCACTGGCTTCTTGTTATGGATCTGCTAAGAGGTCTGAACTCTCAGCTCCTTCCTTGGTTTTAGCTTAAGAAAAAGAAAAAATAAAGCAGCACCTGGTTTTGGAGCTCTTTGTTTGTGTTTGTTACATTTTAAAAACTCTTAGAAATCCATGGCCAGACACTGGCTTAGTATCTTTATTAGTAAATTGAAGGAGAAGAGACAGCTGCCTGTGGATTGCTTACCGGTTATACAAACTGGAGGATATAACACATACCATTTATCTCAGGCACGTTATAAGAAAATCCTATATGTAAATTGGAATGCTTGAATAGAAACATCATGACATGAGTAAGTTTTGTGAAAAAAAGAAGAGTAGGAGAGATGTATGAAGCATAAATTTGGACTTTGTTTTGCTCAGATATCAATTACAACCAATTCAAGAGCTGGAACTTTAGCGAAAAGTGCCTTATGTCCTAAGGCTTTTGATTTAAAATAAATCAAAAGTAAAAATTGTCCAGAGTTGCTTTAATTTTCCAGCAAAATGGTGAGGCTGTAATTGGGGGAAGGAGAGGAACAGTGAGAATAAAACAGCTAAGCAAGTGAAAATAGAAAAATAAAAATGTATAGTAACTCCAAAGAAGAGAGAAAGATAGTCCTAGTAAATGTTTTCTGTTGCCAAAGTTGAGTGCATGAAACACAGCTGCCAGTATCCAGTACCAGGACTTCATTGTTCTGCTTATAAGAAAAGATGTTCCTCTGTGCAAGGAAAGTCTCTCCACTACTTAAAAATCAAACATTTTTACTATATATCTTAATCAAATAATTACACTTTAGATACTTCTCATGCCAGACTCTCACTTACTGTAAATCCCACAGTATATTGCCGCTGAAGGCAGTGCTGTTGGGACATTTTACACCAAATTAAGATCTTGTTCTGTATGTACAATCTTAAGTATGTTGAAGTTACTTAGCGTATTTATTTTGCAGAATAAGCATACAACAAATTGGAGAATGTCTCAGTGCTGGACAGTTGGTAACTACTGCCCCAGGCTTCCAAGAAGTGAGGTGGTTTGAAGGAAGAACAATGTCTTGGTGGCTTCTGTTAGATGCCTACCACAAAGATAAAAACATTACACTGTGATTACACACTTCACTGGTTAATTTTGGCATTGCTGAGGAGTGGTCGTTGGAATATAAAAAACCCCCTCAATTTTTCAACCCCAACTAATTGTTTTGGTTGTTAACACCAGTGGGATTAATGCCAGGACTTTCAAATACAGCAAGCTGATGATTCAAATCATAGGGGAAGTTGAGCAGAGGCAAGGACCCTGTGCTTGCAGAAGTAAGATCCATTAAGCGTTGTTTGGGACTTTGCAAAGTTCAAACTGTTCCTTAAAGCAAAAAGATCAGGACTAGATCAGTTACCTGGTTTGAGCGCACCTGCTAATACCAGTCAGAAATTTCTCTTTTGTATCTACCTTGCTGTAATGCACATAGTCCAATCCTGATGCGCATAGCAAAGCCACATGCGGTGTGGTATTTTCTCATAATCTGAAGTTTCTCTGCAAAGCACTGCAGGTTGGAGCATCATTTTTGACCAGTACAGGCCTGTGTGCATCTCCACAGCAGCACTTTGTTACCTCTTACTCTTGTACACTCCTCAGGACTGCAGAGGATAGCTCCTATGTGTGAGTGTATTCCTGTGGTGCTGCCATCAGCAATAGCTTTTTGCTTTCATTTGTCTTTAACTGTGGGTTGATATGAAGGGGGAGAACAACTGAGGGAATAGAACAAAATAGAAATTATGCCGATCATCCCAAGGAAATGGGTAACAAGAAAAATTCTGGCAGCCAGAATCGCTGAAGTGTGTATTGAGGGGAGAGGACGAGAGAAGAGTCATAGGACGTCTAGAGGCGTGGTTAAAGCCTCCCTTGGCACGTGTACCTCACACATGTGAAGTTGCTCAGCCCTTCTTTGTTTTAGGCTGATGGTGGGAGCTGTGCTTCAAGAAGCTCATGCAAAAAGCGTTTGGCTGGAACAGGGAGCAATGCTTTGGGATAATGCTATACATTACCCTAACATCATACCAACTAAGGAACGTTTAACGATTGCCCTGTAGGCATCTTGGGTAATTTCCACTGTGTTCTTGATTACCATGCTTTGCGTTTCTAGGTCCTGTTTTACTCAGTCTCATGTAATGTGGGTGGCCAGCAAGAGTGTTAAACAGTAATTCAAGTTCCTCTCGCAGTGAGGCAGGGTGATGAGGAACAGATAACACACAGCTCAAGTCAGAACTAAGGCTTGCTGGCTGAGCTTGAGATACTTCAGTAGATGAATGACTTCTCACGACACAGATTGCCTTTGTTGTTGCTCAGAGAGAACTTCTTTTGCAGCATTTTGAAGTTATTAATCCAACCGTTGCACTGCTTTTATTCCTTGCAAACATTTCAGTGAGGGTCTTGTTTAAGTACAGAAGAATTTTGTGCAGGGCATTTTGATACAGCATGTCCAAGATACTTCTACTGTATTTAGGTTTAATTGTTAGTGTTCCTTTTTTGCAGGTTACCATATACAATAACGAGAGACACAATTAGAAGTATTGTTTAGACAGTTTATTGTAGCTGTAGGTCTGTGATATGAGCAGCCAAAGCATAGCTCAGCTTGGAAGAAAATTTGTACCAAGATGCCAAGGGAGAGATAAGTTTATGTTAGAAAGCAAGGAAATGAGTGTGGTTTCTTAAAGGTAGGTGATAGTAGGATAAACTTTGCCCTGAAGCTTATGTAAGATGCCCAAAGCAAGATTAGTTCTTCATACTTCTTCCGCAGCTTTTGGAAATGTTGTTACAAGGGCTGCTTCTAAGTATTGCTTGTGTCTATGTTTAGTCCTTCCTGAATTGCCAATCTCCATTCCATGCTTACCACACACTAGCATTTTAAAGAAAATATTTCCAAGGTTGTGGAAAGCTATTAGCCATCTTCATTTCAGTTTGTGCATTCAAAAATAGCCCTTTATGTTTAAGTCAGTTGCGCAGGGGTTCCAGTTTTCATAGTAGGCTTTTAGCTTTTCTTCAGCAAGTATTACAAACATCTGCATATAGAGACGTGCACTTGGGAATCCAGCTGCACAGTAACTCAGCTTTCTCAAAACACCTACCCTGGCCTTGCTGCCTTGTAAAAGACAGTTTAGCAATTCTTGTGTTTCTTAGTACTGGATGTTTCTGTTACATCAAGCTATAGCACGTGAAATACTGCTTTGTGACATTTATAGTCATAAGATCACATTGTGTAGTGCTTTTATTTTCTAGCAGTTTCTGATTAATGAGCGAGGACTCCCTTCCCCCCAGCTAGTAAAACAAGATTCAGGCAATGAAAATTGCAATGGTGGTGTTTTTAAACTGATTTCCAAATATTTCTGTAGCACTGCGGCTATGTTTAGTGGGATTCTACTGATCTGTAAATGACTGCTAACGAGGGACTTGTGTAGATGTCTTTGATGTTAAATCTTTCTGCTGCTCTTAACATTATGGTTCACAGTTTGCCCTTCATCCATCTTCAACTGAGAGTCAGGTTTTCTTTGTTAACGTGTTAGGTTTGGCAGTAGATGCTCTCAGTGGATATGGTAGGTTAAATTCTGTGGGAGCTGAAACCCGGGGGAGTCCCAGGGCTGCACAGGGTATAAAAGCCATGTGCGGTTTGGCCTACTGTTGGTAGATAATTCGTTTTCTGCAGGTGCATTTTACAAACACAAGTTCTACTAGGTCTCACTTGACTTCACTTTATTGCTTTTTAACCCAGTAGTCTCATTCAAGCACGGGATTGCTTTAACTTGAATGGCCCTGACTGTGGTAGGAGTTACACCAGTAAAAGTCAAGAGCAACTTAGATGCAGTCAAGGGAACCATTTACAGTGGGAGCATCAATAACTTTTTTTTTATTCTCAGTTTTCTCTTGATTGCCTACAAGATTTATCAGCAGCAAACCTGGATTTTTAGGGAGATGAAAAGCATATAGCGAATTTTATGGAAAATGTGGAGGAAAACTTGAGTTTTTCACTATAATTTTCAGTGCTGTAGTCCTTCAATGAGACTTTTGGATGCTTGTTGCACTTGGTGTGTGACTGCTACTATGCCGTATTTTGTGACTGATATCTAGACGTTACTTTCAATGCCTGGAATGGATTTGTAAATGTGTGGGGAACTTATTTTCATGGTGAATTTGTTTTTCTTGTTTATAGGCAGCATGGGTTTGAACTGGCAAGTTGCTGAATGCTTTGGCCCTGATCCAGCAAAACTCATAACTGCTGGCTTGATTTTCAGCATATGAGCAGTCAGGTTGGAATCATTGTTAACTGCTTTGTTGAACCACTTGGCACCTAATGGCTTGAGGTTAGAGAAGAATAGAGAAATCTTTCTTTTCTGTAATTGATGCCAGTACAAATTGCATATCCTGAAATGTACTGTAGCATACAAACTTTACACGGGATAAGACGTAGGGGAGGAGCGAGTCTCAGAATTGTCTTTTGTGGATACTCTGTTAATGGATTCAGTTACGGTTTAGTGATGTTAAGGGCAAAAATCCAACAGTTTGTCCTTTTAAAGTACAGAATCTCTATTGAGAAAGTGTCCACGTGAAAGACAAAAGTACTCTCTCAATTGATGCTTATTGTAACTTGGATATGGGTGCTTAATTAACATGGATTTAGAGCATGAGATACTCGTCCTCGTGCAGGACCCATGGGGAAGACTTGCCCTCCTACTTTTTAGAACTTTGTTTTCCAGCTTGGTGATCTCAGACCTCGGATATTACTTCATTATCTCTGTTACTTCAAATTACAGAAAAATAAATAGCCATTAAAATTATTCTTTGTCATATCACAGCTGTAATTTTAGTCTTGTTTGGGAACCATAAGTTAGGGATAGTTACTCCAAGTCAGATCTCTCTTTTTTTTCTGAAAGGATACAAAATCACTGATTTATTTATTTTTTTTAAGACTAAATTTGGGTTTAGTTTGTAATATAAGACACTCCCAAACCTTGTGTTTCTTTGAGATAACAAATTCATCAGGCAGTTGAAGGCATCAGCTACACCTAACAGCACTTCAGAGGTGTGTGTTATCTCAGGATAGCATATGTCTTGTGATGTCTTACTGCTTAAATAGCATTTGAGGCAAGCTGCTGTCAGCAAAAACTAAATATTGGGGGTGGGGGGGGGTGGAACACAACCACAAGGGAAATACATGGGTTCTTCTGGAAATGTGAACCTCAGGTCTAAATGGCTTCCCCCTCCGTGAGACATTTTCAGTGTGTTTTAACAATAGAGGTTGCACACCAGTGTCACGATGGTGAAAGACTAACTGCAATGAATTGAGATAATAGTGGGATGTAAAAGACTTCATCTCTTCGCATCCCTGCTGTACTCCAAAGCAGTGGAGCAAATGCTGCATTTGGTCTTTGCCTTTTGCATATTTTGCTAGTTGTGTAGCACCGTTCAACCAAACGTGTGTTCAGTTTTCTGTGATTTAGCCTTTATTCAGTAGGTAGTAAAGCCTTTTTTTACTACATAATGAAGCAAATAGATCTTTCTCTTCCCTTAAAAGAAAATTCAGGAAGTACAGCTTACACTGCACATGGAACACATTAATCCTAAACCCCTTTATAATACTTTGCAGAAGTTTCTTGTCCTTACACATGGCTGTATCCATACACAGAGCCATTTCCCAGAAACGTCTTAACCTTAAGTACTGTTGAAGCCTGGAGAAGCCTTAAAAAAACCAGTCGAACACAGAGTGGCAAGTAAAGTTGTAACAGGAGAAAATTAATCTTTACTTGGATTGTTCTGGGACAACAAAATGGGTGCATGTAAGTGAGGATCACTTACTTGTTACTGTAGTGCTAAATATGTTTGACAAGGAAGCCTCAAGGCTGTTATTTGTGTGGAAATATGGAGTGCTGGTTTTTTCATTAGTTGATACGCACAGACATGACATATTAGTTATAATTCAAACATAATCACTTTATTTTGCAAGTGAAGTTGTTAGGGTTTTTTATCTCTGGTGTTATCAGCATGCAAGTGCCTAATATTAAGGCTCGTAATGGAAATGAGGTGTTATTAATGCATAATGAAACTTTTATGTGCTGGTAAAATTTTCTGCTAGACTGACCTTTCTTGGTCAGTTATAGTAGAGCAAGATTTTTTTTTTTTTTTTTTTTTTTTTTTAAAAAAATCTCTTAGGATATATTCAGTAAGTTGAAATACTGAGTTCACTCAACCAGGGCATCATGGAAAGTACTCTTCATACAGTATTTACTCAAATTCCAGTTTTGCAACTTTCTTTGAGGCCTTCAGAAGCCAAAAGGAAAGAAACATGATACCTAGGGAGGTGAAGGTTGGAATGGGCCAAAAATGTAATGTAATTAAAAACTCTGTCAAGCTCAAAAAGGTTTGGGAAAGGCAAGGCAAAAATTCAGGAAGTATGTGAGTGTATGTAACAAGTATAGATTAATATATATAAATGGGAAAGGACTGATGTGTTATTATTAGAGATGCATCCAAGTGATGTAAACAACTTCTCCTGGAAGCTCGTTGATGCTTCCAAGCAGACCTCTGATGCAGACAGCCCTCCAGAGATCCCTGTTGTAGCGGGGAGCGAGGAGCACACAAAAGCACAAGCCAGAAATGCAGTCTTCTGCAATATCTACCCTGTCTAGGAATTTGCTTTCTAACGTCAATATGTTTGGTCTGACGCACAGTATGGCAAGTAACGCGTTGTAAGATAACCGATCTATGTTTCTTCTGTTGAGGGTTTGAATTTAGAGTATGAGCAAGACAGAAGTGCTGTTCCCCGACGTGTCTCGGTGGCGCTGCGGGCACACCGGGCACTCGGGCTGGCGCTGCGGGGAACGGGCGGTGGACGGGACCTGACTGGGGGCATTTCCCTTTGATCCAGCTCGCTGCAACAATCACGCGGTTGTGAACTGAAAGAAGTGGTCAAAGAGTTTGTCTTGAAGGGGTCGGTCTGGGGTTGAATGCAGGCTCTTGTCAGCTGCAAAGCATAGGCGGTTTATGTAGGGATGGTAGCAAGTGGGAGCCTTAGGAGCAGCCATGGAAAAAAGCTGAATCAATGGCATAAGGAAGTAAGCTGGAGGTAAGCGTGTTACGTTTGCCTAAGCGGTGTCGTGACGTTAGCTTACTAACGGGAGAAGGGCCACGAGGACGGCCGAGGCCTGGAGCCACACGTGCTGGGAGCTTGGCATGCCGCGGGGAATCGGCCTGTGCGGGCACAGTCGGCGCTTGAAAAGCGAGTGTTGTTTAGAGGAAGGAAATGAGTGACCGCGGAGCGCACGTGGAGAGAAAGTGGAGCACCAAGGAAGGAGGCGCCGTAGCTGAGCGTCATCCTGTTCACGTTAGGGTGTGGGAGCGCGTCGGGGCAGGAGGGTACGCAGTGCCCCTGCCGCAACCCTGCGCGAGCGGTCCCAGCGCTCCCGGCTGTGCATGGCGGCCGAGCAGGTGGAAGAAAAAACAGGTAAAAGTTTCTTTCAGGTCCTGAAATCAGCGGAAACTGAAAAGGGAAGGAGAAGTGATAACAGTGAAGCGTACAAATGAGGGATTCCGTTTTGATATGTTGCGTGTCTTAGTGTTTCACCTGGTAAATCACAAGGATGATTATATTCTTTTGTACCTTTTCATCTGAGTGCTTGAGTGTTGGGAGATAATCGTTACGTTTGGACAAATACTTTGAAAGAAGACATTTGCAGTTCTTCTACATCTGTTTCACTTTGCTGGTGTGTGGGGAAATGGAATAAATTTATTTTTATCAAAAGTGTCATTGACTGGGAAGATTCAGAATGATAAAGTGCTGGACTTTGAAAACATGACTGTTAAAACTGGTGTGACTGGACCTCTTGGCTTAAATGTAGCATGTCCTTTCAAAGGCACTAAAGCCAGATACGTAACTTGCCCCAGATGTTTAGATTCAGTGGAGCAATCACACATGATGTTTTGAACAAAGCTGCCTATACCCCATTAATGGGTATTTTGTGAATAATACTGTAATTCCAGGCACCTTTGCCTCTGTTTTGACACAAGTAAATCGGCACCGATGGCAAGCACTGTTTGTCAAACCAGCTTCAAAATCTTAATGTGTTGTTTTCTTGTTACAGATACGTTTCTTCCCTTTAATGAAATTAACAGCTTGTTGAGAGCTAAGGTTGCACGTTGGATCCATAATCAGTTTTGCTTATATGGAATATTTTATTTTCTGCCTTTCTTTCATTTTGGGTCATTTATATAGTAACAGAACTTCCATTAACTCCTGCTGTTTATTCTTTACCCTTAAGCTATAGCCCTTTTTTGCGGCATCACAGTGTTGACCCTGGAACCAATTACTGTGCATAACAACCAGAAGATGATGAGGCTTATTCTGTAGCTGTTGTTTTCCAGTAGTCTCGGTGTACGTAAGTCTCTCGTAGTACATGGCGCAGTAGGATAAATCTGTTTAAGAACTTTGTAGCACTCCCTGGCCAAAACCAACAGCAAAAGTGATACGGGAGAAAATAGGCTCCTTTGCCGATCTCTTGTTTTACAGTCCTGAGAGCGCAACTGGGAAGGCTACAGCGTTCTTCCTGCATTCAGAGAGTTGGGATGTTCTCCATTAGTTTTGATGTCTGTCTCTTCCCTGGAAGTGAGTGCATGTGCAAATGTCATACAGATGTTGTATGAAAGCTTAATTATGCCTCTCTTTACTTTAAGCTGTGGTGCTGTTCTGTTTTGACCCCCGCCCCCCACTCCAAAAGGCTTTTCCTGAGAAGAGGAGGAAAACCATTTTCCCATTCTTCCCTTACTCAGGGGTTAATTATATTCTGCACTGTGACTGTACCTCAGCGAAAGCTGAATGGAAAAACAAGACTCTTTTGACAAAAAGGCGGAAGTTTTTAGGCTAGCTTAGATTTTCTGTTCTTTTTTAGGAATTGGAAGTCCTTACCAATTTCAGCCAAAAGAAGAAATCCCACCCTGAGGTTACGTTTCATCCACGCGCTTTGCTTCTGAGAGAGCTTAAATCTCTCTGCTGTTTCCTCACGTTTGGTTGCTGGTCGTTGACAACCAGCTCGCTTAAATTGTCACAGGTACAACTGTAAGCAGCTAGCAGGAACTGAAGAAACACTGGTAATCCCACTTAGGAAATCCCCTAGTAGCTTGGGTGCTCACTTGAAGCGTAAGACCAGAAATACAGTTAGCGGCAGTTAGAAAAAAGGAAGAAAAAAAATCTTAGCTCATGAATCAAAATTAAAGGGATATTCTCTGCTCTAATTTCTGGGGTTAACGTGTTATTGGAGCTCTTCTCATAGGGTCTTCTGTATCTGGAGTCCTGAAACCAATGAAGAAATCACTTGATTACACTCTTAAAACTAATACTGTACTCTGGTTCTGGGATGCCAGATATGCAATCAGATGGGATAAACACGTTTATTGTGCTGTATTTATTTCTATGTATACCTTTGTGCCTGTTGACTTTTCGTGCTTTCCCAATTGCCAATCTTTTCCCCCTTTATTTTTAAACATCCCCTCCAATACAGAAAAATGAAACAAGCCATTCTTTCAAGGTGTCTGAGACCTGACTTGTTTATTATTTTCAGATGAGAAATGACAAGAATAGTCTCATAATTTTTATGAACAAATGTAACATGGAATTATTTTTTAGTCACCTGAATCGTGAGGTAATGAGATTGTCAAAATCAGCTTCTAAGCTAACATGGCTTGTAACTTATGTTTGTGGAAGAAGATTAATTGAGCAGATCTGAGACAATTTTGGTGGGTTGGGTTTTTTTTTGGTGGTGTTTTGTTTGGTTGGTTTTTTTGGTTTTTTTTTTTTTCCCCTCCAGAAGTGGAGCTTCCCGTCTCTTTCTGGAAAAATTGTCAGCTTTTTTTTTTTTTTTTTTGGGGGGGGGGGGGGGGGGGGGGGGGAATATGTGAAATGCATTATTTCACATTCCATTTAAAAGAAAAAATTAACCACCCCTTCCTGTCCATTAGCTCTGTTGGTTAAAAAGACTATTTTTTTTTTCTTTTTCCTTGGTTCTTTTAAGGAAAGAGCTAAAGAGCTTGCATTTTCACAGAATTGCATATATGATTTTTTCTATTAGAAAGAAGCCAAATGACAGTGTCACAGGATCATTTTCAAGTGGAATGCTTGGCAAAGTCCTCAAGGGAAAAGTAAAAGAAAACTTTAAACAGGGATCAAAACAGAGAGTTAAGAAGTAGATAATGGTATATCTAAGAACTATGAAAGTGTTTATGACCAAAATCTTCCAGCAGGATTTCCCACTGTGTGTTACTATTTTCAAACATACAGCTGTGTCTAATTATCTAAAGCTGCTGTACAAGGCAATTAATATTATGCATCTGAAGAGTCAGGTAACAGGGCAGCTGACCATGTATGTGAACAAATAACCTAATGTGTGTATGCAGCGTGTGCATACAAATGCATGAGGAGTAGATTCAGATGTTCACAAACATTTGCAAGCCCAGCTTGTGGGCCAGTGTGGACACAGATACGTGGAAGGCGAGTGAGAAAACAGCAGAGAGACAGCCAGTTAGTTGGGAGCATAGTGTTTAAAGTAGTGTTTAAAGTTCAAGGAAAGCATTTCTAAATTCAGTTTCAAGCCATAAACACAAACAATCTGGGAAATGGTTACTGCAAAATTAGAGGCATTGTGACTTTTTAAAATTTCCGAGCAGCTGATATCATGACCCTGTATTCTTTGTTATTTATGGAAATGTGTTACTTGCCAGATTGTGAAAATGGCTGCCTGCTTGTATATATATTATTTTTGAATAGCTTATTAGTCAGCAGCTGCATTTTCACTGAAAGCTTAACAAAAATGTAAAAGATGAGAAAGACAACGTCTCTTTATTAATACCTAGATATGAAATTCTTTAAACGCTTTAAGCATTCAGGTCATTTGTGTGAAACAACAAGGCTGCAAAAGCTTTCCCAAATAAATGACTGTCATCAAAGCTGCTTTCCATATAAGGCTCATAATTCAGATCTAAGCCTAACTAAAAAGAACAGAACTATACAATCATCACGTATTAATAAATGACTGCTTTCTGATTGTGCAGTAATTTTAGTAGGCTTTCTTTAAAGTGCAATTAGTTTTTCCCTACATTATGAAGTTCATTTGAGCTTTAGATCTTGTATTTTCCTCAGATGTTGTAAGGCAAAGCTAATCTTCGTAATTGATTTACCAAATGTTGCTGTTTGTATTTGCCTATCCACGGCAAATATTGTATGGGCCTTTTGACTTTGTCACTAGTTGAGGAATTAATGTGGAAGCGACAGAGTTAGGTTAGTGATAAATTCTTTGTGAGCCATCAAATCTGTTTCCCTCTCTGTCTTCTCCTCTCCCCACTCTGCCACCATACCAAGGTTTCAGCCAATTCAACTGTAAATTTCTTAGTAAAAACTGCTCAGTCTCTTGAACTGTCCTGTTTCCACAACGGTATTTCAAACTCGGTTCATCCACTTGCCTGGAAGTCCGTATCCGTAAGCCTCAGGAGTGGAATAACTGAGAATCTGACCCATCGAAAGCAACCACTGACTGTACGTGTGCAAGGTGTCTACAGCTGAGCACTACATGCAAGCTGTCGTAAAAGAGCTTGGTATGAGAAAAATACTTTAAAGTGAAGATGGGAGTGGGATTGGGTTTTGCTGTTTACATGAAGTGTGAGAGAAGGGGGGTGCTGCTGTTTTGTGGAGGCAGGATGTTAGTTTCTGGTCAAAAAGTGGCACCATGGAGTTGGTGAAAATGATGAGTTGGAGGTTGTTAAAAGTCAAGTACGAAACCAGTATTACTGATCTGGGAGTCCACAAGACCAAAGTATGCAGGCTCCGAAATCGGTCAAAGTAAACAAAATTTATCTCCTGGTAGGAAAAAGTGGAGAATAGGACAAAGCCTTCTCCAGGCCAGTTTCTTCTTAACAGGCTGAGTTGGAGAGAGGACGGCTTTTGGCAAGGAAAGGTTGAGTTTGTCAAAAAGATTGTAGCATTTTTTTTGCTTCTGTCAGACATAAGCCTAAGAACTGTGCTGTCTACAGAATATATAATACTAATTTGCCAAAGCCCAAACAGGTTTTTTGACAATCCTTACGTTTCCAGTATACCCTGGCCTGCCTTATATGCAAAGAGAGCGCCCTTAAGGCTGGTGTCTAGACAGGGCCTTGTGTTTCAGCAAAGGGAATTAAAAGCAGGCTCTGATGTCCCTAAATTTGCAGAGGTATCTTTCTTTCAACTACCCGCCTCTCATAGTTAATGGAAAAAATGTTACATCTCTGTTGTGTCCTGGGATGTGTGAAGATGAGGAAGGTGCTTCAGGTGTTGCTCATCAAAGGATGTACTATATCATGGCTTGTTTGAATGCTGCTGCTGTAAGGAGTAAACAGTGGGGCTGCTGTTCTTAGACAATCCCATTCAATGTCTCAGGCTGTCATTGTAGTAAAGGATTATTCTGACATTATAAACCACACAAAAGCAGCTCAGTGAGCCTGACCTTCTTAAATGTAAGATGAAATTATGATCTATTTTGCACCCTGCAGTATGGACTTGGAGAGTCCGAGATGGTGATTCTTCAGTTCAGTCATGGTGAACTGTAAATAAATTGCCGTATCTTACAAGGCAGCAGTTAGTAGGACTGTTAGTAGTTAACAGATTCTTATCTTGATCAGAGTTTCAAAGGTGTGTTGCCATTTGCTACCATTGGAATTAATGCCATCAGTGGAGTAAGTTACTTGAGTAATGGCTGTGTCAGGATTAATACAGTGTAGGTTGTGTTGGAAGTCTTAGTTCCTCAGGCATCCAGTGTAGTTTGTAAATATAGCTACTCCTGGTTTATTTACTGACTTTAAAAGTAACATCAAAACCTTGGTCCATAATGGTAAGGCTGTTTATTCTTTGATTGTAGGTCAAAGTCACTTTATCAGGAAGACGCGTACTAGATGCTCAATGCAAAGTATGTGAGGGAATGTGAGGCAAATGCACTTTTCAGCCTTCAACTCAAACAACCAAGCTTTTAAGAGATTTAAGACTGAAACCTCAAGTTCAGATTTAGCTGGTGTATTTTATTCTTGACAGTAAATTGTGCAAAATAGGTAGACATGAAATGCTGTTTTGATGCTTCATAAAGGGTAGTGCCTTGGGACTCAGAAAAATTCAGCTATTGTTTTCAGATAATCTGCATTCCCTCATCACCACTGGCATCATTGAAAACAGTTCCCTATAGTGCCCCTCCATCCTTCATCTGTAGTGCTCTTTGCTGTTGGTGAACGGCAGGTTTAGAGTTTTGAATAATAGCCTGGGACTCAAATGGATAACCTCTATCAATTATTCATGATGGATCTCAGAGTAGCCAGTGTACAACACTGACAACATTCATGCCTTTCTACTGTAATATGAACTGTAAACGATACAGTGATTGATAGACTACAGATGACCTTTGGTCATTTTTATTAATTCCTGCTGCTGAGTTCTGTAACCTGTTGTTCATTGCTTATGCCATGGAGCCACTGGGTTTTTAAAAACTCCAGCTGTCCAGAGCTGGGAGAGGCTCTGAAATGACTGCTTATTATCTATTTATGTTCTTTGGACCAGTTCTCCCTCTTTGAGGTTAATAGTTGTATTATCAGTGACTTCAGTGGGATCATAACAGGCTTCTTGTACATATTTAGAATAATATTAGGTGAATGAAATAAAATGTGGTTGGGCGATTCTGTAGTGTGGCTGATGATGAGTAGATGTGAGTAGAGCTGTGGGGAGTTCTCAACAAAAGCAGAGAAAAGAAGGGATGCTTGCCCTTTGCTTATGGCCTGTTTCTGTTTGCCTGGTAGGTTAATACAAAAAAACAGATTGAAACAATACGAGAGTTGAGGTGTTTTGCTTCCTAACTGTATGCATAAGGGAGTTCCATTGTATAATCATACATTATGTATACTGTGCTGTGAAGAGCCTCAGATGCAAATTTAGCATTACAGAATGAGCTGAAGTTTTAAGAGCATTTAAATCAGTTTACTCAGTGTCCTACTGGAGAAGTGTTTTCTGAAGTCCAAAATGAGAAAAGGCTCTTTAATTTTGCATTTGTTTTGCTTACAGAGTACATTGCTTATAAGCACAGTAATTTGAGTTTTTGCTAATTTGTTTGAGAATGTGCTGTAGGTACGGATCTAGAGGGACTTAGTTCTACATTTGAACATGCTGCTTACCAGAAGGTCACATGAAGGGCATATGTAGAAGATCAGAATAAAATTCATTCAGACTTGGGAGAAGTCAACACTGGCCCCTGTACTGGAAGGCGGAAGGGGATGGGAGGGAGTCCTAGTCCGTGACAATAGCCAAAAGTAACCCACAATTGGAAGATGATCAAGAAACATCTCTTTCGCAGGAGACCTAGATGCACTCTGTTGCAGGCTCTGCAACAATTGTCTGTGTTAGGCTTTACAGCAATGTCACCTCCTGACCAGTATAGGTCTGGTGGAAGGGACCCCTAGTGTGGATGCAACGATGTCAGCCAAGTGGCATTTCTAACTGGGTTTTGTGTAGAGGAAGGGGGTTTTGGCTGTAGCATCACAAATAGCAGCCCTGCCGGGATATCTGCATCCATGCTGATGGTCCCGTGGGTGTCCGGTTTTGGCTCCTGGCATGGATATAGCCTTGGGACTCTTGACGTGCGGATCCTCGCAGTGACACCACCGCTGCTTTCCCCATCAGACCTGTGAGGCAGGGCTTCTTGGTGAGGGATGACGGGGATGGCGGTGGCTTGCGTTGTAGTAACAGCTATGCCGCGACTCCATTGTGGGCGAGGGTGCTGTTGTACTTGGCGTTTGCGCAAGCAGGGAACAAAAAGTGTTTGGAAACCCTGCCGCCTGTGCTCACAAGGTTGCTTCAGTCACAGGCATTAAACCAGGAAACTCTTCTCTTCGGCTTCATTCCAGGGAAAGAGCTGTGGCAGGCTTTTGCTGTACGTGCTGCAGGTGTTCAGGAGACTGAACCCACTGTGTTAGGTTACCAAGCAGTCCTGCCGGCACATCTGAATCCTGATCCGGCTGCTGTGCCTCCCCTGGCAGCCCTGGAGCGCCAGGCGCCTTCTCCCCGGGGAACGCCGGTCCTCGTGCTCTGCTCCCTTGTATTTGTGGTGAGTCTTTAGTCTAGCTGAAAGTAGGGCTGTTCTCCGCTCACCAGTCCACCTTAACAGAGCATTAGTGGCCAACATATTCTGTTGATCAGTGTGATTCCAACTCTGCAATAATATGTAGACTAACCAGATGGAGGCTTGTACCTCTTGTGATTGTAAAATTAACCAGAATCATAGATAGTTACGAGAGTGATGACGGAGACCCAGGCGCTGTCAGAACAATGTGCTTTGAGGCATGCTTACATGTGTTAGGACAATATTTCGTGTTGGTGCATGCTCAGTACACAATTCAACAACATGACAAAGTGCATCCGCCTCACTCTCAGCTGTGAGGGTGGATAAGGGATGAAGACTAATCGCTACAAAATTTGACTCAGCAAAGGAAGGGCAGGTCCCACTCCATTCAGAGGCACATCCAAGAAATTCTAGTCACAGGTCCAGGTGTCTGTATTTTTAGGTTTTGTTTGTTTTGGTTTAATAGGTCAAAATAGGATTTTCTAACTTTCTGAGTAAAAGGAAGTTTTTTAATTGGAACCTAGTGTGAGAACGTCGAGGGAATCAGTGAGAAATTTGTAAGAAACAGCTGGAAATAACAGTGGAGAAGGCAGTACCATCTCTATTCTCTTCCTACCACACAGCCCACAGATGTACTGTAGATCCCTGTTCATTTATATCAGTGACTAAAGGACCTATTTAAATGAATGAACTTCATGAATTAATAAGTGCAAGGGGGGAAGAAACCTGCATTACAAAAGGTACTTTGTTCTTAGATGTTGAGAGTAAGAGTTCGGTTTGATATTTCATAACATAGCGCTGACTGCTGTTTGCTGTATTTCGTAATACACCCCTAGTAACGTGAGATCGCACCACAGATTCCTGCTATTAAATGGTTATTCAGACGTGTTGCGCTACCAGCAGCTTTTTGCTTGCATGTGAATTATTATGTGTTTGAATTAGCAAAATGTGGATTAGCAAACTTTTTTGCTTCGCTAGTGGTACAGCAGACACTTTAGCCATTTGGTCGTCAGCTACAGTCGTTCTGTGTTTGACCTTCTCAAAATAATGCCTGCTAGTGCCTCTGTAATTAAACATCTGTCAGGGTTTTCAAAATGCCCTATGGGTTTTCTTGTGGGGGGTGGGGGGAAACAAGCCCCTGCTTTTAGGGGGGAAAAATGGCATGTATAACAGCAAAATGTATTTTGGCCGTTTTTGCAGGAGGGCAAACTTAGGAGATAAGCAGCTTTCTTCTCCATTTTGGCTGATGTAAATAAGCAGTAAATTTATTGAGACACCCGGCACAAAACTGGTGTGAGAACAGAACTTTGGGCCTTGTGTGGCAGCTTGAGCAGATGGGTGCTTCGTACTATTTCTTAAAAACTGAAATGACAGGGAGATTAGGGTTTAAAAATCACAGCTTCTGTCTCATGCATTAATTAAAGGGTTTTAGTGTAATAATTTTATCTTATTGTTCTAAAGCATACGGTCAGCTACTTTCAATTTTTAAAAGTACTCAGCCTTTCTCTGGGAGCCACGGCTGTTTGTTCAGTTAAATTCCTTCTGATTAAAGCTCCCTGAATAGTCATTGCCTTCATATACCGAGACCAGCTCTGTTTTCTCTATGCTACACTGATAATGGGGTCACTGGGAGATTTCTGAATTACAAGTCCTAACTGAAGTTATAGTGCTTCAGGGATGCTTCGCTGCTCAGCACAGTCTGATGCGCCTCAAAGTACCATTGGAGCACTTGGGGCAGTGGCTCATACATTTCTGTTCCTGACTTGTTTTGCTCACAGGGGAAGCGCTGTAGCAATTTTGGTTATTTTCTATCAGGTCCAAAATATCACCATATTTTTTTAATGCGGAAAGAAGTTGGAACCCAACCTCTGCAGTGATCTAGCAGTACTAGCATTTTTCTTTTCAATTTTTTTTTAGATACACCTGCAATAGCCTGTCCTTTATCAATTTTTTCCCTGCAAAGTATAAACCCGCAGATTTTTCAAATCTGAAAATGCATCAAGAGTGCCGATATAGCAACCTTGGGTAGGAGAGGTATGCCTCTTCTAGGGTCTTAAGCTGATGGGCTGTGACAAGGTCGCTTAAAGAAAAAGGCCCTTATTGTAACTCTCATGCAAGTTTTATTTAAAAAGGTCAATCCTGTGGATACTGTGGATTTGTTACTGGTTTTGCTTCTTCCGACAAAACTTGACATTCCCTGGGAGAGCAGATGTTCGTGGAATGAACTCCTTCTGGGGAATTAAGTAATTAAGAAGGTCGAGCTTCTGCATTCATCCAAACCGTGTATCCCAAGGCCACAGTGTGGTGTCAGGGCTCTTCCTTGGCAGTGCTCGATAGACACGTAGGTTAAGACTGGGTGAAGACCTGGAACTGTCTGCCAAGCTGCTGATCCGGTGCTGGAGTTCAGCAAGGGAAAGGGGAAGAGCTGCCAGTCCAACAGCTTTCCTGATTTCCCTTTAAACTGATGATCAGGAGATGTGGTGGAGATGGCATCCATTTCCAGCAATTTGCTGGAGAGCCTGTCCTGGTACCAGTTCCGGGAGTGCATAGGCAGAGGTGATTTATCCTTTCCGTCTCTGGCCAGCATCACCTAGTAAACATGGGCTTTGCATCTGGGATATGCAGATATCGTCATCAGCTCTGAGACTGACTTAGTCACAAGTAGTAAAATGATGATGAACACAAGTTGTGTGTCTCTCTCTTTCCTTCTTTCTTTCTTTTTTTTTTTTTTTTTAATTTATTTTTTGGCCAGGCTGGGAAGTGGCACTCCCAACAGTTGGGAGCAGCACCTTGCAGTAGCCGAGTTGTTGTTCTTTGCCTTATTAAGCGCTACAGCTCCCTGTAACAAGCTATTAAGCTGTTAGGGCAGGCTGATCTATCTTTAGACTGTATTGACCCATTATCACCCTGAGTCTTCATGTCTTAGAGGACAGGCCACACCAAATAAGGGATTTCTTAGATCCTCTTAGATGCAGGAAGGAGCTTGGTAGAAAAGGTAGGTTGGCGGCACCCACCCTCAACAAAACAATCGCAGTAAAAGGGGCTGTTGACAGTGTGTTTCTGGCTTTGGGGGAATGGAAAACCTCCTCAGAGGGTGTTTCAAAGAGAGGTGAGACTTGTTCAGTGGTGGATCTCCATTTTGAGGGTGCAGCCATCTCTACAGAGAGAGTCTGCAGGATGGAGAAAACTAAATTGGCAAGGATTTGGGGTTGAGAAGACTGGCAGAGGGGTAGAGGCACTCTTCACAACCCCTCCTGGTGCCTTTCAATTTGGGTTATAAAACCCGTCAGCGTAGAATTTGGAAGCCACTTTAACTGAGCTTATGCTGATACATCAAATTTCTCATACTTAATTTTAAAATGAAGGCTAGAAAAATTTCATGAAAGCTTCTTAAAATGAGTCTAAGATCCAAATATGCATATTTTGAAAGTACTGTTTGTAGCAGGGTGATATTATAATGTTTAAATCACAGCTTTCCACAGAAAATAATTCATTTCTTGTGATTCAGTTATGTTGTTAGACAAAGTATTGCTTTGTTTTTTGTGGGTTTTTTCAGCCTAGTAACAAGATGACTCAGATAGTAACCTGGATAATTAGGTTACATAGAAACAATTTCTATTAAAAATTTAGTTTTGTGTTCTTAACGTTACAGCTTCAGTTTGCTACCAGTAGTAGTGGATCAATTTTGAACTGAAATAGGGTATGCATAAAAAATTCAGCTCCATTTTAAAGGCACTTCTCATTGTAAATACAGGAGTACAACACTGCAGTAACAATGCATTTTTTTAGGTAAACAGAATGAAGAGTTTTTTAGAAGAGCTGCTATGGTACTTGCAGTTCTGATTTGTTTGAAAACAAGGATTGTATTTTACCACAATATTAAAAGTACTCTATAATCTGGAATGTTTTGTTTCTGTTGAGAAGAGTTCCAGGGTAAAACTCAACTTCACTTTGAAGTCCGACACTGAGCAGCAAGAAAACATTTAGCACAATGCAAGTGCCAGTGATACTCAGCTGTATGAAATTCCTGGGAATTTAATTGAAGTCCGAATTTTATGTTTTAAGTTGAGGGAGCATGAATTTCTTTGGCAAGAGTTATTGCTTATAGGAAGTTTTTCGACTTTCCGTAAACACAAATATAATGCACTGAAAGTATAAAAGTTGAGAAAAACTGAAGAGTGGTGTTCAGAGATGTTGGGTGAAGGAGAGAGGCAAAGAGAATGTAAAGTGCTGTTTGTTTATTTTAAATTTACATTTTTTTTTTGATAATTGGGACTTTTTTCCCCCCTACATAATTACTTAGAGCTTCACTGCAACTAGTTAACTTGAGTGGAAAGAAGGAATAACCAGGCTACAAACTGATCTAAATACGCAGTTGTAGTAAATGACGAAGACTGGATATGATGAGGAGTTACTATCAGTATGGCTGTTCTCACTGTGTTACACCTTCAAAAACTGGTGGTGCGACCAGCTTATTAAGTTCCCTGTCCTGGCCAGGGCAGGTGATCAAGGAACCACAACTGAACTTAAGCCAGAGATGTTTGCGTGGAGAGTTGAGTCGGGTAGAGGACAAATCTTCTCAGTTAGTTGGAGCTAGGAGACGCGCTCACTTCTGAGTAACAGTGCTCCTCTTCCAGAGGGTAGACAACTTTAATCTCAGAGGGATTGAACAACTTTCTCATGGTCGTTTATGGGACTAAAGTATGTGGTAAAACCGAAAACTGTAACTTGGAATGTCTTTAGATGCCTTTAACTACAAAACCATCCACCCTCTGAGATACATTTTTTTTCTTGTGAAGCAGAAAATGGAGCAAGACAAGAGGACAGAGTACTGGTGAGTAGCAAGAAGAATGTGTTTTCGAGATACTGGAAGGGTGTGGGGGAAAGGGCTCCAGAGGGCATCTCTGTGGTTTTGACTAAGGCAAAACTAGGTGTAATGAGCTTTTCCACAGGCTGGATAATACAGAAAGATAGACAGGAAGATTCAAACAGGAAGGGCAAAGGAGAAAAGCGTTAGGGTAAAGTCCTTTTGTGGGAACTCAGCAGAGATTGAAAGGTTGGCTCAGCTTCGTAGTTGGTGGAAGGCGCTTGCTGCTGAATTCTGCATGCTGCCGTGGAGGGTGGCTTTCACACCTGTGACCTGAAACACAGACCACTGAAATCTAGAAACCACGCTAAGGATTCCCTACTCATGGGAAGCCTGCTTGCAAACCCCAGACAAGATGAAAAGAGGTACCTCATGGCGTAGAATTTCTTAATTATAGACAAAAGAAAACTTTAAAGGCTCTTTGTAAAATAAAAAAGGAGGGAGGGAAGGGAAATTGTCGACAGTGAGCTTGGGAAAGCCAGTATTCCATCAACAAGTATACAAAATTAAGACAGAGCCTTGGAAAGTCCCTGGTAAGCTCTCTGCTCATTTATGCTCTGATTTTTTGCAGGAACTTTCATTCTGTAATAAAGGAAGAATTATTATGTGAATTAAACCTAAGTCTTTAAACCAGGCATTTTTTTTTTTTGAGAATTTAGCTTGAAAGTGACACTTTTTGTTAAATTTTCATAAAACATCCTTAAACTGCATGTTCTGACTTTGCTACTGTTGCTCTCAATTCCCGAAGAATCAAATGGGAAAGTGTAGCATCAGGGAAGAGTCTGCTCTCATTCCTCAACGGGCTGAAATGGAAAACAGATGTCAATCAAAGAACCAAGTGCATGTGGGTGCCTAGTGACAGGTAGCATTTCCACATTTTTCAGAACATGATGAAATATACTTGTCTTCTGAAAGCTATGCCCTCTGAATGAAAGCATATGAAGTATGTTTTAATGCTAAAAAGTAAGAGTACCCAAAATCCTTTATTGCTTTAACAAACCTAGGCCTTTGTAGCAGAGACTCCTCCCCCTAAATCCTTGATTTTTTTGCTGAGAATAAAGAATTGGCTCCATTTATCCTACTCCAGGTCTTTGTCTTAGGCTTGAAGTTGAATTCAGAACATAAAAACGTACTTTTTTCTTTTCCTCACTACATTTGGCAAAATCAGAAGTGTTTTATGCACATGCCCTCTCCAGATATTTTAAATCTAAAAATGTGTTGCTGCAGCATCTTAGCTTGTCCTCCTCTGACCATAAACCAGCAGTCCGGAACAGTTTAAAACTGACTTGGTTGCAGATACCAGGATACCATCTCTGTAGTTTTCTTGTGCGTGTTACTGCTCATCGGTTTACTTTCCTGTTAGTTGTATGTAAGTGAAGCTTCTCCCACTTCTACAGCACTTTTTTAAACGGCAGGAATGTTCTCTCAATTAGCACTCGGCAGGCAAAGGTTTTTGCATTTGTGAGGTCTTTGTATTTTCTTCTCCCACGTTTCTGTATTTTCCCCAGTGGCTGCGCTAGGAAAGTTGAAGCGATCCTTTTCTGCAGGGAGATGCATGTGGGCTAACTGATTACCATGCATCAAGAATGACTCTCTGAAAAGAAAGATAGAGATTGGCATTACCTCATCCTGCTGCTGACTGCCCAAACTCCGGCCGGTTTTGTTGGAGATCTTTCTACATAGCAGGAGGAGTGAACAAAAGTCAAAACCTCTGTGTCGGAGGTTTTGTTTCCCCTAAAATGGGTGCTTTTCTACCACCTGTGAACATGGTGCTTCGTATAAAGTAACCTCTATTAGCCTATTGGGGACTATTTATTTCAAGGGAGTTTTGATGTTAAAAAAAAAAAAAGGTATAATACAGCACATTATGTAGAAAACCCCACCAAAATTACTGTACTTTCTGTGTCTGTTCCTGATGTTTCTCTAATTACACCCCAAATCACTGGACCAGACCCAGCTTCAGCTTTGAGAAGGTTTTTATTCTCTTTATTTTCTTGCTGGTCGCAAACACTGTGACCTAGGGTGAGCTGCTTGTTGTCTTCAAACACGTCGGCACACCTCAGTCCTGTGGGACAGGTGCACCAGTGACTCCACCTGCACGGTCCCTGTAACCCGCTCACCTTCCGTGCAGGAATGGGGCTGCCCCCAGTGGGAGGTGGAGCAGAGGGGCATCCCACTCAGGACTGCCTCTCCTGGGAGCTGTGTCCCGCGTGGCACTGCTGTCGCCCGGGGATGCTTCTGTGGGGTAAGCCCCTTTTTGGGGGTGGGTTGGTTGGTTTGTTGTTGTTGTTTTTCCCCCTCCAACTTCGCAGCATTCCTGGGGCGGAGGACCCAGCTGAGGCCATGGGTGCTGATGGCAACTCGAGGGGTTAGCCATGGAGTTAGCCATGCTTAGGGCTGGTGGTCCTGAGCAGCCGTTGTGGGAGCGCTGTCACCTGTGGGGGGATTTTTTTCTGGGTTTTTCTTTTTTTTTGTTCTTTTTGTTGTTGGTTTGGTTTGGTTTTTGTTTGTTCGGGGGTGTTTTTGCACTGTGGGTAGGGTTTTGGAGCAGGAGGCCCTGGCGGCACCCCGACCAGCCCAACGCAAAGACAACAAGGCGCTTTGCAGGCGGTGGCGGTGCGGGGTGGGTTTGGAAACGGGCCGCAGGCCGCGGCGGCCCGGCCCCGGCAGCCGCAGCAGCTCCGCGGGGCGCGGGCGGCGGCGGCGGCGTCATCCGCTGGGCGGCGGCGCCACCTGGCGGCGGCGGGCGGAGCGGCCGCGCCGGGTCCTCCCCCTCCCCTTCCTCCTCCTCCTCCTCCTCCTGCTCGCCAGCTCTGCAATCCGCAGCTGCCCGGTGCCTGCTTGCTGCTGAGCCAGGGACCGACATCGGCATGCAGGGAAAATAACAGCGCCTTTAATGACAGTGAAAATACCAGAGTTGTCCTGTAGGCAGCGTGCTGTAAAAATCGGATTTAACTGTGCTTTTTGGTGCGTTTGTGGCAGGGAGAGGTCAAATGTGCGGCGTATGATGATAAATTCATAGGGTGGGATTTTAATTGAGAGCGTTACCTGTATGCAGATGAAGGTGCCAAGGTGAAGTACACCTCAGTAGTGCTGAGAGTGTATTACTTAATTCGTGGGGATAGGTAACTCCATTAGCTATGTAAGCTCTGTCATAACTGCTTTGAGTAACTTCGGAAACTGTATGTCTCGTTTGATTAAAGAACTAAAACTGAAATGGGCTTGATGCAATGTCTGTGCCATAAAGACTAGTCATCACCTGGACCTTGTGTGTAGTCAGGTGTGCGGGTGGATTAAGTTACAGATTAAATGCATCTTAGTGAATAGATTTAAAATCACTCTGACTTTGAGGAGGATTTTCGAAACGCTTTATTTTCCTGACATTGGCATAATCTGTATCTTTGCTAGAGTAGCTGTGATAGTAAGTACTTCTTTGTGTAACGCTACTGGGGACACACACACACACACACGCGCCATGGAATTGTTTAGCTCTCTCTTTTTTGAAATATCTGGGCAAACATCTGTTTTTCTGTATGATTTTTTGCTATTTAAGAATCTGAATGAACCAGATTAATTTCTTAAGACCATTCTTCTTTAGGCAAGTTTTATTTCTGTCTAGAAGCAGTCTTAAGTAGTCAGCTGTGGTTGGGATGGGGGATGTCCTGCCTTTTGTAACAGGAGGGTGTGGGTAAATGGCAAGTAAGTGATGTAGATGATCTGAGGAGCTCTGTCTTTATTGGTAACTTAATCCTTTGTATTTTTTTTTCTGTCGAGTTTTATATGCGTAATAACAGACCCTGCAACCGATACACGGCTCGGGCGGTGGGGTGAGGAGGTGGTTTGGTTACCTCAGTTCCCCTCATCCCTCCCCAGTGCATTATTTAACCTGCTGGAGTTACTCTGACCAGACCCGTTGTGCGCTGCTGGGAAAGCAGATGGCCTTCCTGAGTTTCCAAAAAATCAGGTCCCTGTAAGACCTGAACACTGGGGAATAATTAACACTTAAGCTCCTCAGGAGGAGAGGTGTCAGTACTGCTTCTTGCAAGAATACACCAGGCTACAGCCCTTGCCCAAGAACCGATGCAGCTTGTTCCTTGTTCCCAGCGGGGTGCTGCTTCATCCCACCAGGTTTGCACGTCTGAGGAGAAGAGCTTTGCACTGAAGTGGCAGGCATCCTTCTGTTTAAGGACACCTCATATAGATAGTGGATCGTTGACATTTTAAAATCTTCCTTTGTTAATCCCGTGGCAGGCGCAGGGATTTTTCATGCTACTTTCTAGCGGCTTGCTCTCAATATGGAGGCAAAAGACGGCAATGAGGTTAACGGAGGCTCTCGCCCAAAATGATGTTTGCAGGCTGCTGCAGGTACACGTGTAGAAGCTCTTTTCTATCAAACCAAGTTTGTAAGTTGCCCTTAAACATACTTTCCTACTTTCTTGTAAGGTACGTAACAGAACAAGGTCTGGGGAAAGGAAAAAAATATGAAGTACTTTCCAGCCTTTCTGGATGTGTGTGTGTGTGGTTTTCTTGTTTGGTGGTGTTTTTTTTTTTTTTAAATCCTTTTGAAAAGGAGAAATTCCAACTTAAGCCAGCCTGTGGCAGTGTTTTTCAGCATATCTTTTGCTTCTGCTGCATTTAATGCTTAAGCCTTGGTGCTAATTGGAAAAGTTAGGAAGCTTCCTATGCGCTATATGCAATAGTTAGTTTCAGTATTTAATAACGTTTTAGTATTTTAACACAGCTCTTTACTTATTAAAATGAGTGTGTGGTATAAATAATCATGACTCACAGGTGCAGAATTACTGTTTCGTTGTCTCTGAAGCTTATTTTAAGTGATGTGTTGCTATTGCCATTTTTCAAATGGATTTGATTTCTCCCCCCCCTTCTTTTAGCATAACAATGTTTCTATTATTTGAAAGATTCATTAAAACACATTTACAGCTGGTTCTTCTTTCTTAAATACATCTTTGAGACATCCCCTTGTCTCTTGACCTTTCTGAGCTACATCAGGCACCGTGGGATGATTCTCATCTGACTTCTTTCCCAAACAGAAGGCTTCCTCTTTTTTGAAGTGGGAAGCCTACACACCAGAGATGAATAGATGCTGGAATTTCTTACATCTTTTAAATTACATCTTAAAAACTTATTTTTTTCCTTACTCATTTTCCAGATTAGTAAGACTTTAAAAAGTAAGAATTCAAGTGAGCCCAAAACTTTGGTGCTCTCTTGAGCTCTCAAATTTACCTCTCAGTATAAAAGGAAAAGTGTCAGGAAGAATGCTAAAACTCCAAATCCCTTTTAGAGCGCATTTCGCCTGCAGGCAGCTGCCCTTTCTGCTGCCGTGCTGGTGGCCGTAGGTTCCAGCCTGCTTTGTCTATTAGCTCTTCAAGGGGATTATGGAAGTCGCCAGTAAATGGCTGATGTCTTTAGTGATCTGCGTAAGGCTGTCACAGAGTTGTTTCAAGCCAGGTCTGAAAGGCCATTTACTTTGCTGGAAGTGCCTCCCATAGTTATTGTTACCCTTTCCTCTGTTCCTACACAAAGGAGCAAGGGAGGACACTGGAAAGGAAAGGAAGGGGAAAGGAAAGGCTACTTACCTAGCAATTAGCCAACCTGCAAATACCCCTGCCCTGCGCGGTCAACGGGAGCAAACGCCAGCGGTGGCGAGCTGGAGGCTGGGTGGAGGGGAGCTGAGTCTGGCAGGCAGGACCTCGAGCCCCTCTTCTCTTGAAGCCCTTGGCTCAGGGCTGCGGGTTGTGTGGCACGTGCACAGCGCGTTTGGGGCAGTTCAGCTGCGGCTGGTACGGAGTCGGTGGCCTTGGCCAAGCGGCCAGGGGCTGCCCTCGTGCCTGCGGCCACATCCTGCCGGGAGCTCCGGTTCCCTTTGGTCCATCTGGAGCAGAGCTGTTCGAATCAACTTTTGATCTATCAATAGCTTAGAGCCTTCCTGTACCTTGAGGGAACTCTGCACATCCCACACCCTGCTGGGCTCAGCCCCTCATCCGTCCTGCCTCATCCTTGTGGCACTCTCTAACAGGGATAATTATGATCCAGCAATGTCAGCGCTCACCAAGGGCATCCAGTTTCCAGTGGTGATCATTCGGTCTCTCCAGCCTGTGTCTTGGATTTGACCTGACTTGCTGCTTGTCCTATTCCAATGCTACTTTCTTCCATTCTCTTTCCAAAGTCGTCTTTCCTCTGAAAGCCTGAAAGAAATTATTGTCACAAGGAAGCAGATTTTCTGCCCAAGTACTGTATAACTAGTGAATCTTTAAATACTCATAATACTTATAATCTAAGTTCACCTTTCCATGATGTACCACTGTATTTGGTGTGACTGACACGCACAGTAGAGATCCTTGGCTGCCTTAAGTCTGTGAACAGAGCCGCCGGCCATGGTAGCGTGGCCTTCGGCAGGAGGAACAAGGTAGATTAGGTTTGCAGAGCTCCTTATTTCCATAGCTGTGCTACCTCTGTTACCACGCTGGGCTTGCTGGCTGTAGCTTAGGTATTTCTGCAGAATGCTAGCCTACAGCACAGCTGTACCCTCTGTTTTTAGGCTGAGCAGCTCTAGTAAAGGGCTTTATGATGTATGGCAATACACTAACCATGCTTAATAAATGACAGGAGAAATGAAGTAGTGGATGAGGAATGTTAAGCTGTGTGGGGTGGCTGCCAGTCCACAGTCCTGGCCTGGAAAGCCTTTCTCCTTAATGTACTTGAAGGAAGAGGAACAGGTGGTGGTCAAGAAGACGCTCCGGAGCAGACATTGTGGCAAGTCTGACTGTTGGAACGAAAGGGAAAATCTCCAGGAAGATTTACAACTGTTTGAGTCTATGTTTGGAGTGGCTGTACAGGCAGGCTGCCACTTGCTTAAAAATAAAAATAATTAAAAAAATCTGAGCCATAATTTTCCATCTCCTCTGCAAGTAGTTTTGATGCATCAAACCCAATTGTACTTCTCTTTCTGTGCTTAAACTAAAAAAAAAACCCACCAAACAAAACCAAACCAAAAAGCACAACACCCCCTACTCAAATCCAGCCCTCTGAAATTTAATTATGTATCCTGCTGTGTTAATGGTCGTATGCCCTTTCTTTTTCCTCCTTCTACCTGCATCAAACAACAGGCAGGGCCACACACGCAGAAAAGCCTAGCAGCTACGGAGCATACTGGAAGTACTCTGCTTAGGTTTTGGACCAGTTCATACATATTGCTATTAACTCTGGAATTACAACAAAGCTGTGTTAGAGTCAAATTGGTATCATCTGGCCTAATCACTTCCTAATTTTGCAGAGCATTCCAGGGGTTTTATATCCCATAATTTTCTTTAAGTATATTATGAGCAGCAACTTTTAAGGCAATGCCAAATTGTACAGTTTTCATTTTGGCAAGCTGTCCCTGCAAGTGTTTTTGTATTGGTCCTGTGTACGTATTCATCTCTCCCTCCATTTTACCTGTAATTTACAGGTAAGTATTTACCGTTCCCTCACCACCTTCCGGGATCCAGACGGTGATGTGGGACTGTGAAGGTGCCTGTACGTTGTAAGCCAATGTAGTGCCTTTGCTCCAGTTCGGTCTGTGAGTGGGAGTGATGGACCCTTTCTTCTGCGTCCACTTGTGCGCTTTGGCATTACGTTTCTTAAAGGAAGAAAAGCAGGTTTGAAGTTTTGTGAGGTGGGGACAGAGGTGTAAAAGCTGTGTGTAATGTGGGCAATTCACGTTGGTTTCTTGGCGCCGTGCTTTGTCCAGCTGTAGCTGGAGCAGCCCTGTGTGAGATGGATGGGAAGACATCAGGATGCTCTTGAAGCTCACAGGGCAAAGAGGGGTTACGGGGCACAACTGGGAAATCCAGTCCCCAGTCCCAGAAGAGGCTGCGCTGGGGATGTGAGCAGGATGCAGCAACCACATAGGGATCGGGTGCATTAGTTGCAGCCGTGCTGTGTGAGGCTGGACAGACCAGTGTCACCTCCTCACAGCTCCTTACTTAAAGGACAGGCTTTCTTCTCAACCAGTAAAAGCCCCACTGAAGTCTTAACTACCTTTGGGTCGAGCTAGTGTGGATGAAGGTTGAAAAAGGCACTTGGAAATACTCTGAGAACAGGAGCTACAGCTTTGCTGGCAGATAATTCACGTTATTTTGTGGGGCTTTTCCCCTACTGCTGGGCAGAGATTTCCCTCACGCACCTCTGTGTGAGGAATACGGAGGTGAAAGGATTGGTAAGTCATCGCTACCTCTGCTGCTGCCCAAAATTCCTATGCACCATGTATATAATGAGTTACAAAAAAATCCCACTGAGGGGGTACGGAGAGACGTGACGAACACTGGAAATGTCACGTCTGTGGCACGCTGCCAGCAGCAGCCATTTTACCCACACGTGCACTTTCGCTTCATTAGGTGCTCTGCTGTGGATGCTTTCCTTCCCTCACCCTCAAATAAAGTCAGTGTTGACTCTGGAAAGGCTGATACCTGGGAGGCATATCCCAAAGCACCCGGTGCTAGAAGAGAGTTTGCGTTTGGGCTTCAGCACAAAGCTTTTTGCACTTGATGTGCACCTGTGCGAAGCTGAGGGTGGTGAAAAGATGCTACGCGAGGGGAGAGTGGAGTAATTTGCACATGGTGCTGCTCTTGCAGCCACTGGGCCTTTGGAATGCTTGTAGCGTTGGTACCCTAGATAACAACAAAGCCAAATATTCTTTAAGGAAAAGTTATATACAAGTAGCTGGAAAGAAAAAGTTTACTGTGAACTTTCAGGTTTGTTTTTCATCATGCCTCCAGTACCTAACAAGGTGCATTTCAGCTTCGCCAGGTTTTGGACCTGATACCCTTTCTCACCTAGTCCCTCAGTTACTTTGTTGGTGCCTATTGTCTGATTGAAATTCCAATAACCTTGCTGGTGTTTGCCTCTGTGGCTGTGTGGATGGGGGATGGTTTCAGGCCTTCCTTTTCTTGGGGGAAAAAAAAAATAAAAAAAAAAAAAGTGATCCTTGAAGTGTGACATAACTCTAAAGCATTTCTGCTGTGCAAAGGAATTTGTAATTTTATTGAGCTAGGGAATACCTTGTAGAAAGGGGTCTTTTGTGTGCTATACCGTAACTGTTCTCAGACTCAGATTTCACTCATCTTAAAAGGTTAAGTTTCAAATTTAATCAACTAAAATTTTTGTGGTTTTTTTTCCGATCACTTCGGTGACCTTTCAGATTCTTTCCAAAATGCAAAATTAATGCAATCATTATCTCCAATGATAATAATAATAATCTAAAATAACTCAAAAAACTCAACATGTGCAGTCCAGAACTGAACAAACTTGACTGAATTAGTTTGATGGTTGCCTATTCATGTATTTTGCTGCCCGGATTGTAATAGCTCAGTGGGTTTTGTTTTCAGAAGCAGCAGGTGTCCTCCCGGACAATGCCAGAGAGATTAGTCAGACGGAGACCGGGGAGCGTTAGGAGCGGTGGGCTCGGCTGGCCTGTCCCGCTTTCATCCCCTGCAGTGTCCCCCAGCTCTGCACGGGGAAGGAGGCAAACAATACAACGGGGCCCTTCAGCTGTTTGCATGCTCGGGGCACGGCGGTATGATGTTTTAAGTGTTTGACAGTGAGGATGAAAAGTAACTTGCGGGTAAAGTTAGAAATTGCGGAGGGTAAAGTTAGTGAAATGAAGCAAACGGGACTTTGGATTAAATCTGTATGTCGTAGTTCCAGGAATAGAGGGAAGCCTGAAAATAAATGTGCAAGTAAACCAGCTGAAAAATAGCACGGTCATAATAAAAGTTGAATTTGGGTCTCCAAGCATTGGTCGTGTAATCATCATGGCAACGCTGGCAGTACTGTTTGGGAAGAAAAGAGTGGAAGGAAAAAAGCTAAATTTTGTTACTCAAAGGCGCGTAAAAGCCTTAAAATTGCTTTGGTCAGATAATAATTTCCCTTCCCTGGGCCCACTCCCAAAAACCAGGGATGCAAAACTGCAGTTCTTCTCTCTCTGCTTGTGAGATGATGCTTTTTCATAGTCGGCAACCTTTCCCAAGAAATACTTGGTTGCAAGTTGATTGTGGCCATCATGCAGCCTTGTCCTGAAATTGTCAGCTGTGAGATTAAAAAGTCAATGAGAAGTCATTTTAGGATCTGTAAGGTTTAGATGTAGAAAAGGAGAATGGAGACCATGAATGCAAACTATACCAAAGGGCTGCTAGTTCTGATTGATAAACCCATGATTTGGGTTTATTTGCCAAGGATGGAAGCATAGTGGGGTTAGAAATGTACAGCTGTTGGCATGGAAGTGAAAAGGTAACTCCCCAACATCTAGCCACAAAAAAAAAAGGAAAAAAAAAAATGCTGAAAAGTAACAAGGAAAAGCAGTGCTGTATAAACCAGAAACACCTCGCTCCTGACCAGATGAAGGCAGGACTTCTTGGGGTGTCTGGGACTCGTTGTCTGTGCGCCCCCGGGCTGTGGGGCGAGACGGCGTTGCTCCCCTTTCCCCGTGCATAGCCGCGGTGAAACCTCTGCGGGGCGGGCCGAGCTGGCTGACTCTTAAACCATCTGTATCAGCCAGCATCTCAATCTCAAGAGCTGTGTTGGGTTTCTGCCCTGTTAAAAACCTCAAACCTCAGCCAAAAACACTCACCATCAATTCTAAAATTAGTCTGAGGGGAAGCAGGGATATTAGTTGATTGTGTGCTTTCTGCCCTTCGGCATCACCCTCTTACCTGCTAGCCTGCCCCATCCTGCAGTACTGAGTACTCCGGTCTAATCCTTGGACATGTCTTTTTCTGAATTACTGGGGAGCTATTGTAGCTGCATCTAAAACCATCTAACAACGTGTAAAACAAGATGAGCTTTGCAGAGCTGGATCTCATACCAAAACAGCATAGCTTTTTCTCTTCCCAGTATCTCGTCGCAGCACGTGGCCTTACGCTGTAAGAAAGGCTAAGAGGGTTTGTAGGAGTTGTCTCTCATGTCGCGTCCGCTTTGCCACCACGCTGGGGATCTGCCGAGTGACGCAGCCGGATCAGAAAGCAGAGGAGGTGGCGGATAGCGCGTGGAGTGTAAAAACTATGCACGCAAGCAGCTAGAACAGGAGGTATGGCTGGTGTAAGACAAATCAGCCTCTGCAAAACAGATACCGTGTCTCTTTGAACAGCCTGACCTGCGCTCGGATGATAAACCCACTGCTAAGGAGGGTCACGGGCTCACCATTGAATGCTCCAGAAGTCCTTTCCTTAGCTAACCACATAGGGAATTAGTATGAAAGGAAGGCTGGTTTTGACGTATGTCTGCAATGCAGTTGTAGTATGTGGATATTGGCTTACAAGGGGTTTTGGTTTGCTGTGTTGGTAGAGCAAAGGGAAGGAGTAAGTCATGCTTTCTGCCTCCCTGTGAAAAAGATGGATTTTTATCATGCATTAATAATCCGTGTTTTGTCCATATAGGTTTTACAGTCCAAGCAGTGTTCCACCTCTTCCCTTGACATTTATTCTGCAAGCTGCAAATACACATAATTGGGATTTTTTTTTCTGTTCATTGTGAGTTTTCCTGTGTGCAGTTATATCTGATTGTTGTGATAAACTCCAGTGCTCAGGATGACATAATTCTCTCTTTTGGAGCTTGGTGCTCCTGGGGAGGTTGCAGGCGTTGGCCTGTCACCCTCCCATCTTCCCTCAGCCATGTGAGGGACACTTAACTCTTCATCTTTATTTTCTGGTCAGTTACTTTTCTGTTGCAGTTCTCTGAACTCCTTCTGACTTGTCCATATTTGCAGATCTGCACAGATATTCTAGGGGTGTGGAGTATTTTTGTTGGACCTTCCTTTCACAGGATAAAAGACCTCAATTTTCTGCTTGCAGACCTGCTTTTTGCCTTTTTTCACTGCTGCGTTCCATTGTGTTGTACTTAGTGTGGGCTTTTACATACTGCCCATGACTGTGATGTATATATTTTGGGTTTTTATATATATATATATATATATATATATATATATATATATATATAAAATAACATGACCAGCATAGCCATCATGTAAGTATGTTCTTCAGAGGGTATTTTTATAATGCGTACTTTCATTTGTGAAAGCTAAGCTGAAGAACCTCACCTAGTACACTCATATTTAACTTGCTGGCTATTGTAACATCTGTTATTTTCAACATTGCTGCTTCCCAGATTTCGCCCTCCCACTGCATGGGTTTTTTGGATCGTTTCCCTTCACTTGTCTTAGCCTGCTTTTTTTCCAGAATGAATCTCGTTTGATTATTTTCAGACTGCATTTCTATTCTCTCTAAGTCCCTGTGCATTATTTCCTTGTCCCCGTTATTTTTGCAGCTCCTCCAAATGTGGTATTTCCTGGAGATTTAAGTTAGTATGCTGTCTAGAGTCTCTTCTGGATCATTAAAGAAAACACCAAGTGAAATAGGACCTAATACAGGTCTTTGCAATATTGCACCTTCTTCCAATGTTATCTTTTGCTTTTATCATGATTTATTTGCAGCCAGTTTTCAAATTGAGCCACAGCATTCATCTCAAAGTGCAAATCACTATCAAATGTTTACTAAAAATCAAACATATCACATCTGCTCCTTTCCCTGTGACTCCTAGTGCTGTAATGCTAGCCAGAAAAGGGGCCAATTTCTAGCCAGTTCTGCTCTTCTGAATAGAAATCACGGTTTCATTGTCCTCAGGCTTGTAGCCTGGTTTACTTTATAGGAAGCCTCATGAATTAAACCAGCTGTGCGGCCCGTTCTGAAATTCGGTTTTGTGGAGAAACAGAGCTAGGGAGGAAACAAGTGGAGTTTATGCATGTGAGGGGGAGAAAGAGAGAAGGAGGGATACGTGTGTGTGGGGAGAAGGGGAGTCACTTTTATCTACCTGTGTAAGGTACGTAACTGAGCGATGGCAATTGGATATATTTCTGAAGAACTGGTCGAATACCTGAATGTTCCTATGTTTCTAGTCCATGGCTTCCCATACAGTTAAGTATTTTGTGCTGTCCTGCTTTGCTCTCCCATGGCCTGCGATGCCGTCGATATTTGAAGGCATGAGATGTCATCGGCAGCCACCTCCTAGCTGGGCACCTTGTAACATTCCTCCGCTTTAGCTGTTGGCGGGGTATCTGTGGCACAGAAAAACTGTGACACTTCAGGGATGTGGTAAAAGGACCTTTCTCACTCTGAAAGTACAACAGGTAAATGGCTGGTTTGGGTAAGAAACAAAGGAATTGAGACAAATGTGAGGAGATGACAGGGACTGTAGGATAGAAAGTGAGAGTATGCTTAGCCAAGAACTCTTTCGATGGAGAATGTGAGTTATAGTCCCTGGAGATCATGCAAAAGGCATCCCATTCATGGCTTTTTGCTTTGACCTGGCCATAATAAAATCTTGAAAGTTTCTGGTGACAGTAATGCCTGCACTGCACTGGTTAGAGCAGTATTTTATACCAGTGATTTAAAAGGATTGTTAGTACCCCTTTTCAGCTGGGGCAAGCGGCTGGGAGCAGGCAGAAATAAATTTAATCTGTTTTTCTAAAAAGGCTCTGCCTATATTATTGGGTTGCATACCATCTCCTCTTGCTCTTGCCTGCATCCCCTCTCCTCCACCCCGGCATTTGCTACCTGCTCGCAGCCCAGCCTGGACCACCTTCCATGACGGGGAGGATGGCACGTGGCAGCGTTTCAGCCTGGGTGTCGGTATCTGGAGTGTCGAGTCCCTCGTGGAGAGTAGGGTGGGGACAGGGAAAAGCTTAGGCTGTGCTGTGCTTTGTGCTGGTGATCAAGTACGAGTTGGCCTGCAGGTGAAAAGCGTGTCCGTCCAAATCTTGGGGAAGGGGGGTAGGGGTGTGGTTTTGTTTTGGTTTTGGTTTTGTTTTGTTTTGTTTTGTTTTTTCCCCTGGAAGTGCAGCTTGAGCAATTAACAGAAATATTGCTATTTAGGCTCCTGACCTGGTCTTTTAAAATTATTCCTGGTATGTTCAGTACTGTTCATGTGAGACATCAGAAGAATTGAATCTAGCAAGACGCTACCAAGAGGTGTTAGAAGCTATGTTTTGTAATAACCTTACAAATTTTAATATATTGTACTGACAGCGTATGCCTTCAGCATTGTGGCAACTGCAGACTATGCCTAGATACACCTCAGAAATGCCTTCATCATTTCCCTACTCTGTGCTACATTTTCCGCCTGGAAAATCCCTTTTTCTTTGATGGCTGCACTAAAGCAATAGGGCTAAAAGGACTGCAGCCACCTCTAGGTTTGCAGTTCTAGGCTTTACACCCGTGGTTATTGGGGCGCACGGGACTGTGGTCTGTCTCTCTCTTTCCTCCTCCTTCCCCCGTCCCCAAGTACAGACCTAAACTGATGAACAGTCCAGACCTGAAGACCAAGCCCAGACCTAACCTCTGCCACCTCACAGTCTGTTCGACTTTGTCCTCTCTTTGCTGAAACAGTGCGGTACGTGGATTTTGACCAAGTTAGAAAGCATCAAAAAGTGTCTGAGGTATGCAGAGCAACCTGAGACTGGCGGGCGTCTGCCGATGCGTCCCTTCATCACGGCTGCGCAGGTGGACCAAGGAGTGGCTGGAGCCTCCCTGCTCCGCAGGCCCCGAGAGCGGGGCTGGTGGTGGTCCCCCACCTCCCTCCTCTGCCCGCTCTGCTCAGCGGAGCCAGTAGGTCAGTTCCGTCTCTGCCGAGTACTGCTGCAACTGAATGATTTGGTTTTGCTTTCCTTTATTGTTTACTATGATGATCAAAGGAGCCACTCCTTGTGATCGTAAAGAGAAGCCTTAAAATCTTATTTAAGAGAACAAATATTTTGGGCTTTGACAGATGTGCTTTGAAAATAACACAGATGTGCAGTGTCAGATTTCACCGCTGCATGCAGTGTCTTTGTTCCAAACTGTAAATTTGGCTAGTAGTGCTGGGCATGTGCTTTCCCAAAGCCTTGCCTCCTGCAACACAGGAAAAACAAGTTTCTGGGTTGTGGGGTTTTTTTCCCCCTGAATTTACCCGCTTAGAGAGTTTGAAAGGAAAACGATCTCAGCAGAGTGAGCACTCAGCCCTGCAAGGCTGCAAATCTATGGGTTATTTTTAACCTAATTACCTCGAATTAAACAAAAGCTTAAGAATTTTTTACTTGAATTGAAGGCGAGGCTAAGTAGACTTTACTTGCAGTGAAACTGCAGCTGAAGACGTGCTTCTTCCATTGTGCCGTGCAGAATAATGCCCGTGGCATTGCGCTGCACTAACGAACAGCACTTGATTTTCTGAAGCGCCAGCTTTTATGAGTTGATGCGAGAGGATATGCAGCTCTAGAGCAGTTCACTCCTTTCCCATTCTCACCCCTCCTGCAGATGTGGTGATCACTTTGGACTGGTGACATTTTAGATGGAGCATGGTCTCCTTACACTTGCCTGGCAGTGGCTCATTAGCTGCATGTTAATTGAAACTGAAAGTTTGTCAGATGATTCAATTCAGTTACATGTTAAATGGATTCAGTGCAGTAAGCATTACTGCTGTGATGAAAATCTCTGTGGAATTGATTTGTGAACTGATTTGGAGGGATTCAACAGCTTCATCAATGGCTCTGAGAGATCGGCATCGGGAGAGCAGGCAGAGGTAGCCGTGCTGCCAGCAAAACAAATCCTACTCTTCTCTTTCCCCCTAAATGGCTTTAATTACTGCCCAGTATGTTCCCTTTCCAGGAAATGTGTTAGGTAGATAAATTTAATCTGGAGAGCTGAGAAGCGAGAAGAAAATAGGAAGAATCAAAAGTCTGGTTTGAATTCTGTAATCTAAATGGCTAAAAATGTTGAATACCTTATCTCTCAGTGGATTGAGCGGTCATAAAATTTTCCTAAAGTTTAACTCAAATGTAAAAGTATGTTTTTAAAAAAAATGTATCTGCTTTAAACTACTAATGGATGGAAAATTCAAAATTTACATTCTCCATAACTCATCTTTTATTCTTGGCCACTGCAAAAGTCCCTCTTAAGTGAGCAATTTATTCTGTATGCTGTACCTGCTTATATGCTTGGTTTCTGTGTGGAGCCAATTTTTATTTCTGAGTTATAAACCCTTTGAAAATAGGGGCTTGTAAAGAAAGTGCTGACAGACCTTTAACTAGGTCAGTCTTATCTGGCTCCATTATCTTTGCTTTTGTTAAAGCGTTAAATGGTTGCATATTTGTTTATTTTTCTCGCAGTCCCAGAATTTTAACATGGGTATGTTATTGAATTGTTCTTTCTTCAAAATGTCATGAACATGCAACATTAGAGAGTTTATCCAGACTTTGCAGTCATCTTTAAAAGTAAATTGAACTGTTGTGTCTCATTTCAAGATTTTCTTGCTTATACAGTACATTTAGTCTGTAGCATGTCATTATGATACTAATACCAAAGTTTGCTTTTTCTCCTGCTATCTTACTCTAATCTTGAATTTTTCTTTGTCTTTTGGGCTCCTTTCTGCATAAAATGACAATGATGGTTTTTTGTTTGTCCCATTCAGATGAAAAGCCATACCACTGCAACTTTTCTGAAGAGGAAACCCCGATGGTAACATCTCAGTTGGATGAACTCCCGAAGCGGGGAAGCCGCAATGCCAGAGAAAATGAGGCCAGGGAATCTAAACCAGACATTCCCGCCCTGGTGTCAGCACTGGAAAGTGTCATCAAGGAGCCCTTTTCGAAATACCAAGATCTAAAAAGTTCTGCAGACATAAAGATGCCAGCATTTCACCACAGCCAAGGGCTTCCCTGCTCCAGTCGCATTGCTAGCTTTGCTTCAGGTGTGGGCCAGACATCTTTAAACATGGTCATGGACTTCAAAACATCACTTGAAGTGCAGGCTAGTCGCGCTAGAGAAAATTTGCTAGACTTAAACAGGGAACATCCTCTGATAGAAAAAGGTGCTGAAGCTCAAGAGGTAGCTCCACTCGATTTGAGTGAAAAATCAACAAGGGATAATTCATGCAATAAAAATCTGAATACATCCTTGCAGGCTGCTTTAATTGTCTACCCGTGTCCTTTCTGCAGTCACAAGACCTACTACCCTGAAGTCCTGTGGATGCACAAAAGAATTTTGCACAAAATCAGCTGTAACTCGATGGTCCCCCCTTGGGTTCAACAGAATGGATTCAAGAGTATTAAAAACAACCTGGTCTTTCTGGCGAGGAGTGGGCGTACTGGCCCCCCTCCGGTTCTTGGCGGTAAGGAATGCCAGCCTTTGCCCGTTGCCAGATTTACGCGCACTCAAGTGCCAAGTGCATTGCCAGGGTCCAAAAGCAGCTCTCTTTCTGTTGGGATGACTGCGAAATCCGGGAGTACGCATCAGTCAAAGGACGGTCATGCCTTTGGGCACTGTGGTCCACGCTTATCAGGTCTGGATGGGTACAGACAGCCCAAGTTAAACCATTCCCAGGAGCAATACAGCATAGCAGCACAACAAAAAAGTAAATATGAAGCAAATTCCAAACTTATGCAAATGGGAGCCTATAGCAGAAGTGTAACGCCTACTCAGACAGTCATATCCAGGCCTAGCACACAGCCCACCAACAGTAAGCAAGTGGAAAAGTACATGGTTCCCCAAGGAAGTACTAGTTTTGCCCCTGCAGGTAAGCACTGTGTGTCCGACTCCATGAAGGCCAAATTCAACCCACCGCCGCAGTACCATCCTCTGTGTAAGAGCGAGCAGTACACTAAACACGAAGAGCCGTTGGTGCCTCAGAGGGAATCTCACGTGAAGGCTGGGAATGAGATGAGGACATTGGCAAACTGCACAGCGGTAGCACGAGCGAGTCCGCTGCTGCAGCCCCAGCCCAGCGCCGCGGGAGTTTCTCCGGCTTTACACTCCAGCAAACAGGATCCGGGATCAGATGGGCATGAGAAACATTTGGACATTTTAAATATCTTTAAAACATACATTCCAAAGGACCTTGCTTCGTTGTACCAAACCTGCGGTGCCAACAGCCCTGTCCTGGATCACGCAGGTAAGATTTTCACAAGCCCTTCCATAGCTGAGGACATGGCTTGCTTGTTGCTGCTTTGTTCGGAGCCACGACACACTGTTTCACAGTTTCTTCCTTCTCTCCCTTTAACGGTTGGGATTACAAGTTCATTGTTTTTATCATTTCTGGATAGGCTTGAATAGGTTTGTTTACCGATCTCTAACATTGCAGCATCCCCCCTCATGCACTGTGTGACATTTCTGTTGCAGGTTAAATGTATCTGGTTCCACCTGGAGTATTACTGTTCCTTTGTCCCCTCGCTTCAAGCAGGCTAAAGTTACACAGATGTGCTGTCACACGAAGATCCCCCTGATATGCTGGTGCTGGCATACATCATAATCTTTTTGCTTCGGGCAAAATAAACATCCTCTGGGGCTTATCTGTGATGTTATTTTGGAGGTTTTGTTCAATTTCATCTGCAAACAAGTCTTCCGACAACAGAGAGAGATAATTACTTGTCAGTGTCCTTTGTCTTTCTTGACAAAAGTCTTAAGATCTTCCTTGTCCATATCAAAGACTGCTATCATATTTTTCAAATGAGTCTTTTGATCTGTATGTGTGTTTATAATTAAAAAGAGGTAGGGCCGAATATGTGCTTGCTAATTCACTTAAGCAGGAAAGGCAGTTGTGCAAATAGCCAGTTTAAAAGTTCAGGGACTAAAAAAGTATCAGAGCTCTCCTTCTGTCTCCTGCCAGTCAACTGCCACGTAAAAAGAAGAAAAAAAAGAAACCTTTGTATTTGCATTTGAAACCATACTCTTCTGACTGTCTGCCAGAATTAGTTTGTCTCAGTGGAAACTGAAAATCACACTGATTTATTGTTCTTGAGATGGGGTGTGTGTAGGGGGGGAGAATGGGAGTCATAGTCCCAGCTCTCACCGTTTGTAAACCATCTTATTTTTTTATACGCTTCTCTTAGTAGAAGTTGTGCAAGAACTGAACTCCACATGGAAAGACCACGCGTTCCAGACGGTGTTCTAGTGTCCTCACCTGACACAATGCTCTCTGTTTTGTCAAAAGCATCTGTGAAATGGAGCTTGTGACCCCATTTTGCAAGTGGGACGAAACCCAGGACATCTGGAAGCTGGTAGTTTAAGGACAGCTATGGTCTAGCGCCCATAAGGTGTGTGCAAGTTGACTGCCCTGGCAGCTATAAGGCAAGGAAGGAGCCATAGTATTTGGTCAGGTCTTGGTGGAAAGCCTTTTGGATAAGACAGGAAGGCAAAATCTATCTGAAATAGTCCATGAGGTGCACCTTTCAGCCACTGCAATGTCAGTTTTGCTCAATCATTTAAAAGGTAATGCTGCATAGGAGCCGACTGTTATTTATTAGTATTGAGTAGAGCGTTTTGCAGGTGGTTAGAGGCTGCGTGATGATTGCAGCTAACAGCAGGCTCCTGGTTTTTGTTAAGGAAGCAGAGGAGGACATGCTTGGTTTCTAAAACTGCAGGGTCAGTGTTCCTGTTTTTGTCAAGCCGACTTTGCTTTTGCCATCCCAGTGCCTAGGAATGTTGTCTAAAGTTTCTCCCTGCCCCCTTCCTACTCTAAATACCAGTTAATTGTTCGACCATCAACTTGGGGTACCCTCACATGGGTGCCCTCCTTGATGTTATTTAATACTACATTGTGTCAACCTGCTCAGAGGAATCTTGCTGATCCAGTGAGCTCCCAGCCGTGTTAAGAGGGATGGAGAGGAACAGTAAAAGTCAGGAACTAGAAGCTGACTTAGTGAATGCAGGCATCAGAAAAACCATGAGGACTATTGGGGCAAAGTAAAGTAGGGGCAGGATTTCCAAGGAGGTCTCTATTTACCTGCTTTTTAAAAGAGGGATTTTATTGCCAAAATGTTTTTGCTGGGCAGTGATTTCCAGAGACACTTTAACTGGAAGTTATTTAGTGCCCATCTCTGCTTTGAAATCTCTTCTTTCATTCCAAGTGTTTTACAGCAATCAAGTTTTCAGAATTTGAAACCTCTTTTTTTTTATGTAGCTTGTCTTCATTTTATATACAACTTCCAGGTTGTTGATGGTTCTCCAAACCAATTGGCATGATGGCTGTTTTTCATAGCACTAAAATAAAAAGCTGCTGCAGGCAAAGGGAACGAGATCCTACCAACTGTGAATAGAGGAGGGTAAATGAACCTTGTCTGAAATAACACACCGCCCTAGACTGAGCCCTCCGAGTCAGTATGCATCATACAATTTAGTCTTAATGTGGCAATGTGAATATGGCAATCATGACATAAAGGACAACCAAAAATCCCACTTAGGTATACTATTTGTCACGGGTTTTTTCCCAATTGAATGTTCCCAGTAGACTTTCCTTGGGTGTTTGGTATACGACCTCATCTTGGATCACACTAGAATATTTTAGTGTGTGGTATGGCAGTGTTCAACTTCTTTTAAAGTAACTGGATTTATTTCTGAGATCCTTTCTTTGACATTTGTGTTTATTTCAGTGTGTCCTTGGAAAAGAGAGTTGTTGTATGTACTGTTGTGATACAGCTGCTAACACAAAGCTTGCTGCGCTTAGGCTAGGTTTGTTTCACACTGCCCAATCTTCCCAAACGCTTGTGGAGAGAATCTTACTGTTATATTTAATAGTGGTTATTTATTTTATTCATGATATTTACATGAATTGCCATATTAGGAAAGGATGGGTTATGGCAGCAGATGAACTCTTTCCTTGGGGCTCCTTTGAGACCAGCTTTGAGCATTGGTTTCACAGGAGCTCCCGTTCAGATAGTCACGTTCATTTACCTTAATTTGCTAACACCCGTAGTCATCCACCCTCTTTTGTTCATATATAGGATAACCTGAGTGATGACTCATAGGAGTATTGCCTTGCGGCAATGATGCCCTTGGCTCAAAGCTCTGAACTATCGAAAGCCTTATGGTGCTCCTTAGGAAATGCAACAATGGCAAATATACCTGGAAGCAATCCATTTTTTCCACCTGCATTTTAAATAACTACCATAAAGTGAGTGCTAGGGAGGGGTTAGATGAAAGTCTTAACCCGCTCACCTTCAGTGTTTGTACAGGGTACGTTGGCTTACAACAGCTTCCTCAACCTTCCCTCACGCACGACTCAAGTGGGAGCAGTGCTTCCATGAAGGCTGTCGGATCGGGCCCGTGATGACTGCTGAGACAAGTGTATTCACCTTCCACAGAGGGAAACCTGGGGTACAGAGAGATTAAATGTCTTTCCAGAGGTGGCATAAAAACCACCTGAGGAACCCAGGTCTCCCAGGCTCCACGGGAGCTGCTCTGCCTGTCCCTGCCTGTCCGGCAGTCAGCACAGTGGTCTGGCAAAGGCCACGTCTGGTCCCTCAGCACGCTTTGCTTTCGAGCTTGCAGCTGCAGTTCTGGCCAGTGAGGGGAAAATGCCAGTAACGGACCAGAAAACCTGTTTTAATCTTGACTGCTTTACAAGGCGAATCCATCTCATTATAGTACAGTGAAGCTCTCATCAAAATTTATGTGATATTTTGGGGTTTTTGTGGTGGTTTGTGTGTGTGTGTGTATACGTGAACGGATTTGCCCCTAAGACGTGATCTTGTATTTGACTGCCAGGAACTTAATTGTTGGGAGTGAGTGTGTTCAGCTACATTATACAGACTGTGCTGCCATCTGCAGGAGGTGCTATTATAAAAAGAGAAAACAAGTTATGAGTGGGTTTTGTGGGGTTTTTTTGCAGCCAGACATTTCTTTTCAATATATGCTGTGGTAAAAACCATCGCAGGACACTTGGTGCCCTATCAGCAGAGTAAATGGCAGCCCATCATCTTTTCCATTCATTTTCAGGTACAGCATCTGTATTTTGGCTGAGCCCTCTGGCATCTTGCAGTTGATTTTTCAATTGAGGGGGAGGAGTATGTTGCCACTTTTTTGTTCACAATTTTATTCTTTTTAAGTGCTCTAACGGGGGGAAAAAAATGAAAGAAAAGCTGAAACTTTGCTTCCGCTGACAACCCCTGGAGAATTTCTTTAAAAGCCAAAGTATTCCAGTGGCAAGTGGAAACATCAACTCTTTCCTTCCGAGGAGGGCGTTTTACTAAAATAGGAAAGATGATGTTCAAACATATTTTTTTTAATAATAAAAAAGCCCAATAAAAGTCAAATGTGTCTTTTTTGATCAGCAGCAAAAAGACAAAGACCAGCCCTTTAAGTCAGATGCTGTAAACTGACCTTTGGAGAAAAAAGGAGAGGTTTGAGCGGTTTTCCACAAATGCTAATGGCCTAGAAAACATGTTTACCCAGGGCTGGGAGAAGGCTGCTACGCTGCTACCAGCTCAAAATGTCCAGAATGAGACTTTCATTCACAGATGTCTTTCGTCTGTGCCTCAGAGGTCCGGGGTCAAAGCAGCACCGGCAGGCATGTAGGCAGGGGCGAAAGGTTTGATCAGTCTGTGATGGCTCCGCTCGCTCTGCATTTGTCTCTGAGGTATTGCCGCCCGGGGGGGACAGTCGGGCTCTGGTCCTACTCACTTCCTATTATCCATGTGACTTGTCTCCGCCACGCTGGAGTCACTTTGATTTGCCTGATGTACTGCTTGACAAAGCTGGGTGATGGCTGAGAAGTGGATCCAGCTGCTCTGAAAAGCGCACACCTGACATGCCAGTCCTGGTGCGGGCACATCATGGGGAGCATTTTTTAATTCAATGTAATTTATGCATTCTTGCAGTCCTGTGTGTGCCTGGCCTGTCAGCCAGTGCCTAGATGAAGGCTGACAGTTGTCATCCAGGGCCTGAAGGTAGCCTCACATAATGACACATTAGACATACTAATGATGTTTTCTTCTGGCATAATGTTTTCTTCTCAACTTTCCTCTCTCCTCTCCCCCCCCCCTCCTCCTCCCTCTCTCCCTCCTCCCTCCCGACTACAGGGATGCTCAGGACACAAACACGCCAAGGAGACTGCGTCTGCAGAGAATGTGGAAAATGCTTTACCCAACCCAGTCACCTCAGAACTCATCAGAGGTCCCACGCAGGTACCTTTTCACACTCGCTCTTGCTTTCTCCCTTCCCCGCTTGCCTGCTTTCGGATCTGGCTAGCAAAATGCCAAGAATTACATTTCACATACCACACTAACCTAAGTAATTCCAGTACCTAAATCTAATAGACAGGTTTTTTATTTTTATGACTATTGCTCTTGTTCTCCGGATATTGCTTACCTGATCCCCGCCCGAACTCCATAAAATCGCAATGCATTTAAGATAAGTCTGTTTGCAAATGTTTTATTTTAATTAGAGAGTAGGGTACTCAGAAATGAATATGCTAATGAATTCTATTGCCACCAGCACAAATTGAAATCAAAGTACCCCTTTCAGCACAACATAAGGCTTTGTTTTGCCTCATCGTTGCTGTTGACAGGAACGTTTTTGCGGGAAACGAGATTTTTCCGCAGACAGCCGAGATTTTTCCGGTCAGCCCCAAAATGGGAAATCCCTACGAGCCATTTTAAACCTGGCGCAGTCTGTGGTGGAGGCTATAGGAGGCTAAAGCCACTGGTGTCGAGAGACCTCCTGAGCATTGCACGAGACAGTGAGACTAGCGGGTTCCTCCTGAAAAGTGTGAATGATGCATACATAAGCCAGTCTGATGCAAAATGACAGAGGCCAAATGGTAAGTAATGCAAGAAGAGGGTCTCTTTACACATACACTGATAATTAATGTTGTCAGTGATTGCTTTCTTCAGCGCCGAAGTCTGAATTAAAAAGGGCAGTGGCCCTAGGCTGCCATTAGCACACTCTCTTACAGTAAGTGTTACGGTAAATTGGTATTTTCCGGCCACAGGCTAGTAGCTGGTGTCTTTTTTTGAACGTGGTTAATCTGTAATGGTCTCAAATAATGTACACACACTAACGAAGCTTGAATGTTCATCTGTTAACAAGCCCCCTTGTTCCCACAGTGGTATTTGAGTCTAATGGACTCCGAGGTACTGAAGTTCACACCACCTCCGCAGATGCCCCAAAACAAGTATGTTTTACAATTAATTGGATGTTTGGTTTTTAATGTGGTAGCTGGGAAAAAGTTGCACAGTGATACTCATCACTAAAGCGCTGACTGTTTTATAACATGTATAAATAATAACGGTGTTCCTTGATTTTTAGCTCTTAAATTTTTTAAGCGTTTTATCAGAGTCTGTTATATAGGGAGTCAGTTAATTGTCAAGCAGGTAGTTAGTGTTTAAATAAACATGTTACTGGCTTACTGGGGACTGGGTGGGATAGGTAACTCTGTAATGCGCAGTGATATGTAATAGTGAGATAGTACATAAAGAATTCCTAGAAATAATTTGCTTTTACAACTAACACGTTTTCTGCTGCGACAGTACAATTAACGCTTAGTCTGTGTTTTTCTGAAGAGTATTCGTACCCTGATACCCAGTATCTGGCCTTTGAAAGGCTCTCATCCTCCAGTTTCTGTGGGCTCTGCGTGGCAGTGTGCTTTCCTGTTTCTAGTATACACAGTTTCCTGTCTTAACAAACACTTCTCAGCGCTCTGAATTATACATGACAAAGCTGTTGCATAGAAAACCATTAAACTGAATTTGTTTCACGTATCTTACGTCTTCGGAGACCAGTGTCATAACCTGGACCTTCCCACTCCATCTTCCAGGTTGGCAGGTGGGTTTCAGGGCACACCTTCTCATGGGCAGTTTTCTTTCATTGTGAAACTGCCTCCAGCATCACTCACTTTTCCTTTCATCCACTTTTTTAGTTTAATTTTGATTATAGCACTTTTCCTGTCCTCCTGTCTCTTACTAAACGATTGCGGATGGTTTTGGCCATGCTTAGAGAATGCATCTCCATGCTAGTCCCACCTTCGTGAAATGTAGGAGTTGATTTCTACTTGCTCAGTAAACATCCTCACTGGGCACCACCACATCTCATAGTTCATATGCTGCACCCTTCATGGAGACTCTTCTCTGTTGCACTCGCATCTTTCTGGCCCAAAGGCTATGTGGGGAACCCAGCTGCTACCACAGAAGTATCTGAGTTGCTGTCAGGCCCTAGGAACGGCCAACAACTCTCCTCATAAAGTTTTCAAGATGGCATAGCACTTCAGTAGTTGTTGTTGTGGGCAATGTTCACTTTGCTTTTGTGGGACAGTAGCAGCAAAGTTATGCTATAGTTGGAGAACTAGATCATCGCCTTGTGATGCTTATCTAATAAAATTGTGCAAGCACGTACCTCTCGGTAGAAGTTTGTGACAGAGTGAAACACTGCAGCTCTGCAAACTAGCTCAGCTAGTCTTTGGTTCTGATCAGTTTAGTAATGTAGATTTAGTAAACCTAAGCATCTTTAAAGTGCTCTTTCATCTTTTCGTGCTCATGGTTTTATCTCATGTGTAGGTGAGATCAGATTCTGAAGGCATCTGGGCTTTTTTCCTCTAAAAGGCAATGTAAAGTCAAAATCGGAAGTACATTTCCAAAAAATTCTGAAATGACTGTATCTGTCCAAAAAGAGATGCGCAGCTCAGTCCACATCTGGACTCTTTTTGTACTTCGGGTTATATTACTGCACAATAAATTTACTCATAATCTTGTCTTTGTAAACTACTGCCATGCCAGAATTTATTGACTAACTTCTTCCATGGCAAATGTAGTTTGCTGTTGCAGTTTCAGTCCGTGTCAATCTGTCTTCAAAGTATTTGATTAAATTACAGCATCTCTCAACACAGCAGAATACTGGGTAGGGGTTAGCTTCATGAATCGCTTCGTCTCTTGCCAGCCAGTATTTCTTCCACAGAAGCTGCGGTATGATCGCTTCTCCAGGAGATAGTTCCCTTTCTTTTGTCTTGTTTGCTCCTCAGTATCAGCCTTTGTCTCAGTTTGTCGGCATCTGTGTCGGTTAGGATTATTCAGTTGTCTGCCGTTTTGCTGCTTCTCATCGCGAGCGGGCTTTGTGCTCCCCCAGAAGACTCCACCCGCACAGTCCCTGGGTGTTAGAGAGGGAATATGCTCCTTTCTACCTGCAGCTGTAGGGGCCTTTAGAAGCGCAGAAACGAGCTCGCGCTGAGAACGATGCCTGCAGCATTCTGGTAACATTACGATTTCCCACTTTAAACATTGTCACTCCGTGTCTTCATTTCATTTCTTAATTGGGGACAGATCTATTCATGAGAGTTTACGGTGTAAAGTCAGTTCAAGTTACAGAAGTGCCATGCACATGCTTCGAGCAAGAAACAATAGTTACCACATACGATAACTTGAGAATGAAAGGGTTTTTTTTTTTAATGTTAAGTGGAAATGATTCACTTTACATAATGTTTCCTCCTCACAGGTAAAATATCTTCCCCTGAGTAGTCTGCTAAAGAGTAAAAATATTAACATTAGTATTTCACAGTTCCCCCATTCCCTTCAGCAGTCAACCAGAAGATCATCTCTAAAGGTTTCCTTTATGAAAGAACGTTAGGTAGGGCTTTTAAAATCCCCCAGCATAGTAGCTTACAATAGTGCTAGATTAAATAGCAGTTTTCTCACAGAACAATTCTAATTCTGCATGTTAAAAATAGGATCTACAGCCAGGCTTTTTAAAAAACGAGCTAGCTAAATCTATATTTAGGTGTCTAAATAGGAAACCTACATTAGGGTAGTGAACCACCAACAGGAGATGCAGGTGTTCAGCATCACTGAAAAGCAGGCCACCTATAGGGGCGTGTAGAGAAGACCATACACACCCAGTTTTGATAATACTAGCACTGAGCTGTGCTTCATGCTTTGTTATCAGCACCAATGAAACATAAACAAAATGTAGGAAATAAGATGTTCATTTCCTTCATGACATTATTTACTGTGGTTTCTTACTTCTACCTGAATGCTTTAAAAAAACAAAGAAGGACATTTTTACATCAAATGAATTTCCCGTGAACTCAGGAATATTCCCTACTCTTCTTTCTCTGAAGGACAAAAATGCTCATTATATACCCTGAGTCAATACAATCTGTGCAAAGTCATGTACATTCTCTTGAAACGCTGCCATATTAAATGTACTGAATATTCTGAATATTTTTATAAATGCTAAATATCCCAATATATCCATAATTAAGCTTGCTTATCCACAATGAATATGTATCTTAATTTGGAATACACTAAGCAGCATCCCAAGACCTGATTTAGTAGGCATGCATTTGGGGAGCTCGCTCCAATTGCTTATACATGGTAAGATAGAAGCTGACTCCCCTTCGGAAGGGTCCCTGTGACCACATGTATCTTGAAGCTGCTGCAGCTTTCAAAGCAAAGCTCTTGTAAAGCATGGGGTCATTTCGGAGACACTGCCTGATGCTGCAGCATTGCAGCCAGAAGCCCAATTCCCAAGTGCATGCAGTGGCACAGGAGTCAGTCTCTAGCCTGCTTTTGCAAAATGGTGACAGCAGTGGTAGCAATTTCTAATACATATGCCTTGCGTTTAACTTCTGCTGCTGCGTCAAAGTGCTGTGTCAAACAATATGCTCTAAAAATTTCAAGGGACAAGTAATTGGGTGTTCAAAAGGCATGATTTACTGGTTAGCAACGAGGAAGAGTTCTGTCTAATTGAGAGTATATATATGTGAAGCATATTTGCAGTGCTGGAGCCCAAGACACCAAGTTCTCTGCCTTTTGTGTGAATGAAACAAGCAAAACCACGAAAACTTCAGCCTTTGCCCTCTCTGGAAAAACACCCTTTTACTCACAGAAAATCAGTTCAAAGCTACAGCCCGGAAGAAAAAAAAAAGAACTGTTGGTATCATGGATATCTCTGGCTGAAGCTTTCCCCATGCCAGAAGGCAGGGATGGTCTTTTTATGTGAAAGAGCTGTGGACACCACAGTTCTTGGGCCTCATTCACTGAAAAGAGAGGTGTGCAGTAGGTTCTGTGTGACAGGGGTAAACGACCTTCATTAAGGAGTCCGTAAGCCTTAATTTTCTCCACTATAGGTATTTTAAAATATTTCTTGCAGTGCTCAATACTTGAGATGGCATAAACGTGAATAGTCAGAATTTGGGGGATAGACAGATTGGAAAGAACCATCCAGAAAACACACACATATATATATACACATAATCATAGAATCATTTAGATTGGAAGAGACCTTTAAGATCGTTGAGTCCAACCGTTAACCTATCACTACCAAGTCCACCACTAAACCATGTCCCTAAGTGCCACATCTACACGTCAATTTACAATATACGCACGTATATTGTAAAGGAGCTTGGGGAAAGGCTGGGGGCATCTGTTACCTGTCATGTTTTTGTAGTCTAGCAACACTACAGCCCTGCTTGTCCTAAAGCAACTTTGGAGAGAAGGGGAGGAGCAAAGGAAAAAACAGATTAAAAAGTTATTTAAACCATTGGTTTCTGAGTTTGGTTGTTGGGGTTCATTTTTTTTTTTTTTGCATTTGAAATTTTAGCACTGTCTGTCAGAAGTCCTATTTATGACATTTGTTCATATGAAATGTCTTGCCCCAGTTCCTTGCAGAGTTTCTTCTAAAGATCATGATTAATAGTTCAGTCCTCATTATTGCAAATGTTATTTTTAAATAGTTATTCTGAGAACAAGAATTCCATTAATCAAAATAATAGATAATGAACAAATAAATGGCAACCTAATTTGTCTCGTTCATACATATGGAGATTATAATGCAAACAATCAAGGAATCATGGAGGCTGCTGTACCGGCATCTGAATAATATGCATGTACTGTATGTCCGTTAGTTTGTGAGCATTATAGACAAGATTAGCAGCTGAGTTCTTGTCCCAACACTTTCCCCTTGCCAGCAAGCTGGAGAGGTATCTGTGCTCCAAACTGATAATTGCAATTTATTTCAATGTCATGCAATAATCTGTTTCCAATACATTAACACGCACACAAACTGATTTTTCCTGTTAACTGGTGAAAAGCCCTAGAAGTTGGTATGAAAGCAGCTTTTGGCATGGAAGCTGTAGGTTTCATTTATGAAAAAGCCCTGCTTTTTTCCCCCCTCTAAAATGCTGAAAGTGAAGAAAGCCTAGTTTTTAAAACGGTAAATGTTTCACACTTCAGGAAAAATTCAATCCAGCTATGTATCAGCTGGTTCAAAACCCCACTGGCCCCATAACGTATTTTAAACCCACATGCTGAGCGGTAGCTTTTGATCTTGTGGAAAACACAGGTTTGGTTCCACTTTGGATGGGTAAGAGGGTGGGCCTCCCTCTGCCCCCTTGGGATGGTGCAGCTACAACAGGGTGAGCCACTGGGTGCGTTTTGGCACAGTGAAACCGAGAGCACGGCCGTGCATCGGAGGGGCCCAGTCACCCACCCCCTGCTGCCCCCGGCCCCTCTGCACGTCCCTGCCGCGTGGGAGGAGGATGGATTAGCCTTTCCACGGGTCCCCAGTGCTGCGTGGTCCGTGGGCAGGTGGTGCCCGGACCCGCAGGGCGCGCCTCTGCCGCCCAGCACCCTGCAGGCTATCCATCCCCAAAAAGCACCCCTAATTGCACCCCTTTTTTCAGTTCTTACCCAGGGAAACTGGGGCAAGGTGCCTGCCACCCCCTCGCCTGCCTTCCTCCCTCCCTCCCTCTTCCCCTGGCTCGGCGAAACCCTGCCGCGCTCCCCCGTGTACGTAGAGCCGGTTCGATAGGAGACGTTTTCATGATGAATGCCTCCTCCTGGAATTGTGACTCTGTCTCTCAGGCATGATGCAGCCGCGCAAAAATGTAAAGCATCTTTCTTGGTTTACTGCAGGAAATTCAGCATCCAACTAAGGAAGTTTTATCACATCTCTCATTCAGTTACTGTTTCCTACATTTCAAATATACTGCCGTCTGTACAGCAGCTTTTTTTTTCTTTAATTTTGTTGCAAATCTTTCCGACTTAAACCAAACTTTGACTGGTAAATGTCATGAATCTCGGGCCAGGTTTAATTAGGAATTTTCTAAATCTATTAACAAAAGAGATGCACTTAATACATTATGTCAACCAGAGCTGGGCTTTCTTTAGCTATTTCGAGGGCTGCCATAGGCACAGCTTGAAACTTGCTTGGATTTTACATGGGTGCCGTATTTTATGTTGCATTAATTTAAAATGGTCTGTTTCACTTCATCAAGACTTTAGCTTAAGGATAATGCATTTATGTAAGATTAATCTTGCCATGTTGTTTTAGGATCAGGATTGTAAACTGCATTGTTCCGACAGTGATGTTCTAAATGTCATTTTAAAGCTTTCCTTGGGAGCTGCAGGCTCCCACTTATTCATGATGTTATCTTTAATTTCACTTGATTTTAGAATATCCCTGCTATTTTTTTTTCAACGTGGTAATTATTCATGAAAATTGGCTAAAAAAATAAAAGGGAGATGACAAGGGGGGGAAAAAAAAGCTGCCTTAGCATTTGACAAACCTGCAGAAGAATTCAGTTTTTCTTTTAGCTGCCTCTGTGACCTCAAACTCCAGCCTTTTTAAAATGCTGATCTAGTTATGAATCCTTTTTGGCTAGCTCAAAATTCTGCTTTTTGGAGGCCTCTTCTTCCCCTCCTTGTTCTCAGCCATCTCTGAACTGCTCCATCAGATGCTAGTACTCGCTCTTCTAGTCCGTCAGGGACTTTATATGGGCCTGACACACTTTGTCTCGCTGGAGATGATTGAAGAAAGCCAAAGAACTTCTGATGTGGTGGGCCAAAATGCACGTACGTGATGCTGATAAAGGGTAGCGAACGCCAGCAGGGCTTGCTGGAGGGTTGCACGTGGGAGCGGAGGCGAGAATGAGCTTTTTTCCCTGTGTCGTCCTTCTTGCAGGGGAGAGACCACGGCGGTGCGGAGGTCGCCCACACGCTGCCTCTCCGGAAGGGAACCTAGAGCCCCGTCGGAGGAGCCCCCGCGGCAGCGGCCCCCACCCCGACGGGCAGCGCCGGCAGCCCCCCGCCCCGCGCAGCCGCCCCGCGCCCCGGCGGCTGCCGAGCAGCCTCCCCGCCAGCCATCGCCTCGCCCGGAGCCGCTGCGCGAGACTGAAACCGGCGCTCTGCGAGGAGGGGGGTGCCTCTGCGCCGTTAATCATTTTAAAATAAATGAAGATGCTACACAAGATATATATAAATTGATGTACTAATCAGTCCCATGGTTCCTTATTTCCTTTATAATAAACAGTGGAGTTGGCAAGCACTGTGGCAGCACAAGGCATCTATATTAATCAAGAGAAGTTTGAGACACTGGAAAAATTAAACTTTATGTGATTTGGACAGCATGAAGAAGTTAAGCACTGTAACAAAAACCTCCCTGATGCTCACAATGACTATTTGATACATTTGAAAAACAGCAGTGGATTCGAGGGCTGGAGAAGTATTAATTAATGAAACTGCCACTGCCTGTCATGCTGAAAAGCAAATTAAAAAAAAAAAGAGAGAGAGAGAGGAAGAAGGGGGGGTGCGGGGAAAAGGTGGCATTCGGTGCTGAGAAAGCAATGCTTGATGAAGGATTAAAGGGACTAAAGAGAAAGACCGTCATTCTGCAATGGTTTGTTTCATTACAGTTTGGGGACCACTTGCATTTCTAGTGCTCTTGCTCTTGACTGCGCACCATTAATAGTATGTGAATATGGAAATTGAAACACTTCCAGAGAAAAGCTTCTATTCGGCTTTGGAAAAGAAAAGCTAGTCGAACACTAAGAAAAAAACCAGGCTTCTGTGTTTTACTCTCAGGACCTTTTTTTTGTAACAGGGCTACTTTCTTCGACCTGATCACAAAGGAAGTCTTCACTTTTAAAAAAAAAAAAAAAAAAAAAAGAAATAATAAAATAAAAAGCTGAGCTGTCTAACACCGCTGATCTGTATGTTTAGAAGAGAAAAGGTGTCACTGAACAAGTTCAGGCAGCCCTGGGCCCGTAAGGTACTCTCTGCTCCTGCATTTCGTTCAGCAGACCAGCTACCGCTCCTCCCTGCGCCCCGTGACGTTTTGGAAAGACGAGGAGCTTCTTTTGTGGTGGCAGGTTAATGTTCATGTAAATGTGTCATGTCTTGTACTTGGTGATCACTGGTGGTGTTAGGAAAAAAAAAAGAGAAAAAAAAAAAGCTTTATATACCTCTTCTACAGTAACTCTTTAACTGCAAGTTTTCAAGGTGGGGTTGTGGCACATAACAGGTTGTTAAACCATGCAGTGTAAGCAATTAAAAATGTATTCCACAGATATAAATATTTTCTTTTCTTATTGCTGTGACACTATGTGTGATGGTAATATTTCTGAGAGTTTCAGATTTTGCACATATAATTTTATGCATTATCAAAAGTTACTGCTGCCTTGAAAGAAAATGTTCTGTGAAAATTTTTGCAAAAGCTTTACTAGTTTTTTTTTTTAATTGTAACATTTTGTAAAGGCAGGAAATGGATTAAAAAAAAAAAGCCTAGCATGCTAAATATATTTTTCAAAAAAGCAATAATTTTACATGTACAGAAATGATGCTAACCTTTAATACAGGTGAGAACAACAGTTTACTTAATACAATAATGGAATAGTGCTGTTTTTGTAGAAATGGGCTTCTGACACAAAGATTTGTTTAAAAAAAAAAAGGCAGAAAAAACCTTAAAGCGTGATCTTTCTGTTCTAACAGTTTTGGTGGGCGGGGGGGGGGGGTTGCTTTTTTTAAAGAATCTAGTCAGTAATTGGTTCTGGATACTACTTGTTACTTGTTTTAAATTACTTGACAGTTTTTGTTACTTCGCAACACTTGCAACAATGCAAATTAACTTTCTTATGTATTTTTTTTTAAACTAGTTTTTCCTTATGCTATTACACCAGATGTATACCAGAATTCTCTGTAAGTCTCGGTGTAGTTAGGAATGTCTGTGCAAATACTTAAAAGTGACTGTAATTAACTGTTCTGTGAAGTTATTTTGAGGGAGGTCACATAGACACATTCCATTGTACACCAAAAAAAAAAGAAAAAAAGGAGAAAAAAAGAAAAAATGAAATATTTTGCTGTGTTGCTTAATGATTATCATTTTGGGTTTGCACTAGCTTTCTCAATTTGTTTTGGTTTTTTTTTTTTGTTGGTTCGCTTTTGTTTTGTTGCTTTTCTGAGTCATACTTTCCATGAGTGAAAGTAATGGTGACAGTTCAGGAATGCACAAAAGCTAGTTGCTTAGCCTATTTGTTTGTGGTTTAGTTATTAAAAACTCTTCTGTACCCAAAATGGCACGAAAGCGTAGTGTACATTTGTAATTTCTCTTTTTTTTTTTTTTAATTGTATTTTTTTGGCAAGCTGATCTAGAAAATCTGAGTTAATATTTAGAGCCAGAAGCTTCTTTCTGGAGCTTTTCTTCCAGAATCTCTGACAGAGAAGCTAGTGCTGTCACCGCCATTGCCAGGGTACTAATCAGCAAAGTTTACAATCATAATTTAGCTCCATGAAGAACAACAGTAGGGGAAATCAGTTTAAATAATTATATGCTGTGTATAGCACAGAAATGAGATTTTCACTTAATTAAACAAGAAATAAGAGTGGGTGGGGGAAAGCCAACCTTAAAGACCATCTGTTTTCAGAAGCGAATCCCACGATTTCTATTTTCTTCTTTATCATTGTATTGTATTGATTTGTTATTTTAGTTAGGCCACAGTATTTAAAATGAGTTGTGTTCCTTATTTATTTAGTCAATGGGCTTTGATCAGCTCTTTTAAGCAACGTGATAACTTTTTTTGGCATGACACGCTCCTGTAAAGCCCTTTTATGACTGTTACAGGGACTTTCTACTACCTCTACCAATCTACTGTTTCTTCTTCTTAACAGGTTTTTATGGTGTTGCAAGTCTAATGTAACTTAGACAATAAAGGGTTTGATTATCTACGCTGCAGATTCTCGGTGTATCTGCCATCTCTCTCTCTCTTTCTCTCTCCCTCTCTCTGGTTTTTGTGCGGTTTATTATAGCTACAGTGCAGAAGATCTTTTTTATTATAGCTAAAGTGAAAGAAAGAGCTTCCTTGCCAGAGTATTTTTGTATCCTCAATGTTGTGCCCTGACTGAAAGTCAAACTTGGAGGAACTTTTTCCACGGAGCTAATCAGCTACTACATTGCCATCATGCTGTTTGCATTCTTGAAATTCCTTTTGTCAGAAATGCTATGAATAAATTCGGTCCATACTGCAACACGGAAAGCAAATTAGAAAGCCAAAACAGTTTTTAGTTTTGTATTTCAAAACCACTTAAAGTCCTTAGCGAAAAGCCTTAGCGTAAATTGCTGCCCCCCTCCTATGGAAGACTCTGCTTGCATGAAAACAACTAGTTAAGAAAATTATTCTGTGGAAAATAGCATCTTCTGTCGGTGCAGAAAAAGTGTTCTGCTGTTGACTGACTGTCAGTTAAAAATCTGTCACTGGAGGGATTTCCAGGCGTTGGCATCATGCATGTTTAATGGTAATCCCTGTAAACGTGTCACCACCTTCTCATACTGTGCGGTGCTGCGCGTCGTGGAGCACACACCTACATATGTCACACTCGACGTGTCCGAGCGTGCGTGACGTTTTGAGTGGTTCTACAAAATCACGTGCTTCTAGTGGGAGCGCATCCTCCCATTTGCTCGTTTTGCGTGCTCAGAGGGTCTGCGGCCAGGCCTGCGTTCGGTTTTGTTCTCCTTCCTTGCTGTGTTCCTGTGCTGAGCTACTTAAAGCCGATCTCAGCAGCTCCAACAGGATTGCTAGGATTCATTGACACATTTAGGGATTTCTGCTCAAAAAAACAATCTCTGGCGAGAAGACCTGGAACAAAGCAAGAGGTAATTTCTGTATTAGGTTCCTGCTACGTAAAATGAGTTGGGTTAAAAGTAGGAAAGGTTGCATTTTATCTCAAATCGAATTTCCCGCTCCCCCTGCAAGCCAGTATTTTTTAAGCCAGCAGTAATGTGCAAAGGACTGAATTGCTCAGAGTCCTCTTCCCTCGTCTCTCTCCCTTCTCTTTCGCTGTGTTTGACAGCCCCGTGCATCAGGGCAATCCAATGGTCGGAGGCAAAGCTCGTGTGGATCGACTGGGAGCTTGCAGTGCAAGGAGTGCCTGGTTGATCCCAATATTTAGAGAGGAACCAAAATAAAACAGAGTACATTAATGTATATAAATATTCCTTCCACTGTAGTTTTTCATGAATTACAAATGGTGAAACAATTGTTTCTGGAGCAGCTGGGGGTGTAAACCAGTGAAGATCAGTGGGAGCATAGACGTACTCCCCTATTGACTGCTTTCTGTGGGGCTGTGTATGCTGGCGTTCCTGAGAAGCACTGTAACCATGCGTTGACATCCTTAGTTGTCTCAAGGTAGACAGTAGCTGTTACAAATTTATTTATAGTGATACCTGTATTTTTCTCTTTAGGTTCGTTAGTGCTGCTTTTGGGAGAAGAAAAAAAAAAAACAACCAACAAACACAACCCAACCTAAACCCCAGAAAAAATTCCCTGTCATTCACAGCTGGTGGACAAAAGACAAACCACAGATGGAAAAAAATCCTTATGTGCTGGATATAAACAAGTGCTGTTTCCAAATTGAGCACCTGTTAGTAGTGCAAACGAGGGACGCTTGCTATCGAGAGACAGAAAAGGATGTTGTGTTGGGAGTAGGAAGCAGGCACGGAACAGGGGGTGGTTTGGTTGTGGCTTGAATAAAAGGATCAAGAGCACTAGTGTGACCCAGCTCTATGGGTTTGATTACTGAGGTGGATGTTGCCCAGAGGGCCATAAGAAAAAGAGATGGAGAAAACGTGGAAGATCAGTAAGGGGCTAAGTTTTGACCTTCTGAAATTCAAGTAAGTAGGTGGAAGACAATGTATGAAAAAGGCTAAAGCTGAGGACGAGACCGAGCAGAAGCCAGGATTGGAGCGAGAGGTTTGTAGGAGAATCACCAAAGGGTGGAAAAGTTGCCAAAAAGGGCAAAGTCAATAGGGAGAGAGGACAAAAGGATGTGGAGGTGGAGCAGAAGCTCTGAAACCTAGCCAGAAGAGGTCTGTGCCCATGGCAGACCCCATTGCAAAGGGCTTCTGTTCGAATGAAAGGGAGGAGGGATGTGAAGAAAACTTCTGGGGAGACAGTTTGGAAAGTTGAGAAAATAATGACACAATTTAAACTTGGTGAATCATCTTATTCTGCAAAAATGTTTTTTTTGTGGCATGAACCTGAATGATGTTCTGACAGAAAATAAAGCAATGCCTTTTTGGATCTTTATTCTCTTGACTGATGGGTGAACCAGAGTTAGGAATATAATTATGAGTAGTTGAGGCTGGACTGAAGGGTCTCTCCAACACCCAAGGGGTTTTGAAAAGCATATTGCTCGTTTCAAGAAACAAGCAGACTCTGATCAGCCCCAAGCAGGAGGGGAATAAGAAAACCAAGGCAGGCAAGAAGGCATAGTGTTTTAAGCAGATGCTGAACTGGAGCAATCCTTTGAGGATGCTAGAGGGTACATTCAGATAGCGTTCTCTAATACAGAATATTTTAAGATGCCTCATAGTATGTTGGACAAAAGAGCTGGGGATGCTCAAAGCTGTTACAAAAAATATCCGATATTAAAATGGCTTCAGACACTTGGCTATCTCCTTTGTGAAATCCTTTGTATCTCAAATTTAAGTTGTGGTTCATGTAAGATGGGTACAGATGGCTTGATTTGTTTGTTCCTGTGTCATCAGTGTTATCTACAAAGGTGAGTTACTTGTCAAGAGTTTAGAAAATGTGAGGTACGCATGTTCCCGTTCTGTAAGTGAAAATCTCTGCATGTCATATTTCATCATCATCAACCCAAGTACCACAGGAATCTTGGAAGATTTTTCTAAGCAGAGAAGAATGATTTATTTATCTTCTAAATATTCTTTGTTCTGGTATGACATAAAATAAAAGGGAGACTGGCCCTTCAGTTCATCGTACTCCCAGAATTCAACTTACTTTTCTGGGACAGGGCGGTGTTGTGCCTTGCCTGGGACAATTAGCGAGCCACTAGTGGTTTCCGAGACCTACGGCTTGCCACAGAGCACTGGGGCGGTGCTCCGATAAACACGCTTCTGCGAGGGATCTCCCTTGGCGAAGGTGGGTCACGAACTGAACCATTTCTTGCTTTTACCACAAGTTTTCACGAGAGTCATGCTGATGCTGCAGGAACACTGGGTCTGTTCTTCCAGATGGGAGCCAGCAGTGGGAGGTCACTGCAGTCAGCTCACCCATGGAGGACCTTGGACTTAAATAGTAAACGGTTTGCTGGCTACTGCTTTCCCAAACTTTTCTTCTTCGTGTGTTCCTCTTCTCCCTCAGAGAGCACAGATGCAGGTGGTTGCTTGCACCATGGAGGAGGTGACATCTCCAGAGCAGCGGTGGGAACAGGCAGCTGGGAAGAGTTTCTGTCGGCAAGAAGTCCACGTTGGGGCTTGCTGGGAATCACCCCCCCATCTGCCTTCCTCCCCGCCTCTCCTGTCAAATGGCAAATCAGTTGTTGTGTGGCCGTGCCCCCAATAACGCACAAAAGCCTGCTGTGGATACGGGAATGATTGTTTTTTCCCAAGTTTTTTTTTCTTTTCAAATATTGGCAGAGTAGAGCGCATCTCTGGACTGCGTTGTTAGACAGCCTGGAAGAAGCCTAGCGCAGACGCGATATTAAGCGTATTTTATATCTGTAGGAAGGGTAGGTCTACTGGCAGGCTCTAGGGCTCTTCACAGTGGCAGATTTGTGGAAATTTGCTAACTAGAAGCTGGAATTATGTGGGAATTTGCTCAGGTGCTCGGTCTGTAGTTGTTCACCATCCCTGCCTTGCGAGGGCCAGGCTGCCGGCTGCCGCTGGCCCTGGGCTGGCGCTGGGGCGGTGAGGGGGGACGTGCCCTTGCTGCTTCCCCGGCACTGACACACGTGCATGGCTCTTCCTTGGGCTGCCTCCCCCGACCCGCTCGCTTCCCCAGCTCACAGCTAGCTAGCAAGGGGAAGCTCTGCTCGCTCACGTCCCATGAGCCACATCCACCAGGACAGAGCCATGAAGGGAATCGGGACTGGTCTGAGCCCTGCCATTAAGGAGGGTGTCTCTGCTTTGGCACAGCTGTATTTTAGGGGTTTTTGTTTTGCACCAACCGTGCAATGGGAGCAGCCCCAAGCTTCTTTAGCTGGGGAGATGTTCCAGGCCTCCCTGGAGGACCCTGCGCCTGATGAGTGACCGAGACTCTGGGCGGTGACTTCTGGAAGGGCTCGCTGCAACTCTGTGTTCACCCTTTGCAAGTAAGGGTGAACACTCCCTCGCATTTGGCCAGGGGTCATTTATGGGCAGAAGTGACCTGCAAGAAGCCTGTGGGAACTTCCTGAGCTAGGAGGAGTGCAGCGCTAGGGTTAAATCCAAGGAGACCCAAGATAAATTCCAGTGAATTCACCATTTGTTATTGCTGAGGATAATCTGATGGGTGATTTTATAGATCTGGCTCTTTGCTCAGCGTTGTAAGTGTTGTTTGACAAAGCAGTTTGCCAGTTACAGTGTTGAGGGTAGGGGGAAGGACAGGTAGTGAGCAAGTGTCAAAAATGACACAGGCTTTTCTCTTGCTGCTGGAGAGGCTGATGATTTACTTCACAGCACACTGTTTATGGGCCACTCCATTTCCGACACTGCCCCTGGAATTTTTAGCGCTTTCAGGGTTAGAAACATCTAAGGAATTCCCTGCAAAGTTACTTAAGTTATTTTCATTTTGTCTCCTCCGACAGCGCACAATGTGAGAAATTACATGGCTTTTAAGGTGAGGTGAGTAGAAGGGGAATAGCCCAAGCGGCAGCAGTGTCGCTGTCCTAAACTGCTACTTTTTCAGAGCATGACATTAAATTATTTGGTAACTGAGTTCCTTCTCCTTTGCATTGGTTCTGTTAAATAAACAGTGACTTTAAAATGAGGCACAGCTGGAGGCACCATTAAACCCACCTGAATTTTGCTTCTCAGGTTGTATTTTCTGAGTATTTTGCAGAAAATGAGTCTTTGAGAGTTTTTAGAAAAAGAAAAACAAGCTCCTAAGTTTAGAGAAATTATTTTGACTGTAGCCAGAATTACAGTACTTCAGGAATTTGAAGTTGCAAGAAACAGGTGAGCGCTGAGGTGGCGTGGCAAGAAGCACCAAGGCTGTCAACCTACTTAGATGTTGACTTGGCCATGTTATTACTGAGGCTGGTTTGGTAAACGTGACACCAGGGAGTACAGGTGCCTTGTAGGGCCTCCTCTGATCATTTTTTATACTACTTTTGGCAGAATAATTTTCTTTGTAAGATTACAGTTTCCTTTATTATATAAAGGGCCTCATAGGTAGGTGTCTGTCTGTGCTGGGCACAGTATGGTAAGAGACATCTCCTGATGCGAAAGCTGCATGTGGGTTGCCATGCAGAAGTGACTCTGAGCCGGGCTTGAGGGCAAAGTCACCCTCTGCCCACCTCACTTACCTGCTTGAATGCCTTTAAGCTGCCTGTGAGGCAAACGAGTCGCTGCTTTGAGAAGCGAGGTGCAATGCGCCGGGGACACGCGCAGTGCTCTGAAGGCATTACCTGCCATGGGGATGGGCCCTGGCACTCTTGGTTTCAGTCAATCTGCCCTGAACTTCTGCTCTTATTGTAACCAAGGTATGAAACAAATAATGCTGGCTGGGTGGTGGACATTGCTTGCCACAACAGCGGGTGGGATGTGTAGGCAGTCTGGCCTCAGCCTGAGCCCGGGCTGCCTACCAGGCCAAGTTAGATGTGCGAGAGCAGGATTTCACAGAATCACAGAATGGTGGGGGTTGGAAGGGACCTCTGGAGATCATCTAGTCCAGCCCCCCTGCCAGAGCAGGGTCACCTAGAGCAGGCTGCACAGGACTGCATCCAGGCGGGTCTTGAATATCTCCAGAGAAGGAGACTCCACACCCTCCCTGGGCAGCCTGTGCCAGGGCTCTGTCACCCTCACAGTGAAGAAGTTTTTCCTTATGTTCAGGCGGAACTTCCCATGTTCCAGTTTGTGCCCGTCACCCCTTGTCCTGTCCATTTCACAGCTCAGGTGAATGCATAGGCGTGTAGGAAGGCTATGGGGGAGCCTCACCCCGCAGCTCCTTGCACTGCACGGCAAGCTGAGCCACAGGCAGCAGGCACTGCGTAAAGGACGTGGTGACCAGCTCTCCGCTGAGGCGGTACGAAGGAAGAGTAGCCGCTCGCTACCCTGCAGCCATCTGTAAAGAAAGATGTTATGTCCTTTTTATGCTTCCAAAAGATGCCCTAATGGGAGGACGTTGAGCTGAGAGTCTGTGGAGGCACAAGAACTTGACAGTCTTAACCTGCCCAGGTAATGATGTGGAAAGTTTGATACTTCAACTGTTTCTACAGAGCCCTTAATCGTTGTTTTTAATTATTCTGTCTATCCGTGAGTCCGTGTCACTTTTGTACCATTGGAAGGGTGCAAGCTGTTTCTGAGAAGAGACTGAAAGCCTTTGGAGTTCTCTCCATCCTTCTCCATCATGGAAAAAGGGCAAACTCTCTTCCCCCCACCTGCGCGTATTTGAAGCAACTGCATTAGCATCAGTGGGATTTTGCATAGTTGCGTGGCTGACTGTGAGGACAAATTTGACCTCCAGTCAGTGATGCACGGAAACTTGATATATGCCTATTTGCATAGTTATTTTGTGAAGGGAAGGGGTTAGAACAGGGATTGCAGGATGACTGCAAAATGGTCCTGCTCCCTATACTCATCTGGGGAAACTGTGACACCCGTCCTAAAGCCAAGCTCTAGTTAAATCAAAAGATTAGCATGAAGCTGATGTCATGCATTAGCTCATAATGTTTTAACTGAAGTTTCTTCTTTTAGCAAGAAACCCATCTTTAAAAAAAAAAAAAACCGACAAAAAACTTGCAATAAAGTAGTCTCAGAAGATGGAAGTAAACAGGTGTAGTTGTCCCAGTGAATCAACTGCGAAGAAGCAATGAAAATGATACTTAATATACTTTAAAAGATTTGGCTTTAGTATGGAAATGATACCAGTTGAAGTGAAAGCAATACTATCTACGTGGGAAAGTGGCATTGAAATATTCTTTCTTTCTGCCGCCTTTTGTCAATAAGAGAGGCTTGAATTATGCATTAGCAAGCTATAGAGTTATGGAAGATAATACAGCAAGGTTATGAACCCAGAACAAAAGAAGGGGAAACTAGGTTCAACTCGGTAATATATCACTTGGAACATATATAAATGGTTATAATACTTTGCACATTATAAAGACAGTAGTCACATATTTAAATGAGAACAGAGCCGTTGCTTCAAGATTTTCTTCAAATATTAATTTGGGCATTGTAATTAGTTCTTCTTGGGAAGCCTTGCAATGTTCAGTACGTTTAGAATTTTGTGGAATATTCTAGAAAATGACTCTAAAGTAGATGTACTTGAGATGTAGGATTTTACATAGATATCAATTTGTATTCACATAAATGAAATTTTGAATCGCTGGCTGTGAATAGTTATCTCTTGAAACGGGAGCGACCTTTGGACGGAGGTGGCCAAAGCAATACTAATTCTAAATACCGAATATTTGGAGGAGAAACCGTAAGCGAAGAATTATTCACAGCTTTTTTTTTTTTTTTACATCATTAATTTTTTTTATAATGTGCTTTGCTCCCTAAACTGACAAAGAGAAAGGGAAGCAAAATCCATCGGCTAATCTATTTGCTATCTGCTGGTCGTTACGAAACGTGGCGTTTCGGCAAAGCCTTTCCTCGAGTGATGTCCAGCCGCTGTTCCCCGCCGGGTGCGGGTGCCTCTCCCAACCTTGGCGTCCACCCCAGCCCAGCCCACCCACGAGGCCTCGTCCACCCCCGCCCTGTGCAGGGCCCTTGTCTGCAGCAGCGGGCGAAACAGAGAAGCCCGCGCTTAAGCCTGACCTCAGCAGCCCCAGGTTTATTCGTTGTGTTGCTTTGCCTATACACACGAGGCGCTCTGTTCCTAGGTCGGTTTTGTTTGGAACTGGGGGGCTTTCTTCCCAGTTCCCAAAGACGGAGCGGCACGGGGCGGGGAGACGTCCGGGGGGACAGAGAGCCACCACCGAAACGTCGCGTTTCGCAGCGGTCAATGGGATGATTCAGCTGGTGCTTCTCTGGGCCTCCAGACACGGGATGGCCCCGAGAGTTTCTGCGGCGTCGGCTTCGAGGCCCTCGGGTGCCCCACCACGAGCGGCGCTTGGGCCTGGGCAGACGTCGGAGCTGGGTCCGGTCGAGTCCTTCTCCCCGGCGTGGAGCGGATTCGCTTCGCAGTCGATGCAGAGCGGGGAGGCTGCCGTAAGTCTGTTGGGATACAGCCTTTCCCTTTCTCGCTCGGCTCCGGAGGCAGGTGGGAGCCCGGCTCCCTCGGTCCTCCGTGCTGGGCTGCGGCCACCTCCGGTCCTCTCCGCGCCCGCTGCTCGCAGGCAGGTGCCGGCACGGCCGCCTCCTGCGCCCAGGAGTGCGCTGCTGCCGGGGTTCCCTGCCCTCCTCCCGCACGCGGGGAAAACGATTGCGTGTTTCTGTTGCTCTTGCTAATAACGTAGCTAAATTTTTTATTTTTTTTAAAGAGGATTTTGGGCAGAGATCAAGTGGAGAAAAGTTAACCACAATGGTTTTGGGGTTTTTGTTTGTTTGTTTGTTTGTTTGTTTTCCAGAGAATTATGGACTTCAAAAACAAGGTCTTCTGATGGCTGAAGCTGTTTACTAAATCAATGAGACATCCGATGTGCACTCGCAGTTCCCTGAGCTGTATCATTAAACAAGTATAAGTTAACCAACCTTCAGTCCACTGTTATTTGCTTTTAATCACAGCTGACGAGCTGTTTAAGAAAACTCTTGGGAAAAGCAAACCATTTCTTGAAGAGAGGACTAGGGAGTCCAAGGTAAGCATTTACTAGTTGCCAAGAATCTTTAGATCCATTTAGTGTCTCATTATTTGGTGAATAAACCACCTGGCATTGCTTAGAAAAACATCAGTATAATTCCTTTCCAAGACAGACCTAATTGTATAGCAGTGTGTGGCCATTATTTTCTTCCACACCCAATCTGAGGCTGGGAGCACATGCCATATAGTTTCATTCTCTTTTCATTTCAAAAACAATGTCCTTAAAAAAATGAATAATTGTGGGGAAATGTACTATGTTTGGCTACTCATGCTCACTGCCTTGCTTAAGAAAGGTGCCAGCTGAACCCTTACAAAAGAAGTAAAAATACACACGCTTGCCCCAGCATTATTGTGCTCTGCAGTGGATGGTTATGATGAGGAAAACAGAGGAGACTTCGGTTTCGTCCTTTCTGCGGTTACTTTTCAGGCTCATAGATGAGGGCTCCATCGTCTTGAATTAGTCATCAAGAAGCCTCTTGTTTTCTTCCTCCCCGTTACACGGTTATAGACTCCCATGAACATAATCATGACGATTGCGGCTCTTGGTTATGGGAGGAGAGGTAATTCCCTGCGTTTGATAGTTCTCACTACCTGCAGATTTTGAAAACCGATCCTGAAGAGTGTTCAGTGGGACCTGGTTGGGATGTTGCAGGGATATACGTACAGTTCCTTAGTTGTATTTAGTTGAGGGACTGCTGCATATTGCACCAGGCGTGGAGGCTTTTTAAATTTGGGTTTCATTCCTGAGCATACGGTGCACTGCCAGTAATTAAGCCTGACAGTCATGGATGCACAGATCACTTTGAGTAAAGCGATTTCCACTTGGAAGAAACGACAACTCGGGGCCACCTAGGGAAAGAGGTGAATGCGTCCTTACCCTTATTGTATAGGCAATAGCAGTATAGAGCGTAGCAGGGCTGAGTTCTCGGGTACTGGTGAGCTGCAGGTGTGAAGGTCACAACTTCATCCAGCCGTTGGCTTCTGCGTGCGCCTCTCTCCTTGTTGCTGAGGTGTAGCTCCCACCAGTTGCTTTTCAGCGAGTTTCTGGTTTCAGGCGGGCTCTGGGAGAACTGGGAAATTGTGACCTGCGGGGGGCTGATGGCTTTTTCCTGACTATTGCTATAGCTGCTGTGGTACATAATGTCCTCAGGAGCCTGGAATGGATGCGGAATAGAAAATATGAGAACATCCAGCCTCTGCAACCTCAGGGTGCGGTGCCTTTGGTGCCAGTGGCCGTCCATGAGAGGCTGGTGCTAATTTTCTTGCCACACAGCCCAAATTATGCCAGGGTTTTCACGAGATTTTTAGAATTTTCAAACTCGTGGAAAATACAATTGTCAATTTAACAGAAGTAATGTTTGGTGCATAAAACATAACACAGCTTTTTAAAAAAAGTACAGCGAGGATACAGGCAGTTTCTGGGTAGAAAGTAATCCATAACTCGGGTGGTTTCAGACCGGTTTTGGGTATCCTGTAGGCCGAGGAAAAAAACTGCTGCTGCTTTCCATAAAAGTAGGAGCCTGTCCTTGCTCTTCATTTCCAGTACTTATTATTTTTACCACATTCATATTTTTACATTTTGCTTTTGGAAGACACAGGGACAGAATGATACTCCCTTTGCCCTGATCTCGCTGTGATTATCTAGCATAAATCTCCCTTTATAATCTTATCACTGGGCAATTCGGTTATTTTAAATATGAGTCTTCTTGCCCACTAATCAGTTCATCTTCAGGTTTTTAAAAGCGCTATTTCATAATTCTGCACATTCCAATTGCTTCTGAGTGTCCAGCCCAGCTCTGCCTTCACTTATCCCCTTCTCCTTCCTTTCCGACAAGGCAGGCTCTTTCTCTCGCTCACAGTCTTCACATTCCTTCCAAGTTGATGCACATAGTCATTTGTAATCAAGGCTGTAAATTGTATTTAAAGCTGTACTCTACTATCCATGGATATTTGAATCATAAATGAGAGTATTGTCCTGCCTGTACTCTCACTTATTCTTTCAGCCGTAATGGATCCTTTCATTTGTGCTCAATTAGCTTTTCCACTCCTGCATTCAGACCCTGAAAGTTTCCACTCTTTTCTTCAGGTCTTGAATGCTGATGGTGTGGCCACGTTTGCCTCTACCCCATAATTTGTTTAGCTCTTTTGTGCCACAGATTTCACTGAATATGGTTTGTTTGTTTTGACAAGTCCAAACACCGAGACTGTATTGTGCCGTAATATAAAAATGTTCCCTTTCATTATTGCTGGGGTGCTACGGCTCTGGGATGGACCTCTTCGGTCTTCGGGCTTTTATGTCTCCAGGTTGAAATGTAACCGGAATTATTCTAGAAGACTGGTTTTGGACGGTTGGGTTTCTATTTTTTTTTTTTTTTTAATTCTGATAGAGCAGCGAGCCAAGTCACAGCAATCATGTGTCAGGAGGAGTCATTTTTAGAACAGCACCCCGCAGCGTGCAAGTACACAGAGTCCTCTTCCCCGTGCTGCAGCGTCCTTATGCCGAGACGGGGAATCCAGCGCGGTGCCAGCCCCGGCCCCTTCCCGCGCCTGCTCTGCCCGCCCGGCCGCGGGCAGGAAAACCTCGGCGGCGCCGCGGGCTGCTCCGCGTTGGGCGTTACGGCCCCCCGCGACTTCGGCCTCACGCAGAGTATCTGGCTCCTGACATTTGTAACGATTTGTCCCGCTGCCGGTGCAGCTTTTTGTGTTTGCTGACATCTCCGAAGGTGGAATTAAAGAGAGTCTTCTGGCGAGGGAGCGTTTTTTTCCCTTCGCGTTTCCGCCCCCGGTTTTTGTTTCTTTTTTTTTTTTTTTGTCTTTGTTTTCTGAGACAAAAAAAAGCAAAACTCAGAGAAAATTCGCCAGCTTCGCTTCCTTGCTTTGTACTGCAAAATGCGCACGTAATTTTTCAGTGTGATCAGACAGGTTTTATTTCTCTTCTTGTTCCATAAATGTGGGCTGATTTTTATTTTTAGTTTTTTAATTGATGTTCATTTCTGTTTCGAAAGTATTTTTAGGGGAATTCTCTTTCACTTTGAACAAAGCTGGCATGTTTAAATAAATGTTTCTCTTCTGTACCGAGCCCTGGGATAATGTTGCAGGCAGGGTAATTGATGTTTATTTGAAACTCACATGTCAGAAATTACTTTGTGATTATCTTCCCCTTGGAAGACGATCCTGACTTTTCTTTCCAGGACTGTCCATGGATGGAGGGAGAATCTATTTGGATTCTGTTTTGGATGAAGTTCGTCCTTAATATTTGTGAAGGTTTCTAGTAGGTTTAAACCGAATACGACAGAGGAACTAATCTCTAGTTTACTTCTCTTGCTATTATATAGGCATCCCTGAGTTTCCCTAGATTTTACTCTGAAGTTTTCCTATCCTGGGATACTCTAGAATGAAAAAATACAATTAAAAAATAACCCGTATCTCTGACAGACTAAAATGAAGAGTGTTTCACTTTGTGTGCAAGTGCACAAAACCCAGGGAGGGAGCGGGACCAAGGCAGTGGAGGTGTTAGGGTATTCAGCCGGGACGTGAATCTGAAAGCAAACCAGGAGAACACACCAGCTGGTAAGACCTTTGTTGACCTGCATTTGGTGGGGGAAATTTAGGGAAAGAACTCGCTCCCTAAATCTCACCAGTGAGAGATGACAAATTTAAGCAATAACGTATCATGCTTGGGGCTCTGCATCAGGGGCACCAGAGCTTGTTGGGCAGAACTTTCTAGAGCAGTCAACTCTAACATTAACCCCTTCGTGAACATCAAATGGAGCTAGATTGTCTTTTCATATTTAGGGATACATGAAGTATAAGCCTTTTTTTCCTTTTTTTTTCCCCTTTCTTTCTTTTCCCCCAGTTAGAACGGATTTGAAAACTCCCCCAGACCTCATTTATTTGACACTTTTCATTTGACAGCTCTGAAATGTTTAATTTTTGTGAATCCACAATCTTTATAGATCCCCAAAGACACCTACATAACTAACAAAAACATGGCATACCTATTCAAAGCCTTTATATATGTATGTATAAAAATCTGAGTCGCCATTCTTCTTCTGTAGACACCTTTCTCATTGTGGGACCCTACTCATCTATACAGAAAACCCAATTTGAAATCCTATCATTTCCTCCTGAAAGGAGGGTCAACGTGTGCCTCTGCTGATACGGCTTTTTCCACATAAACTGACCTTGTGCAGCATTTCTACTTAGTGAATTAAAATCAGTGGAGAGAGCCAGCCGTGTGCAAGTCTCAGTGGCCTCATTTTATTATACGCACTTTAAGGATAGACTGTTAAGGAGGAACATTGCTGGGATGATGGTGAATAGCGAGTCAGGCAGACAAAGCACAATGGAATTGCTCGGTTCGTATCCCGATCTGCACATTTCCATGGCTGCAAGTCCTGTGCTATCCTCCCTCTTTCAGCATCTGTACCCTGCACGTAGGGTTGTGTCTCATGTCCAGAGTTCCTGCCGTTTGTATATTGCATACTGCAGTCATAATGTCTAATATTGCGAGCAATATATTACTTTTCTTTGGTTTTAATTTGGGTTTGGACATCATTGTCTGAGTTTCAGACTCCTGACAGCAGGGAATGATTCCCTCTTGTCAGTCCAGGTCACCATCCTTGACCACGCCAGACGCGTACCAACGTTATAATCGTTGGTGACGTCCTACCGCGCTCCAGCGAGGTAGCTCACTCTGAACACGAATTTGGATTTCTGGGTGGTTTTTATTCCTTTGTATCCCAAGTTCTCCACAGTTTAAGGATGGGCTGAGAGGGTGGTAGATGGAGGTCAGGGAAAGAGAACGCTGGAAGGAAAATGCGATGCAAATGGACAAGCATCATTGCCCGCAGCGTGCCAGAAGCGCGTTAGAGGGACCTGGATGTAAGGAAGTCTGAGCCTGGCTGGTGATACGGAAGAGAGGATCTCTTTTTTGGGAAGTGGTCAAACACGGGAGGAAAACCAAAAAGCGATCCATTCCTGTCGGCTCCTGTGCTGTTTGAAAGCAAGCTCGTGCCTGTTCCCTTTGGTATGTGTCTTTTGGGCACCTGCTGAACTGGAATTGCCTGGAAGCAAAGTAGAAGTCGTCGGGATATAAAAATGCCCCTATTTCACATTCTCGGATTAAAGCTGCCAGTACGCTGTAAATGCCGGCTGTCCGTTACCCCCATGCACAGAGGTGCGGTGGCACGTGCTGCACGCGGCGCTTCTCGCTGCCGGAGACCTCCAGGAGGTCTTGAACCAGAGCTGAGACGTTAAGGACAGATTTTCTTCTCCGAGAAGAAGCGAGACTCTTGCCATTATTTTATCATAGTGTTTTGGTATTTAATATACAAGGATTTGACAAAGTACTACCGTATAATCTTCTAACAATACCCATTTTGTCCCATAAAATTATTATATCCAGTCTTAAAATGTTAAATATGTCACTATTAGGGTAGAGTATCATAAAATTCAGTTTATAATATTAAAACTCAAAAATGACACAACGTTATCAATCACATTCCTTGGTAATATTCAACTTTCTTCATTTTTCTTTAATTTTGCCTTTTAGTATAACAAATTGAGATTAAAGCCGCAGCCTCCAGTTCAAGGTCTCTTGGCGGTGAATGGCAGTAAAGTTACAAGTAAAGTGATAAGAAAACAAATCACACTGAAATCTAATATTTAATAACATTTCAGACAGATTACAGAGATTTAAGACCCTATGCTGTAATCAGCGTTGGATCAGGGCAGATATGCTAGTAATTGCAGAGGGAAATGCTCTCATTGCCTTGAAATAAATGCAGATCATCAGTGGAAGACTGGAAATATACTGAACAGCGAGTATAAAACTGAGATTTCTTTCCGGTAGGATTTTTTTAAATTTCTGTTGTGCTCCCAGAACACAGAAATCTCTGTTACACTGTTTGCTTTTAACTGAGGAAACTGTATATTCCCCATTCCCTTCCATTCCCCATCACCTCTCCAGTTGGTGCTGGTATTGCACATCTTTCATCCGGACCTTTACATTTCTTGAACAAATGTAGGGAAAACTTCCCTAAAAATGAAAAAAAGCCCTCAAAAAGGGCTTTAAATGCTCTGTTACATTTCTGCTTATTTTCTGCTTTTAAAAATATCTTTATCTTTTATTTTATTTTTAGTATACCAGAATGTCACTAAATTGTATTTTTATTCAGCTCATAAAGGACTAAACCTCCTTTTGAAAATTTGTTCAACTGACAATGAGCTGATGGCCAAGTTGCGCAATAATGCAAAAAAAAAAAGGTACACTTGAGTTAGCAGGGCTTTCTTTGCACGTAATGTACATATCAATTACTTAGTGATGCATTATACGGTATAATCTAATTCAGCATGTCAAACTTTTCAACCCAATTTATAAATTCAGCTGCATCAGCCTCTGCACCATTTACACCAAGTAATTTTTAGCTTCTCTAGAAATCAGCTCCTATGGAAAAAAAAAAAATGGCTAGATTTATTGTATGTGTTATACTCTGGGACCTAGTTTGCTCAGTGAGCAAAATGAATGCGGCGAGTTTCACACAGCAGAACTAGATATTGTGTATTGTATTTTGTATGCGGAGCCTTTTTCTTTCTTTTCTCTCTCTCTCTTTCTTTCTTCTTTTTTTTCCCCCTCCAATAGAGCTATCCAGTCTTGAATATGTCAGTGTGCCTTGAATGTGCAGTCACATTCTGAGGTATGTCTTTGAACTCTTCAATGGTGCTTTGCATTTCTTTGAGACCTTTTATGGGAAGGAAATAGAGAAATGTGGACTAAAATGCTGTGCGGTTGTCTCATTATTTCTCTTCCATTAAAAAAAAAAAAAAAAAAAGGGGAGTTAGTTTTTGTTAGACAGGGACACCTCCGTTATATAGTATATTCAGCATCTACTGTGCATGGCTCCATACTGATGCTTGCAGACAGCATGGGGTATGGCGTACCAATTTAGAAGGCCAAGACAATAGTTCTGTATCTGCTCCGAACAAAGAAATTATCATCCCCAGCTAGCAATTACTTTGACAAAAGGATAAATTGATTTTCAACATATATCTCATTCCTGGCCATTTTTTAAATTTTATTTTTTAAAATAGCAAAAAAAAACCAAACCACCAAGCCCTAGAGAAAGATGAAGACTAATGGCTAGTAATCAGAGGATAATAAAGTGTGACCAGAAAAATTAGAAGCTCCCCTGCAGCTCTAATTAAGCCAGTAGGAAACATATCTGCGGAAGGATGGCAGAACGGGACCTGTAAATACACGCTCTTCTTTTTTTTAGGGCAGGATTCCGTCGCCCTTCCTCAGGCAAAGGAACATTTTGGTACCTAAGTGGTCGTGAGGAGCAGGCAGTTGAGCGTGGGGTCGCAGTCTGGCGTTTGGCGAGCTTCAGCCGGAGAAGCCTGTGCCGCAGCGCTGCCTCCGTACTGCGGGGATGCTACGTGCCCGTGTCACCAGCCAGAGCGATGCGAATTAAAGATTTAAGGAGATTTTAAGGAGAAAATGTAAGGAGAAATTTCACAAAGGATTATTCCGGCACATAAAAAGGGAAGCCAATAAAAGTTTGGTACAGAGGAGTATTCATAGAGATTGTACTAATATATTTTATGAGGTTTCTTTTAATTAAATTTACAGTTTAACAGATTTTATTTCTACATGTGTTAGGCACGAAGAGGAAAGAGGACAGTCTGAGATAGTTTTTCTAGAAACGAGGCAAATTTTTTCCTCATAGTTGCGAATTTATCCTTTGCTCAGTGACTGTGTTTACCTTTTAAGTGGTGGGGAGTACGGATTTACTATCTCAGTTAATTCTCCGCTCTAACACCCATAAAGTGTAACGCATTAAACAAGTTTAATTTTTAAAATCTCTCTTGCACATGCCCTTTTGACAGAGACATTCCACAAACAGATATCTTTTTATACCGTGCTTGGGGCACAGCGTCTGACAGAGATTACTGTATAACTTGAAGTAAAAGTATTGGTGTAAAATACAAGACTGTATACATGGGATTTCATCCAGAGCACTCAGCCAAGAGAAATACTGAACCACCGCTAAATCATCCTAATGACTTAAGTATTGTGTGTGGTTTTGTTATTTTAAGCAAATGCACTCGTATTTGTTTCTGGAACTATAAGGGATCAGTCAAGCAAATGTTTCCGTGAAAGGAAAAAAATATATGTTCGTAAAACTTACGCCGCCTTACTTTCTTGGTGGCAAAGTATTTAAAATAATTGTTCAATGAAAGACTAAACATTTTCTTGGAAAACTCATTTAACTCAAGAATTAGCCATATAGGGTGTCCACTCCACTGTGTAAAATAATAAACTTCATTCTTTCTTTTTCTGTTTTACCTTTAATACATAGCCACCTTTATAAAATCCATATGTTACACAGAACGAGGCATTTTCATTTGAAAAAAACCCCAACAACCCAAACCTACGAAGAATTAGACTTGCAGGCCTAAGGAAAACATTTGGCTGGTTTCCAGTTTAAACTGGGGGCGAGGGAGTGGAGAGAGGGGCAAGGTAAGAAGGAAGCGGCACCTCTCGGCCCAGCCTCGGGGCCGGGCTGCCAAAACGGGGGCTTTCAACGGGAACAAACAGAACGGCCGCGGCCTTTACGCTCTTCTCCAATTTTCTGTGGGTGTAGGGATTAATTAACTACCGCAGTTCATACATGAATGGTTTCCCTCCCAGATGTGAAACATCTTCCAGACAGCTTGGCCGGGAGGTTTGGAAACATCTGCTGCTCTCCCTTCTCCCATCCCCACCTCCCGGTCATCCAGATTGTGATGGGTATAATAATGGGAAAACAAAAGGGGTAATTCCTGGGTGTTATCATTGTTCGCTTTTGAATAGGAGTTGGAAGTTTTTCTCTGCGTGCTTTGCACTTGTTCTTAAACAAGGAGGCATAAACATAGCGCAGTGCTTACGGGGGGTAACTCTGGTGGGTAACACACCTGCAAAGGGATCCGGGTTGGCAGGGGGCTTCCAGCCAAGAACCGTTTGACGTGCAGCCTGGGGCAGCGGGGGGCACAGCTAAACAGCTTCATTATATCTTTTGAGGTCTCCCAAACCTTGGCTCACTGAGAGAGAGAGTTCCTTACTGGTGTAATTTAGGGCAGTCACACGTGCGACCCAGTAACCCAGGGGGTTCTCCCATCAGCCACGTGTTGCTGGAGTCCATCAAGCTGGGACGGTGCCGTCTCCTGGTTTTGAGATGTCACTCACTATATCTCAGCTGTCTGTTAATCAAGGACCGCCCTTGTGGAAAAGCCTTCAGATGGTCGTTTATGGCAATGTGTGAGACTCACAGGAACAGAAGAGAGGGACCCTCCGTACTGCAGGCTACAGCCTTTTCCTTAGTCTTCACCAGGCAGGCCCAGTCCCAGCAGCACGGGTTTGCTCACACACAGTGTGTAAAGACATTGTTCTGGATGGATTTGCTGGGTTCACCAAGCCCAGTATAGAAATGGTGTTTTACTTTTTCCTTATAAATCTTTAGTATTTAAAAATCATAAACAGACATCATTCCATTTATGGGGGTTTTTAAAAATAGTCCTTCTCACCTCTTTGAGATAAACCATGTTTCAGCTAAGTGTCTTAACTGGTGTATTTTTTCCAGCTGTAGCCAAAAAAGACCTATTTTGGCATAGATGTCACCGCTTCGAAAGAGCACAGGCCTATAAACACGGAGAGTGTGGTATCAGTTTTATCATTACAGGCTAAGGCACAGTGTGTCCGTTACCAACAGCTGGAAAATGAGACAATGACTAAAAGTGTCATTATTGTGTTTCTCATGGATGCTTTACTGGGAAAGTTCAGAGAGGTGGAGACACTTGTGGTAGAGACAGCTCGACAAGGATTTTTCACTTCGTGTCACATGATAGTTTTAAAAAAAAATCTGCTAAAAGAGATGTCAGAGGTGAACTGAACAGCTCGAATCTAGTGCAAAAATCAACGGACACAAATTGTTTAGGTCCCAGTTCTGCTCTACAATATGTGCGTATGCCTACAAATTATAAATGCGTCTGTCTGAGAAATCACGCCTTCGGTGTTTGTCGCCTACTTTACCTCTGCCGCAGGTTTCTGTCTTGAAGCGAGGTCGGGAGATGTTTGCGTAGCTACTGCAACCTCCTCTTTGCAGGAGGGGACAGCAGAGTCCTAGCTGGACACGGCACCGCGGGCAGTTTAGGAGACGGTGCTCTCCTCTCCCCTGTCTCCATTCGTTCACCTGTGCTAGAGCCTGCTCTGTTGAGCAGCTTCGCTCTCAGCCATCTGCTGAGTGAGGATATTTCTACGCAACCCCTTTTTCAGGCAGAAGCGCCCGCACTGCCCAGGAGCTGGGCTGACCAAAAGCCCCGTGGCTACCGGGAGCCTGAGCCCGGCACCCCTGCAGGCAGCTCAGCCGCTGCTCGGTGCGGCACTGCTGACAAACCCACGTGCGTGCTGGTCTCGTGGGAGGGCAAGCGAGTCGAGCCGCGGCAGCTCAGATGGAGGGCAGAAAATGCTCGTGTAAGCCAGGAAAATATCACGGAGGCTGTATCTCAAGTCTGCTCCAGTTTCCACGCTCAAATGCCTTCTTTAGCGTTATTGTTTTAAGTGAAATCTAACCTTGATTATGTGGCAGGGACCTATTACGTTATTTGACTGTCGGGCGCTAAATACATTTGCAGTACAGTATTTGATTATAAAATGTTAACAGCATTTGCGGTATTGCCATAATAGCTACAGATCCCAGCTACTAACAAGGCCTTACTGTGCCCCTCATTTTACAAATCTGGAGTAAAAGACAGTCCTTGTCCCTGAGACTGTGAAGTTTAAAGAGAGACATGTCTGAGCGCTGAATGTAAGCACAGAGAAACTCAGTAACTTGCCTGAAGTCTTAATAGCCAGTCAGTGAAAGAGACGGGGATAAAAAACATGTTCCCTGAGCCCTGGTCGTGCTGTGCTCACTTGATCACTTCATTTTAAAATAAATCTGGTGTTTAAAGCGCTGTTTATAATTACCGTTCCAAAGGAAGTTGATAAGGTCAATGCACAAGCACCTAAGACAGAGGAGAGTTATATTTGAAGGCGCCGCGGTGCACAGGCGCTGCAAACATGGGCAGGGGTGGCGAATTTTGAAGAACGGTGGTGCAATAAGCTGAGTTAACCTGCAAAGTGGGAAAAATATCAGACCTTCTTGTCTGAGCAAGTGTCAGGATGTGGGGGAGTGGTGAAGCAGAGGAGGGAAAAGCACAGGGGAGAACATATGGATGTGTCTTCTGCTCTTGCAGTCACAGTCTCCTATACAGGGGAAGGTCGCAGCGTTCTTAAACACGGTGAATGTTCTGCAGCTGTAAGGCAGATAATCAGAATAATCCACTAAAACCCACACGCATATATGGAGATGTATGTGTCTGTATATGCAAACACAAAACTTGCACTTATGGTAGGAAGTTGACCAAAATTTTATTTCATTTTATTTCCTTATTTAGTTGAGAATATTTGATTCCCGTTCAAGTTCCAACAGAAGCTAAAAACATCTCATCTAACTAAATCACAGTGGGTGTGTGGTACATCAGAACTGTGTGAGTAACTGATGGTAGGGATCTGGTGGCAACTCTTCTCAGTTCTGACCTCAATAGTGGCTCCTCCCGCTCAGCAGCAGGGACTGATCAGTGCTTGAATTTATTTATCATCATCCTCAGTTTAAACACGAATAATATATCCAATATTCTCCCGAATATTGTAGTTTTATATAACTAGTTTTTGAGATAAATAGTTAAAGATTAGAGGATTTACTTGAAGACGAGATCACAAATACAGTATTTACCTTAATAAAATGATTTCTAAATTAAATTCATATTTTTAATACAATTTGTAACTGTGCAACATGGGATTCAGGCTTCTCTTGCTGAAGCTGATCACAAAGCATTCCCTGACTTCTATGTAAACAGATGCTTTCCTTGGGTCTCATTTTAGCAAAACAAAAAAATTGTGTTCCAGCTTAACTAAAGGTGGGCTAAAGACCTGTTGGTGTCCAACAGTCTAAGGATGGCGGAAAAGCTTTGATGAATGAGGATTAACTGCTGAACTAGTAGGAGAAAGCAAATTCCCTTACAAATTGTTGGAGCTAGTCATCTTTTCCATCACTGGCTCACGTGGAACAGATTTTGTGGTGTCAGTCCAGTTTTTCTTCTTCATGTTACCAAAAAAATCTCTGGTTTGGAGTGCTGCTCCCTTTGTCCATTTGAACTTTGAATAAATGTGCATGCCCCGGGCAGCCAGAAGTCGTCAGGCTCAGAGGTGTCTGTAGGCTATTACTTGCGTGGACAAACAGCTATGCAAGTCAAGGGGTGTCCCTATGCCATCTGTTCTTTTCAACCAACCATGTGAGAAAGTTTGCTTTCAAAGTGGTTTTACTGCTTTGATCCCGTTCCTCCACGTCTTTTACTGCTTCTTACTTTCTATTCTCTATTACTTTTCATTGTTTCCCATTATTAATCCTTCCTTACCCTTGATATGTCCCCCAGGGCTCTTATTCTGCGGGTGGTGAGCACTGTCACGTGCATGAAGCTTCTTTTGTCATCAGGGGATAACTGATGAGTTTTTTCCCGAAATCCCATGAAAGCTCAGAAAACCAGCTCTCATCTGTGCCCTCATAGAGCAACCTTAACACCTAGCAACGTAGTTTTCATGTGTTGTTTACTTTAGGTATTAACGTGCGCTGGGGCGGTGCCACATCTGGATGAGAGTGGCAGAGATCCTTGTGCATCTTAGGCTCTCCCTGTGTGAGTCAGGTGTACCAGATATCATGTTCACCTAGCAGTGTCCTGCCTCCTACAAATTCTGAGTACAATGTTGGAGAATCTGTAGCATTTCAGGCTTTCAAAACATGAATGGGAGACATGGCTAGACCCTTGATGCTATTTTCAGTCTGGATATGTCCTGTGGTTGATCATTCTCCACGTCAGATTCCCATAGAAAATGTCCTCAGCTTTGCTCCTGAGCTCATGTGATTGTTGGCTCTGTGTCATACCCTCTTCTGATCCCACAGAAAGGACAATTGCTATCTGCCTTTCCTCTGGTTCTGCTGCTCGCTTGGATACGTGAAAGGTAAAAGAAGATGGAGCACGTGCGATTCCACTCGGCTGGGTTTGGTAACCCTGGGGGCTTATGAAGCCTGATCAATGAAGGTACCCATGCCAGACCTGATGTTGCAGGAAAATGACATTTCCTATGCGGGTATTTCTGCCTTCTGCCTGCCACAGATAGGCTTTTTGATGTCCCTTATGATTGAAAAGGTATTGCTCCTCTGTGGTAAGAAAGATAGAGCCAAAGGGTCAGGTTTTCTTCTTGGGGTATGACTAGATCTGTGCCCTCAATTTCAGCCTTGAAATTTCAGCCTGATGCCTTGAAATACTTTCTTGAATTGAAGAAGTCAAGTTTACTTCCAACAGTTCATGTGTTGGCAGTCTTTCCCCATCGCTGCCAATTTAAAGGTGGGATTGTGTCCTTCCGCTCCCCTGGAGGGTGGGTTGGTTCTAAGCCATTGCAGAAAATCACCCAGATGTGGCGTCTCTCTGCCCTTTATGTCCAAGTTTAATTGAAACCAGGAGATACATTTAAATACTTGACCTCCTTCCTCGAGAACTGCAGCCTCCGGATGAAACAATGCACAGCCATGACATGTCAAGTTTTATACTCAGGAGGCCAGGCCATTCAGACATGCTCAACTTGTTGCAGGCAGGTCAAAGAGTACCTACAGAACAGGACTATTGTTTGGATGTTAAGACATGTCATAGACCTGCAGAGGTGATGTCCTCTTTGTTGACCACGGATCAGTCTGCCAAAGCTCCATCCATGTAGGGAGCATCCCTTAAGACTGTGTCTCTCATTGATATTTGCAGGACATCAAGGAGTTCCTCTCACATCTGAGTTTAGGAAACACTGAGACAACCAGAAATAATGCTGGATTTGGCAGGGAGGTGGCTGAGGTAGCTTTTTGAACAAAGGATTTTGAAACTGACTTCTAAGTGTCATGTCTCAGTTGGTTTGTAAATTGAAAGGAACTGGGGGCCAAAGATGTCCACCAGCCTATATGCATGGTCTTGTATTCATTTAGTGTAAGGAGGTAGACCCTAAATATTTATTTTGGAAAATTTAGGGTGAAAATGTCTCCAGCTTTAGCTAGAGAGGACACATAACCACTCAAAGTCAAAATGTGTGTGTGGAAAATACCCGTGTCAAGTATTCTGGTTGCTGCGTACTCACCGGCACTCACTGACTTCCGAATTAACTACCTCAGCAGGAAGACCACAGGCTAAATGATCTTCCAGCTAGAATTTCATTTGCCTCAAAGGTCGGGACATCCTGGTGAAGCTCTGTGATGGTACAGAGAGCCTCCACTGCACCAGGCTACCACTTTTGTTATCGCTATTGGAATTCACGTCCAGGTAAGAGAGTCATAACCAACCCGAATAAAGCATAGATGGTCTCTCACTGCATATGACTTAGAGAACTTCAGTTCAGTTGAGGTCCTCTCAAATGCACAGATGACTGATTCTAGTCATGCACGGTAAATGTTATACCCTTTAAAAATGTTTTCCTTGAAATTCATGAGAATGTAGAAGAGCACCCCAAGTACTTGAATATCTGGGAAACCAGCTCAGTATTGTTTGACAAATCCTCCCTGCTGAGCTAAATCAACCAATTAGTCATGCTAATGCTTGTTAATGACATTTCTGTTAGAAGAACAGTGTAATTTGGCTTTATTTCCAAATTCCAGCAACAAAAAAATAACGTGTATTGATCCTGTATTGCAAATGAATGATGTTTCTGCGCTACTGAAACTCAGAAAGTGCATGAGTGGTTACACCTTGCTACCATCTGCCGAGGCAACGACTCCGTAGTATTCTCGCACCTTCCAGTAAAATTTCATGATACGGATCCCAGCAGAGACCATTAAATCAAATTCGGTACTGGCATGGCTACTTCTTTAAGAAAAATGTACCAGGCCTAAAGAAGCACTAGCAGTTGTTCGTGTAATCTGAACCTACTAATTGCACCAGCATCCACCTCCTCTTTGTGCTCAATTATGAGTCCATTTTGAAAGGGCAGTTCGTCTTTAATGGGTTAACTGATGCCACGTTAATAGAGGAGCTATAACATGACAAACAAATATAGTTTAATGCACCCTACTTTGAATGCAGAGTTCATATGTATTCCAGACAAAAGGCCAAACAAATTTACAACACTTCATGCATTTCTATAGCCGAGCGTTTTTTACTGAAGGATATGTAAATCCTGCACTAATCAGAGGTTCTGGGATTCCAAATGCCACTAAAGGTTATGACCTGAAGCCCTGCTAATAGATGACTGAGGGCGTAGACTAAGTAGTTCTGAATGACAGCAACCACAGGGTGTTTTGCATGAAAAGTAACCTCTAATAAATGACCTCTGCTTTTTTCCTTTCAAAGCTATGACAGTAATGAATATGAAAGGGGGAGCTTTGTACACACCGGGTGTTATTTACACCTAAACAGTGCAAGAGCGTGGATGGTATGTGAGGGTTTCAGTTCGGCTGGAAAAGGAGGAAAGGGTGTTTTCGCTGCCTTAACAAACGCTGCTGCACTTCTGCTGACTTCATTAATAACCCCTTTCTTAAACAGTGGTACCACACAACAAGGTCACGGTATTCAAGGAAACATTTCCTCCTTCGTTATATGTATGTGTGTGTGTATAAATATGTCTGTATATGCATGTATGTATATATGCTTACTGGATGGGTTACAGGCGTTATGTGAAATCTCTTGGATTGCTGATAGAAGCATTCAAATTTCTGCTGTTTTGTGACCTTTAGTTAGGCAGAACACTGTGTCTTTGGTGGTATGAACAAAACAAGCATGTTTTTAATGGCAGAGAGTCTCTCCTAGTGGATGATATTTACACTTGGACATTTTGCAGGAAAACAGCTCTGAGATTTTTTTCTTAAATGCAAGCAGAAGCAGAGCTCTGAAAAAAATGGATCTCCTTTGAATGACAGTGATCAATCAGTGCAACTTTTCACATCTTGCTGGAGATCCTGGAGGGGGAATAGAGCAATTATGAGTGGATCATCTTGTCTGTGCTCCTACCAGCTCTGGATTGTTCCCAGTGGTGTACATTGCTTTGCCTTAGCCACCCTCCATGTAAATCACTGGCAATGTGTCTTTTATTGCTTTGGGGGCTTCCTTCCCTTCCCTTCCCTTCCCGATTTGAGTGCGCGGGGGCAGGTCAGGATGGGGGAACACAGGCAGGCAGGAGCGTGCTGGCTCCTCCGCGCAGCTGGGAGCCGAGCCACGCAGGTCCCCTTACCGCAACGCTGGCAGGGGGGTTGCGTGGGGACACTGTCACGGCAGGGGAAACCAGTCGTGCGGGGTATACTCAACCACAAAACGAGGGTCACGTCAGAGATCCCCGAGTTAGTGTGCCGAGGGGTGGGCTGGGCGGGGGGGGGGATTAGCCCTCCGCCTCGCTCTGCCACCGTGGTGGAACTGCAGCTTCCAGTTTGGGAGCTTGTTTGCTTAAACCCCATCTCAGGCTTTCTTGGCAGTCCTGCCCAACAGGCATGTCGAGGGCCTGGCACACGCGTAGGTGCCTTTCTTGCTGCTGAAAAGCTCGACCCTGGATGGTGCCCCCACTACACGCTGCTGTGCACAGACTGCCTCGAGACACGTCACGCATGGCAGCAGGGGGACTCTGACACTCCACTTGCCCCCAAAACCCCTTAGCTTCCTTGCGCAAAGCCTTGGTTATTTAGGATTCGAGCATGTGAGCATGCAGCATGCGGCCTATGAAGAACATCTTCCATAGCCTAATGCACTTCAGACCCTGGCAATCTTTTGCCTGATGTTCAGAACCAGTTTTTTGCTTTTAATATTATCCAAATATTTTTTCATTAGTTAATTTTTAATACAGATGTTTTATTTGCAGATGGCAGTTACGTTTGTTCAGGTATGACTGCCATTTTGTTAGGTGGCAATTTTGCCTGAGTAAGGAGGCCAAAGCAGGGCTTTAAAATGCACTCCTCATAAAAAATTAAAGAGCTATTCTTTATTTACATATTTACACAACACTCAATCCATCGTGTAAAGCCTTCTCTGCCTTAAACCCAAATCTCGAGGGTGTACTCCGTGCCTGGGGAAATTGGATGGCTCAGAGAAATGATAAAGAGATGTCTGTCCATCCACTGATCTATCATTTTTTACACCATACTCATTACCATGGTCTCTGAGGTCCTATTACATGTATGGAGCCTTTCCCATTTCAGTATAGAGCTGGTCAGCAGAGACAGCGAGGCCGTCATTATTTTCCGAAGAGCACGAGCCTGCGGAAGGACCGGTTGCTCAGTCTGCAGTGGCCATTTGGCAGCAGCCAGTTTGTACGGAAGACAAATTCCTTTTATTAGCTACCTGGGAAGTCTGGTTTGGCTTCTGGAAGATGCAGTTCAAATGGTGTATGTGCAGAGCATTAGCCTTAGGTATCAACATTGCTGCTTCCACATTCACTGCACGTCACCTCGAGAGAGAGGCTACCTCTTCCCTGCCTCCCTGACAGCTGCTTACCAGGAGGGGGACTTCAACTCTGAAAAAGCATCAAAAGACCTGGCAACTTTAACTTGGATAGACTGTCCGAGGGACTCTTCAAATTAACAGAAATAGCTGCACTTCTCATCCTCTGGCATGTAACTGTTCGGCCACTTTCAGGCCATGTCATCACACATTTGTCTCATTCTTACCCTGGGGTCCACCTGTTTCTTTGCAGCATTCACTTATTGTCTTTTGACTTGTGCTTCAATTTCAAGCTCTGGAGGATGGCAGCTTTTTATTAGGTTGTATTCGGAGCCAGCTATAGCGGGGGCCTGATCCTTGACAAGGACCTGTAGGCATTCAGCAGACAAATATTAGTTAACAGTGATCATTACTGAGAATAAAATAACATCACCACTCCAGAGCTTGCTCCAAGGCTGACTCTATTACAGCTGCTATAGCCAGTGATTGTACCAGCGCTACCAGCCATCCTGTTGCCCATTTGTTTTAATCTTTTTTCCTCCTGCGTTAGGAGGACAACTTCCAAATCCATCTTAGTTTGCCCACCAGCTCTGTCAGTCCTACAGCAGCAGCCCGGAGCCCCCTGTGCTCCCAGGAGGGCTGCTGCTGGGATGGAGCAGCACGGCCTGGCCGTAACGCTGGGCTGTGGGCTCCAGGAGCTATAGGGTGGGTCGATGCTCCAGACAAATACCTTCTTCTCCTTCCCGTGTTCCTGTGTTATGGAGCAGCAAGGAGAGGGGTAATTTTGTTCATCTTTTATTGGTAAAGGGCAGAGTGGTCTATCCCAAATCAGCAGCTCGAGAACAAGCATAGAGCCTAAATCTCTGACTTGTCACTTCTCTGCCTCAAGCATCCCTCTCATTCAAGCATCCCTCTCATCCCAGCCTGGCTCAGACAAGCTGCAGTCTAGTCTCAGCTTTAATTCAGAAATAGATGTAGGCTTCATCAGTCCGTCAGCAGGAGTGGCAGCCGGCATTCACTTCATGAAATGTATCCAAGACTAAAAGAGGAGAAAGATTGTGTTTTTGAAATAAATGTAGGGGAAAAAATTATAAATGGCAAACGAAGAGCTGGAACCCTCCTCAGGCCAGACTCTGCAAGGGCTTCGTGGATCATCTGTATCTAAAATTGGGAAGGTTTTGATTCAGGCTTTCCTGTTCTGCACTTACAGAAGTCTCCTGGCACCACTACAGGCCAGCTGAGTAGAGCCAGGACAAAACTCAGAAAGAGACGATTAGTATAACCTGAAATGCTTCATGGAAATGTTTCAAGTTTGACAGGTTTGTGGTGGAAGTCTGCCCTTTTTTCCGGGTCAGCTGTTGGGACTCTGGCCTTCTGGCCCTTATTTCAGGACTGATGACTAACTGATGCTCCAAAAAGAGACCACGGGACCTAGTACAGTAGTTTGAACTTTTTATTTTGTCTTCCTTTCCTATGGTGGTCTTATGGAGGCAACAAAAAATAATTTTCTAGTAATGTACAATAGAAATGCATTTTCTTTTAAAGATTGCAGACCAGATTTTCAGCTCTTTCCAACCAGCCTAACTCAATTGATACTTTTGATTTATGCCAGCCTAAGGAAGAAATTGGGCAATTTAAATTTTAACTTCCTCTCTTAGGAACAATCCTTTCATTCCTGAAATCTGCAGATGAAGAATGAAACTCTAAAAAAACCTGCTCAGCCTGGCCACAGCTTGACTGCAGGACCCTGACAGCAGCAGTCTTGCACAGGGCGGTAAAGAGGCGATTAAAAGTTTTACTGTCCGTTTTATCATCTCGGTTTTTACAATAAAGAGAGCTGTCATTGTTTTAGGATTATTTTACCTATGTCTATTCATTTTGTTTCATTGTCTTTACAAGTCTCGCTCCCATTTCGTGCTGCTTGGGTTCTGCCCTTTTCAACTCCTCACGGATGAGTGGGGAAGGGAGCGCAGGCTGGCCAACAAATTGGGCAGGGAGAGAGTGTGAAACCTGAGCTTCTGTGCCAATCTCTTCCTTCACCTAGGAGGAATGAAAACGCTACTTATTTTTTTCTTTTTTCTATTTTTATGGTGCCTTTGCTTCTTACAGGTACACTAGATGGTTGTCGCTTACGTGATCAAGCTGTACAACAATATCCCTCCCTGACTGTTTGCATGTATTTTCATGGTCTTGGAAATCCAGGCAAAGGTACTGTCAACGTGCTGAGATACAGGTAGGGAAAGCAGAAGTGAAGTGGTTTTTAGTCTGGCAATTGGAGGAAAGTAAAGGAAGACAGTAAAGGAAATGGAGACGATGGGACAAGAGAAACCAGGAGATGGAAAGGCAGAAAGTAGAGATGCAAGTAGATAATCAAGAACATTTTAAAAGGCCCCTTTGGGGGTGTTTTAAGCTGCTTTGGTAGTTTTGAAAGTCTCAGTAAATAAATATTTGTACCCTTAGATGCTTAAATTATTTCAAAAAGTTCTGTGTATTGTAGCTTTAAACTTTATGCTTAAAAATAGGGATAATCATGCTTGAACTTACAGGCTTTTCTTTCACACAGGCAAAAAAAGTTCTTGAAACACTCAGTTTGGGGAGAGAGTGAGGATGGTGTGTTTTCCAGGTGTCATGCAAGTTCAGAAGTCTTGCAATTTAAAAACATGGCTAAATACTGAAAATCTGTTCTGGGAATATTCATTCCAATCTATTAAAGAATGAGGGTCCAGCTGTGCTTACTTTCCACAACGGTTTGCTTTTGGGACATTTTTCATTTGCTTTTCCAGCAGTTTCTGTATCAGAAACATTGTTTTAAATGTCACAGTTGTCAAATCAATGAACTAAACCAGTATCACATGGCTTAATTTGAACAAGTAATGCACTTGGAATTTCAGATTTGGAATAACAGGCTTCCTGATCTGTTCACTGTCCCTCAGCAGCTGAAAACAGAGAAATTGGAGTAAGGTTAGGCTGTGCCCTATTCCATAGGGCTGCACAGAAGTGGGGGGGGGGGGGGGGGGGGACACGACACATGACATTTGCTTATGTGTTTAACCTGGAAGCATCTATCTGTAATGAAAGTTCAAATCCTGACCAAAAACTTGCTGTTGTGGCTATATCTGTCTGTCTATCTGTCTGTATTTAATTTTGTCCCTGAAGGGTTTATCCAAAGTCCACCTAAGTTTCAGTGGACTTTGGTTAGAGTTTAATGAGGTCCCTATTACTGCCTACTGAAAAAAACAGGAAAAACTCTCACTGATGTCAAGAGGAGTGAGGTCCTTTCCTTTAGGCTGACAATCTGATATCACTATAGAAAGGCCCTTACTTACTTAGGATACTAGGAAATACCTCAAGGTGGACATCCACAAGCTGAGGCACCCATAACCGTGTCTACATCTGAAATCTAGGTAACCAGAGCAGAGTCATGGGTGAGGGTCGTGGAGCAGTCCTTCTTTCTCCAAAATTCTGCCCCTAACCCAGCGGCTTGCTGTCCTCCGCCTTTTCTTCTTCCCCTGTTTTCTTCACAGCCCTCCTACCCCCCAACACTTTTAGGTGTTAGTATAGCCCCAAAGAATACCACAGAGGTTTGCATAGCACCAAAATCTATCAAGTCCCTCTCTAAGCTGCTTCCTCCTCCTTGCCGAGCGTGGCCTGTCAGGGATGAATCAACCGGGGGCAGCTCAGCGCATGAGGAAGCATGGGAGGGTGTGACTGGTGGGATGCTTTCAGCAAGGAATTTTGCTTCAGCCTTTGCTTCTGTGCTATGGAGTATGGATTAAACAGGCAAAATATATAAATGTCTGGAAAATCAAACCACTAGATAGAATATGTTTTTCGGTTAATTTTAAAGAATCACATTTGCACACCCCTGTGGTTTAATTTTCACTACGTAAGGGAAATATCAGCAAAGAACTTGGCTGGTTTAATCAGAGATGCCTACTTTCTAGTCTGCCTATATTTTTTTTTATTTTGGTGAGTGTCAAACTCTTGTCCTTCTAAAGAAGAATAAAAAATCATGTGTTGTGTAGGTGTGTTTAGAGAAAAAAAAAAATTAAAAGAATTATTTGGATTAAGGTGATAAGGAGGAAGACATGCAAAAGATTACCAAAATGGTTTAAAAGTTGTAAAGATTTGCGTTCATTTTACTTACCTGCTCGGATCTTAATCTTCAGTTTTCACATTTTCAAGCTTTAGCATGCAGTCATTACAATTAGAAATTTATGTTCAAAAAAAATAACATGACTGCCAGACATCCTAGCAGATCTTTGCAAGTGGAGGTTTAAGAAAAGGTAGTGACAAAGTATGAGTATTGTTTAATTATGAGATGTTGGTAGAAGAGACTTCTTTCACTAGGGAATGTTGGGAGAACATATTTTGCTAAATTTTTTTGTAAACAGTAATAAGCATTCCCGCTGCAGTCACAAAGTTTCTCTGCCTCACACTAGTCACAGCTTAGGTTCATCCACTGCGGTATGAAGTCTGCATCCCATGACATGAAAGCAGTGATTATAGCTATTCATCGTATCAAACTGCATTATTATCACTTTACCAAATTTTCCAACTCTTGCCACTTACTTGCCCTACTGTAGTTACTTATTTATCATCATTAACCCAGGAAGAGCGTACATTCAGGCTGGTATAGCACTACTATAGAAAGTGTCTTCCGAGCAGAAATGGCGCAGTGTATTGACTTGTGCCGTGACTTTGTTACGCTGATATAGCTCCACTGAACAGGGCTGGGAGCTGCTTAAGGGTTCACTCAACTCACAGGAAAACTGATCAAACTACCAAAAAAGCAGTTTTGATACATGATACGGTGATAAGGCAGTCTTCTGATTTGGAGGCAACAAACTCCTGAAGTTTGGCCATCAACAGGGAGAAAATACACTTTATTTAAGCCGCATTTAGATTCTGACTTAAATCTTTAAACTCAAAATCATGCCTAAATGACAATCCAACCAACCCTGACTTTTCCCGTTTCCCTCTGTGTCTGCAGTTTGAACATGCCTTTGGTTTACAAAAACATTTCTGCAAACTCTTCTTTTTTAAGCAAGTAATGCAATTAAGGTTTGAAAGGTGGCTAAAGTTCAATTAACTTTATTATATGTATTTGCTGGGTTTGGAGAATGGATCACCTTACCAAAATGTGAATGGTTATGAATACGTGTTTATGCATCATGCATTCTTAGCCTGTCTCAAGGTAAAAGTCTTGAAAGGATTTTAGAGTTCCTAAATACGTGCCTACTGATTAGATCACGACAAATCTGAAAGGATCATAATATGCCTATTATAAATTATTTCATTTCAAAGGAATTATTATAGTTAGTGGGTAAATATGCACCAGTGCCTTAGGGGATAACAGAAATTAAACCATGCAATGTATATAACCTTGAAGGTCTGAGTAAAATTCAAAACACCAAGAAAAGAAGGCTGAAAATTTGGTCTGACACCATCTTTATGCTGCCCCATGCTTCCTTTACATGCCAAAGTTTCCGAAGTGTGCGTGATTTAGCTTGATGCAATATAAGTGCTGCCTTTAATTTGGGGTTACGATGGCATGTGTTAAAGACAAAATGTCAGCCAGATTGGATTTTCAGCTTTGAACACCCTTGAGGTTATAGTTTTAAGTCAGGGCTTAACTGTCAATCTGACAAAGGACTATTTTTTTTTTCTGTTGACATGTTTAATTACATGAAACGCAATGCTCAGATGAGTGAGAAGAACTGGTAAAAATTTTCCCAACCATAGAACTAGGACTGCCTTTATACCCTGCTAAATTCCGGGCTGCACCTACTCACAAGGTAATGGCTGTGGTCAAGAATACTGGTTTCATTTGTACGTGGCGAGACACGGTGTATAATATTTCCTTCCTGAGATGGCACGATTGTTCATGGTTTTGACACTTTTGGAATACACGATTATTGAATTTGCAAAGGAAGCTCAAGTCAGTGCAGAGTAAAACGGGTGTTGAACTGCGTGTTGGTATTCCTGTGGTCTGAACTGGCATCCAGTAAGTCTTCGGTCAGTCAGTAGTTAGGCTTACACTGATGCAGCTCTCAGTAGTTGAGGGACTTCTTTAGCTGAAGGACTTCTTTATGTGAAGATGTCCATGGTGTACATTCAGGGTTGACAGTGGAGGTGTCACAGCTGACGCTCCTTCTGTTGGAATGGGAGACAACTCCAGACTTGCAAGGCTCCTGGAAGGGTCCTTGCTCTCTAACATTTTCTCCACTTTGTTTTACTAACTCTAACTTTATTAGCCTCCTAAAACTCTCTTCCCACACTTAGATAGGCAGCCCTCTGCTTTGGTGTGTATCTAGAGATGTTTCTTAGCAATGGGAGTCAAAGATCAGCATAAGATATTTAGTGTTGTGGCTGCATTGTGGTGACTTTGGACACTATCAGCTGTCTGGTTTGAGACATGGATAGAGGTAAAGAGCAAATATCTCATCAAGGAGTTCCTTCACCACAAATCTATCAATAGGGAGCTGATTTCATCATTCAGACTGTCTGAAAACTCCCGTGCACAATGAGATTTTTTCAAGCCCTGAACAGAAATTCAGGCAGACTATGAGTGAGGAGAAGTTACTGAAATGAAAGGATTGCTCCAGCCCTCTGAAGACTCTGACCTCCAGGCCCTCAACAGATTCCTCTGAGACCTTCCAGGTGAGCTGAAAAAAACCACTTTTGCAAGCTCTGTGTACAGGAGAGCATTCAGTGGCTCTTCTTCCCACATTAGCCATTGAAATGGAGAATAACCTGAGGGAGATGAGGTAATGATAGCACAGTAACATTGTGATTCTGTCTGTGATATCAAAGCTACTGGGTGCTGACACTACATCAGTGTTCGTAGTACTAGTCTTTTTTCCTGGCCTTCACCAATCTTTTTCCAAGGAGCTGGGGAAATCCTGTCTCTATGACCTTTCTGCTTTGGCAGAGAGAAGAAAAAGGAGTGGACAATGTTCTTGTCTTCTCTCAGTTGGCAATGCTCCTCTCTCTATCCAAGAGCACAGCAAAGTAGACCAGCCTAGCATGAGGTCAGCGGGTTCAAGAAAGGGAGGGAAGGAGTCCCATGGCAGGGGTACCGCTGCTTTCCCAGGCCACCTGCACCACCTCCAGGTGCTTGTCCAGTAGAAGCGAAGTCCTCCTGCAATAATCCCAACACCTGAGTTACCAGAGTGCTGCAAAACACCACACAGAACCGTCTGCTGTGCTCCTGAGGGATCCACACACCCCAATGCAAAATCAACGGCTCTGGGGCCTTTTTAGGTGCTGACACTTGCTTCTCGTTTCATATCATGGCATAAACGTGGGGAACTTGCTGTCGTGTCAGTCAATAGAGCGGTCATCAGTCAGGGAAGGCAGTTCAACTATAATAATATAAGTTGTTATATTAACCTTTCTTATTATAATATTGTATTATATTGCATCATACTATATTATGTCCAAAGGGACACAATACAATGCAAAAAGTTCCATGCTGTACATCGCCTCAGCCAAAACATATCATACATCTCCAGTGGCTGTTTCCAGAGCGCAGAGTGAGAGCTGTAGCACGGGACAGTGGGCACCAGTTTTCAGAGATTAATGATAAATGTGCATTTAACGTATGTACAGAAAGGGTATTTTTAAGAGTCCCCCAAAATAAGCTGTGTTTAACACAAATGCGTCTGTTCCCACCTTGGGCATTCAGAATTTTTTTGTGTCGTGCTTGGCTTCTTTGTTATGCTGGAGGCAACCTGCTCACTACAGTGTTATCATTTTATGATAAATTAATTATGTATAGGTTTGATATAATCATTATTTTTTAAGATACATGATTATGAAGTATTGCAACTAGCAGAAAAAGTGTTACCTAAATCAAATCTGTGAGGGAGTTTTGAGAATCTTCTTGCTCCATTTATGTTGCAGGAGGAGTGAACCAGATTTCAGGTGAAGCTGAGCTACCACAGTGGCCTCTTTCCTCCAGGGGACAGAAATAAAGCTGTAGTTGCATTATTCCCGGCACCAGGCATTTCTCGCTTTAAACAGAACCACAGGGAGGAGCAGAAGAAAGGTGCAATGGCTCCTCATAGGCTTAAGAATGGTCTCTTTTCTGGATATCTGTTGATTTAAATTCTCATTGAAGATATTTCCTCGGATTGAGGGATGAGCCGGGAAGAAAGCCGTCTTTCTTCAGAATATACTTTAATAGTTTCTCTACACTGATCCGAAGATGCGATGGCTTTCCCCTCATACACCTAGACATTTGTATCGAGTCTGGCTGAGATGGAGTTAACTTTCCCCATAGCAGCCCCCATAGTCATGGGCTTTGTATCGGTAGCCGGAAAGGTGTGGCTAACACACCGGTATTTTGGCTACTGCTGAGCAGTGCTCCCACAGCGCCAAGGCTGCCTCTCCAGTATTCCCCCCTCACGTAGGCTGGGGGTGGGCAAGATCTTGGGAGGGGACACGGCCAGGACAGCTGACCCAAACTGACCAAAGGGATATTCTGTACCATATGACGTCTGCTCAGCAATAAAAGCTCAGAGAAAGGAGGAGGAGTGGGGGGCATTTGTTACTACGACGTTTGTCTTCTGGAGCAACCGCTATGCGTACTGCTGCCCTACTTCCCGGGAAGTGGCTGGACATCACCTGCTGACGGGAAGTAGAGAATAAATCTTTTGTTTTCCTTTGCTTCCTTTGCTTTTGCATTTATTAAACTGCCTTTATCTTGACCCGTGAGGTTTTTTCTATCTTATTGTCTCCCCGCCTGTCCCGCTGAGGAGAGGAGCGATAGAGCGGCTTGGTGGGCACCTAGCGTCCAGCCAAGGTGAACCCACCACAACACTGTATCTTAAGAGAAGAGCTCTGTTCTGAAAGGCCATACCTATAAATACTCTTCATTATTTTTCTATTTTATGACCTTGTTTCCAATTTTGTGATCAGTCATCTCAACGTATATTTTGCTGGAGTGAAAGTGACTTCCTTTCTGTACTGAAAACTTGTCTAACAACGGAGGGGTAATAAGGGGGTTTGGATGGACACCGGGTGCTTTGTTTGACTTGGTTACAGCAGGAGGTGGACAATCTTCTGGTGTCCGCTGCTTGAGATGAGGTTTGGATGGCCAGGAACTGGGACGCTCCTTCCACCAAACTTATAAGGTCAGTTCAGAGTTAATGGCAACAGGTTATAAACCTGGGGTGAAGACTTTCCCGTTGCAGGCAAAATCTGTGCTAAAGTCTTCGAGCATGAGCACAGAGGGGCAGCAACCACCACTGTAACTCCTAGCCTGCACTTGTCCTAATTCAAACACTACCTGATTCTTGGCGATCTTCCACCTGTATTCTTTTCAGCTGTGTGCTGAGGATGTTTAAAAGGCCCCAGACTTCTTGAGTGTCTGTACCTAACAGGGGTACGAGGCAAAAAATTTGGATATGTGAGGGGGATAAAGTTGCCTAAACATCCGTTTCTAGTGCCATTTTAGATGTTCTTGACTATCCCACCTGGCAATCAGCCGCTTCTCTGGAAGGATGTGGATCTTCTGCAGCTCGTATGTCATCTCTTTCAGGTCCCGCAGATATTTTGGAAATCACACAGCATCTCATATAGTGCTAGAAATCTATATGTTCAGGAACCTGAAATGTTCCTGTGGTGTTTAGCAGGGGGACAGGCTAATGCGAGACTCGCTGTTATGCACGCGATGTTTATGTACTTCAAATCTAACATATCCTGAAGAGCACGAAGCATCTAGCCTCCTTTTCTACCTGTGAGGGCAGCCGTGTTACAAAGCTTTTTAATATTTCGGTTTTGCTTAGTTAATATCCCTGGGGAGAGCAGGTGGCAGTACTGAACGGCTTCAAAAGCAGGAGGTCCATTAGCAGAGGTCGTGACTCCGCAGCACGCCCTTTCCACCTCTGGCCCTCCTCTGTCGGCGGATCAAAGTTTACAGGCATTTGGGGGGGCAAGGAAGGGAAGGATTGGTTTTTTCTTCGCTGTGTCTGCTCGCAGGGGCCTGTTGAAAGCTCATTTCTGACAGCAATTACAACTGCCTTGGCCTTTTTGGCACAGGTATGTGCTGTCAGACGAGGCCTGGAGTTTGGATTCTCGTGGCTGTTCCTGAAAGAACAAAAACATGAGTGAAGACACTCTATCTGAAAGACTTGGAGAGGCACCAAAATAAACAAAAATAATTGAGGACAGACTTGTAGAGGCCCAAACCACATGCATTGTAATTCTGTTGGCCCAACAAATGGTATCTCATCATCACCTACTCTGTCTAAATAAAGCCATCTCCCCACGAGGACATCTGACCCAGAAACGGCACAGGCACAGGCTGGAGCACACTGCGCTATTCTCCTCATGCTTTCTTAAGCAGTTTGGTTCAAAAAGAGGCTTCTATGAGGAACTAGGGGTGAGGAAGGTGAACTTCTTCCACTCTCCCTGACTTGCCCACCTTGCTGGCCTGCTGATGGAGAGGAGAGCCGCGCTTCTGAGCCTTCTTGGGCCAGGTGAACCTCATGAGGTTCAACAAGGACAAATGCAAGTTCCTCCACCTGGGTCGGAGCAACCCCTGGTATCAATACAAGCTGGGGGATGAAGGGATCGAGAGCAGCCCTGCCGAGAAGGACTTGGGGGTGCTGGTGGATGAAAAGCTGGACATGAGCCAGCAATGTGCGCTCACAGCCCAGAAGGCCAAACATATCCTGGGCTGCATCAAAAGCAGTGTGGCCAGCAGGTTGAGGGAGCTGATTCTGCCTCTCTACTCCACTCTGGTGAGACCCCACCTGAAGTCCTGCATCCAGCTCTGGGGCCCTCAGCACAAGAAGGACATGGACCTGCTGGAGCAAGACCAGAGGAGGCCACAAAAATGATGAGAGGGCTGGAACACCTCTCCTATGAAGACAGGCTGAGAGAGTTGGGCTTGTTCACCCTGGAGAAGGCTCCAGGGAGACCTTATTGCGGCCTTTCAATACTTAGAGGGGGCTTATAGGAAAGATGGGGAAAAACTTTTTAGCAGGGCCTGTTGTGATAGGACAAGGGGTAATGGTTTTAAACTAAAAGAGGTGAGATATAGGCTAGACATAAGGAAGATGTTTTTTTACAATGAGGGTGGTAAAGCACTGGCACAGGTTGCCCAGAGAGGTGGTAGAAGCCCCATCCCTGGAAACATTCAAGGTCAGGCTGGATGGGGCTCTGGGCAACCTGATCTAGTTGAGGATGTCCCTGCTCATTGCAGTGGGGTTGGACTAGATGACTTTTAAAGGTCCCTTCCAACCCAAACTATTCTATGATTCTGCAAATCGCCCTCTCTGCTCCCCTGCCCACAGCTGCCTAAAATGGAGCGAAAAGGCAAATGTCTCCCTCGGCTGCACCAAAAGTTATGTTAAGGCATGTTCTTTCTCCGTATTTTAACCGATACCTCTGGGTTTCAAAGGCAAGGAGCGGCCCCCCGTCCCCGGGCCTTAGAAGAGCCCGGCAGAGGCTGCAGCAAGACGGGGCGGCCGAGAGGGGGCAGGAGGTGCCCACCCGCGCCGCCGCCCCCCGCCCCCGCGGCCGCCCCGCGGGTAGGAGCGGAGCGGGGCGGAGCGGCGCGGAGCGGGGTGGCGGCGGCGGCGGCGGGGCGCTCCCGCCTGCGGCCACACGGTGTCGCCCGCGCCGCTCGGCTGCGCGCGGCTCCCGCGCCCTCCCGCCCCGCCGCGCCCGGCCCCCCCGCCGCGGGGGCCCGAGAGATCGCCCGCGGACACGGAGGGCAGGGGAAAACCCCCTCGAGTTTATGTCGTGTTATGTTACATTAATTTACTTTGGTTTGGTTTATTTTGTTTTCATTTTATTTTACTTTTATTTTTTTATTCCATTTCATTTTACTTTATTTTTTTTTCCATTTTCTTTTATTTTCTTTTGGTTTATTTTATTTTATTTCATTTTGTTTTGTTTTATTTTGTTTTATTTTATTTTATATTTTTTTTTACTTTACTTTATTTTATTTTATTCTGTTTTGTTTTGTTTTATTTTATTTTATTTTATTTTATTTTATTTTATTTTATTTTATTTTCTATTTTTTTTAGCTCAGCCCCAATATATCTCCATTGCTGCCAGAGTTTTCGGGGCTGGCTGCGTGCCCCAGGAAAGGTAAACTGAGGGATAAACGTAGGGGGCTTTGGTGCTTTTGGGACAGTCACAAGGGGGAGAAGACACCGGCTCCTGCTGGTTAATAAAGTTTATTCATAACCTTAATTCCGGTTTATTAACTTCAGGTATAACAAGTTGTGCGGTAATTGTGGTTGTTAAGGGAGCACCGGGCAGTTTTTTCCTAGAGGGTATCAAATTCTGTGTTATTATTATACATGCACTAAATCTCCATTAAAAGGCTTTCTGTAAATGTTTCAAGGCTATGCCAGATAGAAGGGTACTTCATCTTCGTTTCCAAATGGAATATTATCTATTTTAAACACCCTGCAATAACAGTTACCTTATTTGTCTCCCACCAAAAAATACGGTGGCTCACAAACGCCTTGGTTTTTTGGAAGAAGGCAGACATAAATTGAACTTTGGTGACTGCTGTATCAGTCATTAGTAAATCTGGGTTCAAACGTGCACTCTCTATAGAGCCCGGCCACGGTCTTTCAGAGTCCAGCAAAATAAGGAAACTACAGGATGGAAACTCAATGAGCCTAACTATTCTGCTTCCTTGTATTTTTTCTCCCTTTCGTATAAATCACACTCTTTTGAAGCCGCTGCTTTTCTTTCGCGGGCACAAACCCCTCATCTTTTAAAGTCTGCCTTTCAAGCTAATTGTTTCAACAGGCCAAGCGACTCGCAAAAGACAGCTCCAGCCTATCTCTAGATTGCCTCCCCAGGAATGTTTATAAGAGAAATATACGTTTATACAATAGACGCGACTGTTCAAAGGCCGGCTAGTAAAGGAATATTTTTAACGAGCTTAGTTAATGGGGTTGTTGGGCACCTCGAAGGAAGTGTTCGGGGCTTGCAGGGCAGAATTGCTGTGGCGGGGCCCGAAGCCGGCGGCAGGAATTGGATGGGCTCCCAAGGATTTCAGTGGCCTTTGAATGAAGGGCTCGGCGACAGATAGAAGAAGTTGAAAAGTGCAAGCAGCAGCACGGAGAAATAAAATGGAGAGCGGCAGGACAGATGCAAGCGAAGAGCAGTGATGTGTGAGCCTCCGGAGGTGCTGTTTATGTTTGTGATGAAGGTCTGTGCTATTAAGTTTCAATTTGACAGTGCGTTTTAACAAATATTTTAGAGAAATATGTTTACAGGAAGGATCCGAGATACCCAAATCTTTGACTGCAGTGAAGCATCAAGTAAACCTCAGCATCTTAGGGAGATCTGGCAAACCTGAAATTAGAAAGAAAAAAAGGATTGAGCAAGATTTTTGTGCTGTTTTTGCAAAGGCAGCGGAGTAAATGATGGTGTTGTTCTGGAATTTCTGACCTATCTGAAACTGAATCTACCTGGGTCTTATGTGTGTTTTTCAGCCCACTTTTTGGATCCCAGAAATTCACGATCCTTTTCAAAAAAAGCATTCATATTTTTATTTTTAATGATAACTCATCACTAGATGTTTTAGGATCTGATCCCGTCACTCTCCTGGCAGTGGTTTTTACTCCTGTTGATGAGGCCAATGTTCTGCTCGTGCTCTCGAAGCCAATACGATTACTCACTCAAGTAGGACCTAGATACGTGAATCAGTATTGTAAAATGTGGCCCGGAGTCTGTAAATGGAAAACGTTAGCTCCAATAGGCAGGCTATGTGTCTGGTTTAGCTCTCAGCTCCATTAATATGTCCATTACTTCAATGAGTGAGATAGCAGGCCTGCCTTAGAGTAACAACTTCCCCACTATCCCATTACAGGAGGCCTCAACGTCTTGTTATTTCCCCCGCATTCAGCAGCCCGTGCGATGTGGGATAAGGCTGCCGGTGACACAGCCACGACTTATTTCCGAGGAGCAGGATTTTCTAAATGTGTCCACTAGATAGCACAATAAACTTCCTTCTTTTCCTGTTGAAAAACTTTCTCTCCCACCCAAAAAGCCATTAGCCCTTCGGTCTCAGAGTAATGGCGCTTCAGAAGGAGATCAAAGTTTCTCAGATAAGCGTTCCTCTACACAATGTTACCGACACTCCGCTTTGTAAACAGGCTTCTTTTTTATGGTTAAGAAGGACATATAAACATGCCAAGTGAGATGGATAGACTGTCACTTTTTCTTTTTCTTTTTCTCTTTGTATGTGCGTGTGTGTTAACCGCTCAATGAGTATCATGGTTGGGTTGCGCTGATACCATTGAACGTGGTCTGTCTTTTGTGTAAACAGAGGGAGAAAAGAGAACGGCAAGAAGTAATCCCAAGTGCAGACTTCTTACCGGAGTCACTGCAGCTCCAGTCCCACTTTCTGCTGCCTTTGATGAGAAAGCGATGACGTGTCCCTCTGAAAGAAGATGGAGACGGTAGCATTCAAATCCATGTGCTTGGATACCCGCTTGTACGGACACGTTAGACCCAGATTCTGTTTTAGGACCTAAGCTGAGTACTGTAAAACCTAAAAATGAGGCTGCTGCCTCAGTTAAGGTTTCCCGACTGCCTCAGTCGCCTTTAGCATGAGGCCCCTCCAAAGGCCTCTGGGAAAAGCTTAAGTCCCCCATTAGGGACCATATAGAGAGACTGGGCCCTGCCGCAGGGCAAGTCAGCGTGTCTCCACACTGAAAGGAGGCCCAGCTAGAAACAGCTGATAGGAAACCCGAGAGGTGGAGGGAAATGTTCCAGCTAAAGCAGTGTGAATACCTCCTGTAAAAGGTATTGTGCAAGAGGGCTTTTATTCAGCCGGAAAACCTGAACGCAAATTTGCATTTTGAATCTATTTAAAATTAAGCGAAATCAGCAACTGAGGTGCTCCCGTTCTTAGGGAGATAGGGGCTTGCAAACGTAGAGTCGACTTTTCCAGCTGGAGAAAAACATGTGCTGTGGCCTCTGCTCGCCTCTTGTCGTCCAGGGAACTAGTCAGTACCCTCTCTTGTAGCTTGGTTAGTTGTTACGCTTCGAATAACTGTGTGTTCTCTGTCATGTATTACCAAACACTATACATAAGGTAAGAAAAGAGGAAAATAAGAAACAAAACCCCTCCTCTTTCAAGCCTCCCAGTGAGTTTGTTGCCTTTCTACCCAAACTGTAAGCTCCTCGGGGCAAGGACCAGGACTGTGTGGCAGCCCTAAGCAATGCCCTTGCAGCGTGGTCACCCAGCGCGTGTAAGGAAGGTGCAAAGTGTCTGCTTGCATCTCCCCTTTCAGGCTGGGGGCCTGAGGTTGCTAGATCCCTGACTTAAGAAGGTGATGACAAGGCCCATCTTGTCTTTCACGTTTCGGAGCTAACTATAGGAGTGTAACGCACGTCTTTTTAAAAAACAGGTGACGCAAGGGATTTTCCACGACAACCTTTCAAACTAAAACAGAAAACCTCTGTTCGCAGGTTGAAAACACTCTTAATCACGATGCACAGGCTCCCTCTGATGTGAACGTGCTACGGCTCTACTAATTAGATATCCCTGAAGGGTTATTGTTACTGTAGTGGCACCTAGAAACCGCAGCCATGGATTTGGACCTCAACCTTCTCTCCACTTCAGAAATACAGGCAAAACCAAACGGAACCAAAAGATGAGAGGGAAACAGTGACTACAGACAGACCTTCTACCGTGCCTTACCTTGGGGAGCCCAAGGTAAAAGTGAGACAGCGACGGGCAATGGGCTCGGCTCAGTGGTGGCTTAGTCACTGCTCCGGTCTTGTAACCATCCCGGCAAAGAGAGCCTTGCAGAGAGACGTGAAGGAGAGCGATCTGCAGGTGGCTGTGGGGAAATCCACCCTGAAGGGCTGTGCAGGTGTTAATTCAGATGCCTGTTTATGACACAACTTTGCTTACTTTTCTGTGTTCTTTAAGGAAAAGGTTTGCCTCTTTCCTTTACGTGGGAGGCACAACGGTACAGCCAGCCTAGCCAAAAGCCTCCTACAAACCTGTTTTCCCCTTTTCTTTTTCCTGCCCTTTTGCATCCATGGGCCAGGCTATCTCAGATCTCATCTTTAAGTGCTACAACCGATCCATTAAATAGCTTCTCGTGGACATTTTTTTCAGCTCCAAGGAGTAGAGTTGCTGAGTGAGAAATGCATGAGCCGGGCTCTCGCTGCTGGGACTTCCTCCAGACCAGTTTGCAGTCCTAAGAAAAATGAGTTGGATGGTCTCAGCTCTGTCCCCAATGAGCAGCAGCAGTAGATCACTTTGCAAAAATGAGCCACGCGTAATTTGGCACCATTGACAGAAGACTCACTCGCAGCAGCTCGGGGCCTTGCAGGCTTGAGATAATGTGCTGCTAAAATCACCTCTTGACCCTAACCCAGGAGGTTCCTCCAGGTCACAAGGGAAGAGGGGGGGTAGCAGGCCACTGTGAGATACCTTGACAAATGTACAAGCCCCTACAAGTCCGCCTGGCACTCCCGCACCGGCGTGAGCCGCTCTGTTTATCACAGTGAGAAGAATATGTTTCCTGAGTTGCGTTAGAGGACTCCAGACTTCTCGTTTAAGCTGCCTCCTCCTTTTTCCCCTCCGGTGCAGCGAGCCCACCGTAGTGAACCGGTGGCCCTGACGGAGCGCAGAAGCAGGCTGCATGCATCTCCTTGTGATGGAGCTGGCAGAGAAAATCGGACACTGGGACAAACAACCATAAATCAGGACTGTCCTGATTAAATCAGGCATGGCTGGCAAGTAAGTTATTAGCCGCCTGTGAAACTAATTGTGATACTGATACACTCAATTTTGCTGTGTCTTTCAAACACCGGTTGTGATGGGAAACAGCTGTTAGAACCTGAAAAAAAAAGAAAGGGAGAGAGAGAAAGAAAAAAAAAAGTGCGCTTACGATTCAGAATCATAATAAAGTCTGTCTTCTCTATTCCCTTGCACAAAAGCTCTTAGATTCTTCTATTCTCCTCTAGACAATTACTCCCAGCAGGCAGGGTCACTCAGGATGAGCACACTATTGCATTTAAAGTTCATCTACTGAAGGGGGGGAAAAAGGCAGAGAAAGGAGGGAAAAAAAAAATCTTCCCATTAATGTGTGAAAAAAATGGCAGGTTTAAAATGGGTTAGAAATTCAGGTTAAAGCAAAAAAAAAAAAAAAAATTTGTCACACGACATCAGTAGGAGAAAAGATTTTGTTCAGCGGTATTGTTTGACTGAACACTTCCTTCACAATAACACTAGTGCCGGGATATAAAAGCCACTGTTTATTTGATGCCTGGACCGGGCAACTGTTACGAGCAGTTAGCATAGAAAAAAGGGATGTTTTGAAATACGTCAAAAGGAGAAAGGGCCTGATCCTACTCTGGTGGAAGCTGGTGGTGAGCCCTGCTCCGACTCCCGCGTCGGCTGGCAGCCCATGCTTCGCTGGACCCAGGGGGCTGCGCCGGAGTCGGCGGAGTGACCCCCTGCACGAGTTGCAATGGGAAAAGAGTGCAATTTGGCCAGCTAAAACCTATTGCTGTCAGGAGTTTGCTTCACTCAAGCCAAGGGCGGGTAGTTAGTAGCGCTGTAGTAGTTGTAATGGCTTAAGGGTAGGAGCCGAGAAGCGTTTGTAGAGAGATAGTTACTGGACTGAGAAACATAGCTCAAAACCAGACGGGATTTTGAATATATGGGCACTTCTTCAGGTCTGAAAAAGAATCAGCTTGAAGTTTGTTGCTCGTCTCAGTCCTGAAGAAGAATTTTGAGCCCTCAAACCTGTTTTTTTCCATAAATACTTAGGCTAACAAAAGCTATTACATCTCTTTGTACACTTGCCATTGCCAGGATGACTACACGTATCTGACAAGCCTCCCCTGGGGAGCGCCAGCGACCAGGAGCACCGCAAACAGGGCGGGCAAACAGGGCCTGGCACATCGGCAAGGGTGCGGCACGGCAGCTGGCGCGACAGCTCACGTGGAAGGGCCTGCACGAAGGGCGCTGAAGCTCCGCCAGCTCAACCAGGGAGCAATGGCAGCCCAGCAGAAAGCCCCTCCCTGCAGCCCATGGAGGTTAACGGTGGAGCAGATACCCATCTGCAGCCCGTGGAGGACCCCACGCCCGAAGGAGGCTGTGACCCCATGGGAAGCCCACGCTGGAGCAGGCTCCTGGCAGGACCTGTGGACCCGTGGAGAGAGGAGCCCACGCTGGAGCAGGTTTGCTGGTAGGACTTGTGACCCCGTGGGGGACCCACGCTGGTGCAGTCTGTTCCTGAAGGACTGCACCCCGTGGAAGGGACCCACGCTGGAGCAGTTCATGAAGAACTGCAGCCCGTGGGAAGGACTCGTATTGGAGAAGTCCGTGGAGGACTGTCTCCCGTGGGAGGGACCCCACGCTGGAGCAGGGGAAGAGTGTGAGGAGTCCTCCCCCTGAGGAGGAAGGAGCGGCAGAGACAACGTGTGATGAACTGACCGCAACCCCCATTCCCCGTCCCCCTGCATCACTTGGGGGGAGGAGGGAGAGAAATCGGGAGTGAAGTTGAGCCCAGGAAGAAGGGAGGGGTGGGGGGAAGGTGTGTTTAAGATTTGGTTTTATTTCTCATTATCCTACTCTGACTTGATTGGCAATAAACTAAATTAATTTTTCCCCAAGCTGAGTCTGTTTTGCCCGTGACGGTAATTGCTGAGTGATCTCCCTGTCCTTATCTCGACCCACGAGCCTTTTGTTATATTTCCTCTCCCCTGTCCAGCTGAGGAGGGGAGTGACAGAGTGGCTTTGGTGGGCACCTGGCCTCCAGCCAGGGTCAAACAACGACAAACCTTTGGAAGAAGGGGTAGGCAACCCAAGAGGACTGCAAGGATGTTGTGAGGTTATGCAGGGAGAAAATTAGAAGGGCCAAAGCCCAACTAGAACTTAATCTGGCTACTGCCTTAAAAGACGATGAAAAATATTTCTATACATCCATTAGCAACAAAGGGAGGGCTAAAGAGAATCTCCCTCCTATATTGGACGTGGGGGGAAACATAGTGACAAAGGATGAGGAAAAGGCTGAGGTACTTAATACCTTCTATGGCTCAGTCTTTAATAGTAAGACCAGCTGTTCTCCAGGTACCCAGCCCCCTGAGCAGGAAGACAGGGATGGGGAGCAGAATGAAGACGCCATAATCCAAGGGGAAATGGTCAGCGACCTGCTACACCACTTAGACACACACAAGTCTATGGGGCCAGATGGGATCTACCCAAGGGTGCTGGAGGAGCTGGTGGAAGTGCTCACCAAGCCACTTTCCATCATTTATCAGCAGTACAGGCTCACCAGGGAGGTCCCAGTTGACCGGAGGCTGGCAAATGTGACGCCCATCTACAAGAAGGGCCAGAAGGAGGATCTGGGGAACTACAGGCCTGTCAGTCTGACCTCGGTGCCGGGGAAGGTGATGGAGCAGATCATCTTGAGTGCCATCACACGGCACATATGGGACAACCGGGTGATCGGGCCCAGTCAGCACGGGTTTATGAAAGGCAGGTCCTGCTTGGCTAATCCTTCTATGACAAGGTGACCAGCTTAGCGGATGAGGGAAAGGCTGTGGATGTTGTTTACCTGGACTTTAGTAAAGCCTTTGACACCGTTTCCCACAGCATTCTCCTGGAGAAGCTGGCTGCTCATGGCTTGGATGGGCGTACTCTGCGCTGGGTAAAAAACTGGCTGGATGGCCGGGCCCAAAGAGTTGTGGTGAATGGAGTTAAATCCACTTGGTGGTTGGTCACAAGTGGTGTTCCCCAGGGTTCAATATTGGGGCCAGTTCTCTTTAATATCTTTATCAGTGATCTGGACGAGGGGATCGAGTGCACCCTCAGTAAGTTTGCAGGCAACACCAGGTTGAGCAGGAGTTTTGATCTGCTTGAGGGTAGGAAGGCTCTACAGAGGGATCTGGACAGGCCGGATCGATGGGCCGAGGCCAACTGTATGAAGTTCAACAAGGCCAAGTGCCGGGTCCTGCACTCGGGTCACAACAACCCCAGGCAACGCTACAGGCTTGGGGGGGAGTGGCTGGAAAGCTGCCTGGTGGAAAAGGACCTGGGGGTGTTGGTCAACAGCCAGCTGAATATGAGCCAGCAGTGTGCCCAGGTGGCCAAGAAGGCCAACAGCATCCTGGCCTGTATCAAATAGTGTGGCCAGCAGGAGTAGGGAGGTGATCGTCCCCCTGTACTCTGCCCCGGTGAGGCCGCACCTCGAGTACTGTGTTCAGTTTTGGGCCCCTCCCTACAAGAAAGACATTGAGGTGCTGGAGCGTGTCCAGAGATGGGCAACGAGGCTGGTGAAGGGTCTAGAGCACAAGTCCTATGAGGAGCGGCTGAGGGAACTGGGGATGTTTAGTCTGGAGAAAAGGAGGCTGAGGGGAGACCTTATTGCTCTCTACAACTACCTGAAAGGAGGTTGTAGCGAGGTGGGGGTCGGTATCTTCTCCCCAGTAACAGGCGATAGGACAAGGGGAAATGGCCTCAAGTTACACCAGGGGAGGTTTAAATTGGATATTAGGAAAAATTTCTTCACTGAAAGGGTTGTCAAGCATTGGAACAGGCTGCCCAGGGAGGTGGTTGAGGCACCATCCCTGGAGGGATTTAAAAGATGTATAGAGTGTCACTTAGGGACATGGTTTAGTGGGGGACTTGGTAGTGTTAGGTTAATGGTTGGACTTGATGATCTTAAAGGTCTTTTCCAACCTAAACAATTCTATGATTCTATGAAATACTTTATACCTCCTATTTTATCTTATTGACACTTTTCCTTCTCATCTTGTATCTATCTGTTCTGTCTTTCTATCGCTGTTCTTTTTTTTTTTTTTTCCATAGATTCATAGAATAGTTTGGGTTGGAAGGGACCTTTTAAAGGTCATCTAGTCCAACCCCCCCTTTTTAAGTTATATTATGGCTATAAGGGTGGAGAGAAAATGATATGCATTAGCTAATAACAATATGACTGCACCACAAGTTTGGGAGAGATGGAAGTAAAAAACAAATCACTCACATTTCAAGAATCTAACCCCATCCTCTCAGCTTCCACAGTAATATTTCTGGCTTCCTGTTTGCAAACCAGAAATGTTTATTTACAATGGCTTTCGAGACAGCTTTTCAATGTATAATGCTCATGTCATTACATAATGGGTCATAAATGATGTTGGTTGTCATAGAAAAACACAAAGTCATCAAATATTTTCCTTGTTTTTTGTTTGCCTTTTGTGGCAGGTTTCAGAGTCGGCTGCAGTTGGGAAGTCTGAAGGTAAATCATCATCTTTCCAGTAATTCCAGCTCCGGTGTGTTCAGTCTGTCAGGAGTTATGAGTGAGGTGATTCTGATGCTGAAAATTTTGGTTATATTTTTTCTCAGCGGCTCTGTTGTTTCAGGCAGCCCATCGGCTGTGTGCCCTGAGAGAGCCAGGCAAAGGCTTGCTTGTCCGGGGTTTTGTGAACAAAGTGGAACACTACGGTACAAATACAAAAACCCAGATCATGAGCATTTATTGTTAGCATATAAAAAAAATCCAGCGTAAGGCTATGAACTGAACCAGGAGGGTATCAGACCCTGGGAGTTTCCACTATAACCCTGAAAAACTGTGACAATGGGTAATGCAGGTTTTTCGGGGAATTTTCTGATCTGAACTGTAGCAGTGGGGGTGTATACGAGTGGAATTTTTCACAGTGTTGAGATGAAGCTGCCTGGTCTAGTCCCTTTTTCCTGTAGCTAAAATGGGGACCAGCAAGGTGTACATAATATTCCCAGAAGGTGCAGTCTTTATTCCTGACTTAAACTGGCTGTCACAGGCTTTGAGCTCTGCTGGACCCCCTTGCCCTCTCCTTGTAGGGGGTTCATTTGGCAATATTACAAATTGTCCCCTGTCTCAGAAATCCTGGAGGAGAAGGAAAGCAGCCCTTAAGCCAGGATACTGAGTCGAAATTCTGCCTGTGCTTACACCAGTTCGTATCGGGTATAACTCCCCTGAAGCCCGTGGTGAAGCTGCTATTCTTACCTCTGAACAAATCAATTCCTAGCTCTAAAAATAAGTGAATTAGAAAAGAGGTAAAGCTACCATTTATAAAATAAATGTGTTTATTTGGTAAACATTGTATCCTGTGTATGAATTTCATCGATATCAGATCTACCTAAATTTTTCTTAATCTTATTAGGGAAAAGGCAAAAGGATTTTGCATACTTTTACTAAACCAGGAGACCTTTTTATTCTCTTTGTCAGAATAACGGCAAATAAACCACTGTCAAAAGACAAATGACAAAATACGTCCATGCAAAAGGCACGCAAAAACTCCCACTTTCCCCATTTGGGAGGGCACTGAGAGTCATTTCCGGACTGCCCGAAATAGATGAGCCTCCTGGATCACTGATGTAATTCCACTAATGCCAGAGAAGCTCCATCTCCCGTACATACCACCTAGTGTGCTTATGGGTACCTATGCAGCAAGAAGAGTCTCTCATGCCTAACTCTTATCAGCACCAGAGGTTGTTGGCTGTGGTCCTCTGGCATTGATGCACAGCAGGATGTCGGTGAGCACCCGATAAAATTTCCAGCCACACACAAGGAAATGCTGGACTCATAAAGGGCTCTTTTAGTGAATTGCATAGACCAAAGGCTTTATCTTCCCCTCCGAGGAAATATACAGCTGTCACAAGTAATATCGCTGAAAAAGTTTCCAGTTACTATGCAAGGTCAGATTACCTGCATCTTTCATTATCTAGGTGGGTGATGAAATGTTGTTGAGATCTATCAAAAGCGAGGCCTCAATTTAGCAAGGTGGCTAAGCAGGGGTAGCTGACTTTGCTGGGACTCTCCGTGTGCATTAAACCAGCCGGGTGCTTTAGCAGGCTGCTGAATTGGAAACTAAATTTCAGGGAGAGTTCTCAGATGCCATCTTGGAAATTAGATACCCACACTTGCAACTGGAAATCATAAATTATGCCAATATTATGCACAGGAGTGGGGGGTGTGTGTGAAAAGAGAAAAAAATGCGTGTAGAGGAACAGTAGGAGCAAATGCTCTTCTGCAGCACGTCGTGCATTTTGCATGCGTGCATTGTATTTGTGTACTATCTGAAGAAGCCTTCAGAGATGTACATCGCGCGAAATCACTATCCATCCTTTATGCTGAATTTTTATTACATAACCCCTACTGTGTTAGCAAAAAAAATTAAATAAACCTAAAAGTACCAGCCCTGCTACGAGTTCCAAACACAGTTCTCATTTCAGGATCCTGGCATGTACTTGTAAAACATTTAAATACCTATTGGTGGATAAGAAAATCAATTTACTTGTGAGGTGACTAAGTAACAAAACATATTAGAATTGATGTTACAATTAGGAAAAAAAGAAATAAATTGTTTTTCTGCTCATTAATATTTGGATAAATATTTATGAATGTATAAGACAAGCAACCACTGCCAACACTAGATCTTTATTATGCCAGGCATAGGAATAATTCAAACATTTAGGCAGCTGCAGGTTGAACTTAGCCCCACTGGCTGTTCAGCTGAATTCAGTCTGGCCTCAGGAAGACTTTGCTTTGGAGGCGGCTCAGGTTATGTGGTTTCTGTGTGGTTTTTGTTTGGGACCCATTGAAGAAAAGGAGTGAGACCGTCTACAGGTAAGGGGCTCCTGACAACAAACCGTGTTTGCCTTGACGGACAAGTGCTGGGCAGAGGGATGCTCAGGGTGGACTGCGCTACTCCCCTACGGAGGGGTTAGCCAGCGAGGAAGGATCTGCAGGAGTCTGGTTTGCAGGGCTGGCCAGGCGACCATTTCCAGGCTGGAAGCAGCGGTAGGCACTCCCTCAGGACAGGCTTCCCACTGGGGCCTCGTTTTTTTCCCTTCTCTTTCTCACTGAAGCCCCCGAATCCAGGCACCTCAGCACACACACAGCACGTCGGAGCCCTTTCGCCTCGCGCTGCGTGCAAGCCTGCCCGCTCCTTGTGCGGGTCGGCCACCTTATTGCAGAGGGCAAACCTGGCTCAGCCTTCCCCCTGCGCGGGCAAACTGGCCATGCCGCCGTCTGGCAAGGCGGCCTTTGCGGACCCTGAAGGGAGGAGAGGACATTTCCTTTATACAGTGCCATCCTGTATGTGTGCAGCTGGGAGAGGGGTCACGGGGAAGAGCTGTGGTGGTCTGACCACCCACAGCCATTTCTCTTTTCTTCCTGGTGAAGGGGAGCCCGATTTTCACTCTTTTTTTTTTTTTTCTAAAGGAAAAAAAGAGTAACGGCTTCATTATCTTCAGGTGATTTTTGTAGCCCTCGTCTCTAGTTCAGGATGTGAACCAGAACAATAGGTGTTTTGGAACCCGAGGAAAAAACAACCAGGCGACGTGGCTCAAAATGTGATTTTGTAGGGGCACGCATCAATAACGCGACTACCGCTCCGTACGGATATTACGCAGGCAGACTTAATACGTGCGCATGGCATCCGGATTGACAAGACAGACCATGATGGCTCCAAAGGGTCAATAAAACATGCGCCATGAAGGATTTACACAATAGACAGTAATGGCTTCTTTGGAGCTGTTACGGTCTATTGGGTCAATAATAATCCACTTTTTAAAGAGTGCCAAAATATGAATTTACACAACAGGCCGTAATGGCTCCTGATCTATCAGATAAATGATACGAATTATCAGCATTAGTGCCCACACTGCAATGTACGTTTGCCTATTAGAGTGGATAGAATAAATATTAGGTGCTTCAAAATATGCTTTCTTATTGAAAAGGCTGATTTCTAAAAATATCTGGGGGGAAAAAAAAAGAGGAGAAAAGCCCAAACTCTCATCATTAAACCTGTAGATGAGGAAATTTAAATCTGAGACTGTCTCTAGGAGGTTATTGTGAGTTTTCACTCTACATTATTTTTAATTAAATATTGCAGCAGCCTATACCATGTATTTTTAAACTTTTGTTTATTTTTCTAGCAAACTCAGGTCTGTGAACCAGGGGAGTCTGTGAACATTTTCCCACATTGGTAACCTTTTCTATGCAATTGCATCTTTTCTCCTTTATTAAGAACTAGTTGCCTGAGTAATGGCTTGCAGGATCCAGATTGCATGTTATACAAACAGGCTTGGTCTGAATATATGCATTCAAGACCAAAAATCTGTTTAAATAACATATGTTCCTTTTGCGGCCACCTATCTGTCTCCATCAAGGAAGATAAAAGTCCTTGTCTACACTGTTTCATCTGCGCAATCGAGACAGAAACCCTCAACTGATATTTGCCAGCAGGTGGTGACATACAGCAACAAGCTCCAATGGCAGTAACATTTTCCTGCAAAACTTGGAGAAAATCCAGGTTTCAGGAAAATGAAATATGCCTTCGGTTTGGGAAGAAATAATGATGAATGTCCATCAGCAACACATGTGATGATTTAGTCTCGTTGCATGGCAAGAAGAAGTATGTTCAGTCCACAGCAGGTCAAAAGTTTTCCTTGCTGTTTCTCTGCGTTTCCTTCTTGTTATTATAAAACATTTGGCTTGGCTGTGAAATATACTTTTAATTAAAAGATAGGAAAATCATGGTAAGACAGCAGCAGCAGAGAGCTGTTAGAAAGCCCGCTGCCTTAGCTCTCGTAATAAACATAACGCGAAGGATAGGTGCACACAAAAACTGAAGTGTTGTGGTGAGAATATGTATACACCGACTCATCCAAGACCCTTCAAAGAGAGGTGTAAACAGCGCTTTCTGCTTGTCTGTGTTTTCCTCGTGCTTTTTCAAACTTCATGCTTTTTTTTTTCTGGTGTCACAGCCAGGTACATTTGTTCCAAAGACCCACTGCTAGTACAACGCACCACCGTTCAGTTTGCAATAGGTTAGTGGGCAAATAATTCCTCCACAACAGACACGAAAAAAAATGAATAGGGAATTGTGGCAGGATCTGTCACCTTTGGTTTCTATCGTGCTGTGGTTTCCAGGCACTTATAATTCCCTGGATTTTGTCCATATGTTTTGTATACATGTTACTCCTACCTTAAACAACATACCCTTTAAAAGAAATTTGGGTGCTTGCAGTATTTGAAGTGCAATGACTTAACAGAGGAAAATGCAAGCCTCGTCTTGCTTAGCAGGGAGCTGAGAACAGGGCGAAAATATAAAAATACCGAGGATTTCTTCCCCCTTCGCAGTGTCTGTTTCCTGCAAGTATCTACCATCTACAATATTGACTGGTTTATCAGGCAGCAGGTATCTCTATCAGTCTATCTTGAATTGTCATCCAACAGGAGATTAAACGCTGCCTGCCTCCTTCTTGTGATTTTCAGTCTTCACATCGCGAAGTTTTCAATCAAATTTCAGCGGTGTACATTTAGCTCAGAGAACCCGCGGTACTTATCTTCCCAAAGCAGGTGATTTAGACCGTGTTTACCTTGTATGGTTCCAAGATATCTCTCGGCAAACCTGTCCGCATCTTAGGCCTTGAAATGATTCCCAAGTTCTTTTTTTTTTTTGCTTTTCTCTGCCTCCCTTTCTCTTTCGGTCCCCAGCCAGGCTACCAGCTGAACAACCACAATAACATCGCGGGTCCTGAATAACAGACAAGTGCCAGTTTTCGGAAGAGTTATATCGATGGGGCAACCTTGTATTGTTAACTTTTTTTTAAAACGAAAGCAACGTGACCGCTCGCGGCCTTGTTCTAAGCAGCTTCCTCGCTAGTAATCTTTTCAGTGCACTTATCGCAGTTGTGGTTTCAGCCCACGAATCGGCTCGAGCCCGGGAGGATGTCAGCTGGGCGCGCTCCTCGGTTTGCGTCGGATACCTGAGGAAGTCGTGGGCTGGGAGGTATCCTGGAAAATAAACTACGGCTCCATTTGTAAGGAATCCAGCACGAGCAAGTTGACACTGAAAAAAAGGGCTTCTCTGCCAATTAGCATATTTTCCGCATAGGATTTTGATAAACAGACTAACTAGAATTTGAATAAGCATAAACTTGAGACTAAAAAATGCTGGAAAGGCAATTCAAAATGATCACAAAAGCCAGATTGGATTTTTGTGGTGCATTCTCCATGCAAAAGAGTTAGAGTATAATATAACTAAAAGTGATTCTGCTAAGGTAAATGAATGGAGGAACTGAGAATTATAGTTAAAGAGTCCTAATTAGTCTTTCACCACCAAATACTTCGAACAAACTGGTGTACAGCAGTCGAGGCAAGGTCTGGGAGCAAGATTTGTGCCCCTATTCTGGCCACTTAGAGCTGTATGAAAAGACTGTAGGGGGCTAAAATGGTCCACGGACCATTATAGACCATCGTTCTGGCTGAAAGAGGAATTGAGGGTGCAAGTATGGTACCAGAGGGTCACAGGTTGCCTTTTGAGGACTCCCTGCTCAGAGGGAGAGGGAGTATGTGCACATTTTTGGGGGATGGGGCTGCTCATCGAGGTGGTCCCAGGCCCCCAGGCAGCACGGTGATCCTGGGGCCGGCGTTCGGGCCGGATGAATCTCCGCAGTGTGACATGGCCCGGCTCCATCCGAGCACTCAACTGCCTCACTCTAGGGGTGGGATGGGTAAGAGAAATGTGATTCTGGATACAGTCGTTACGAACAGGACGGGAGTTTAATCCTGAACTCCTACTTATTCTAGAAGAGCCGGGAGGCTGTTACCGTAATTTGATGCCAGCTGGGAAGAGGCAAACACCTCCCAAGTCAGTGCTTTGGCCAACAGCCTGATGACAACAGAGGGTTCCCATCAGGCAAGGGAAATCTTCCAGAGGGTGATACCCACTAGAGTTCATCTGCTTCGTGCTGTCAGGGCAGCGCGAAAGAGAGTGAAGTGACAGGCGAGTTGGCCCAGCTGCTTGCTCATGAATATCTGAGATTCTTGCATAGTGTAAATGGAAACTATACGAACACATCAAAGAGGAAAAGATATTGAAAATTAAAAGGCAGTGCCTAGATGATTTTTAAAACAGTGAATTTGGCTCAATCTAATTTACTTCCTACATGTGCAAAGTGGAGAGCAAATTGAGGTGGTAGGAGTGAAACACAATTGCTTTGTTGTTGAATGTGGAAACAAATTATTCCTTTATTTTTCCTCTTTTGCCCACACTTTGTGCTTCTGCCTTCCCTTTCCACGAGTACAAGTAAGCAAAAGTGCCTGGGGCCAGGCTGCAGGGAGAGGGTTATGGCACAGTCCCACTCTGGCATCAGCTTTGCTGAACCCTGTTCAGGACTATCTTGTTGGCAGGAGTCCATGGATGAGGTGAATGAGTGTTAAATAAGCTGATAGCTCAACTGATCCCTGTGGTCCCTTCAGCTCAAAAGCCAGTGCAAGGTGTGAGCTAATACACAAGATGTAAATGACCATTGCTTTTAGAAGTACTGCCTCCTCCTTACCTGAGGGCTTCTCCTTACTGCACTGAAGCCACTGTAATCACAAAGTTTTGGAAGCGATGCAGATGTTTTGGGTTCAAAAACCCCAAAATGTACGGTTGTGGCAAAGTAAAACCCATTCTTTATCGCTTGGTGCTATCACCTAACAGCGCCGCAGAAGCAGAGGTCCCCTGAGCCTGGGGACAGCAGGGATACTTCCTCTCTCCGATGGGATGGACAAGTTGTGTGTGTCAACACGGAAGCTCAGCAGGGTCCAGATCGCAGATTCTGAAGTCTCTTTCCCTAGAAATACCTGCAGGTTGGGGGACACTGGGGAAAGGCTTTCTTGAGACATTGGGTCCAGATCTGCAAGGTGAATCTGGGTGTGCTTGCGCTGGCTTGAACGGGTTAGCTTCATTTTGTATTTTAGTCTTAGATATGTGATGCATATGTGTGAAACATATTCTCTGTGTTTAAGCCCAGCTATTTTCATCTCTGTATTCAAACCGGGTTTTACTCTCCTGGCTCTAAGCCTTATGTTGTCATCAGTCCTTTTTGGTTTTAGTCCATATGTTTGTGGTGCCCCTGAAAGCACTCTTCCTCTAGTGGGACTTGCAGTTTGCTGTCCCATTACCGACTGGGGTAATCTTCTGATTTCTAGGTGAGGCATGTCCACGGACATGTATACAGTTACCCTGTGGAAACATGATCTGTAAGGCTATTACAGTTGTGGGTCTGTTACAAGGCTACGGTTAAGGCTGCTAAATATGTTCACATTATTTTAATGCGTTTTCAGTTGCTAAGCTTTAACATTCTGGACTGAACGTTTCTAAAACAGGTCTTTGTCTCAGACTGGATTTTTTATGAAAGAAACGTGAAAAAAAATGGCTCAGGTACAGATGAAGCGGACTCTTAGAGTTTAAAACCCACGTGAAAATCTGCCCGTGTTTCATTGGGCTATAATCCTCCATAAAAATCTTATTCTTATACACATTTAGCAGAGGTACATTCAAGTTTGGCAGCAGAATCTGGCCCAGCTCTAGCAGAGCAGGACTTTCCTTAAGTTTCCTGTGTCTACTATAGGTATAGTAACATACCTGTGGTTACAACCTGTGTTTGCTACAGGTATGCTTCAGCCACGGGATAGAGAATGAGAAGATTTCTCCCTTGTTCCCTCAGTGCAGCTGCCTGAAGAGCTGAGGAGTGAGGTGACGGGAGGCGGGAGGGACGTGGGGTGCAGGAACCAGATGCGCAGAAGCAGCAGCTGGAGGAGGAGAGGGGCAGGGAAAGCACGGAGGCACTGGGAAGGGCAGAGAGGGCTGGGAGGTGCAGTGAGGAGGGAGCAGATTCCGGGAGTGGGGAGAGGGCTCCTAGCAGGCTGGTACAAAAAAAAGGTGACAGATACCAGGAATGGAGTAATAGTGTGTGATATGTGTGAGAGAGGCAAATTTGGACATTTTTGAGTGCTGGCTGTGCAACCTCGACTTCTTTTAATATTTGTATATGGGTGGGATGAAGAAAAATGACAGTTGTTATGTAGGTTGGTATGCTAGCATTTAACATATCACTGGCATAAGGGAATATTGTGTATGTGACCCCTTTAATATGCTTAGGCTGGGAGATAAATGTGTTTTCTGTTGTTAGGATGGGGTCTGAGAGCAAAAAATTTAAGGAATCAGTGATATGGGCTACTGTTTTTTTTTCCTGCTTGTTCTCTCTCTTAAAGTAAACAGGACATTTCTCCTATAAACAGAGATTTTTGTGGTTTCAAATTTAGCTCTCATGGTAGCACTTTTACTGAGGCTCTCGAGCTCAAACCCTGGAAGCCCCGAGATGTTTTCCATTTCAGTCCGATCGAAATACTAACAGCAACGTCCCCCAGCACCCGCTGCGCTGAGCGTGCCGAGCAGCCGGGGGACGCAGGGATCGCGCCGACTCCCTGGAATTACAAACCCTCGGCTCGGATGCCAGCACCAAAGAGAGATGCTGAGAGAGGGAGGGGGGTCAGGGAGGGCACGAGCCCTAACCCGCAAAGCCTGCAGTAAGGACCATTCGTTTTTAGAAGCTTTCCTAAATCTTGAATGGAAGGAATATATTTCACAGCGTATGTTTTGTTAGTGTTCGTTCCTGCACTCGGCTCTTCTGGTGCTTCAGAAAATGCATTTGAAGGTGGCTGAGGTATTTCAGTTTGACAAATAAACTAAGCTGTGGTTACTTTCTCAGTATGTTTTGTGTCACGGTGCTAATTTCCCATTCACTTGATTGGGATGCAATGATTTCACGACAATGTCAGTGCGGGTCTATGGAAAAGACATTATGGTGTCAAAATGAAATGAAACAATGTTAATTTGTCTATGGAAACGGTGTTACACTGCCAAATTGAAACATAACCCTCGGCTCAGCCACCTTGAGACTTGGCGCTGCCGCGCTATTGAAGGACCCCGCCACACGGGGTGATTTTACAGCGGCGCACTGGGAAACTACAAATCTGGATTAAATATTAGAGGAGGTAAGGCTATTTGTTTTGTTCTACGAAATCACAACTGTATAGCATTTCCTAGCGTTACAGGGGCCTTCCACATGTGCTGCAGGACCTAAAGCCCAGGGAGAGGGTGGGAATCGAGGGGAGAAAAAGCACTTTGGCAACATTTACTCGGATTTCTTTTGGCTTCCATTGGCTCTCAGCACATCTCATTCCTAGCATTATATTAATGGGCCTTTTTTAGGTGAGAAACGTTATTAGATTTTGCAGTGTTCACAGCACCTAACCAACATCTGGGACACTGGAGCTCAAATTAAGCAGTGCTCTAAATCCAATTTGGATTTTAATTCCTCCAGGATGTAGCATTTCTAGTAAAACAAGAACTTGAACATAAACCAGAATCCAAAGTGCAGGGAATACAATAATGAAAAAGAATGCTAAGCAAGCTGAAATCAAAAGACAAGCGCTGAGGGAGGGAAGAAGCAATATATAAAGGGATATAGAGAAATATAAATAAATATTTTCTCTGTTGTTAGGGGTCTATGGAGTGACAGAATCTACTTATCAATCACAGTTTGTCTTTTATTTTGTTTTATGCTCCTGGACAGTATGACCACCTTTGAAAAAGGGTGATCTTTGATCTCCTGCCCTGGGGCGAGCACCAGCAGATGTTCTTTTGTTCTTCTCTCCATATTCAGTGTCCCTCACCTCCTAAAGCCGAAGTGTGCTCCCCAAAACTGACAGGTGTTTCTCTGTTTGAGTGCAAAGAGATGGATTTAGGCTAAATGTGACCTGAAACCTTCAAAGTGGAAGGGCCTCCCAGCATGCTTGCAAACTGGTGGGAGGGAAGGCTGGTGTAACATCTGCACTTCTGGGAATATTAGCAAATCGCATACAGATGTCAAGAAGAAAAAGGCTCGGCCAGTCTGTTAGGAGGGACTCTAGCACCCTCTTTCATCCGGGGTGAATTTCCAAGGTGATTCTGTCTGCTGAGTTTCTCAGTGATTTTTTTTCTTTCCTTATATGTGAAATGGGTGTAATGGCACTTCCCTGCCTCTTATAGACATTAGGGGGAAGAAATAAATTACAGGCTTTGTGGTGTCTGGGCAATACTATAAGACGGTCATGTCAGTACATACGGCATCATGAGCTGGGGTGGGTGGAAAGGCTAATCACATGAGCACTATATCTTAAGCAAGCCAATCCTTTCTTTACACGTGCCTCAGCTGGCATTAAAATCTGACACTGGTTAATGAAAACAATAAAGCTATCCAGTCTTATTGATGGCTATGTAGATTTCTCGGACATGAGGAGCTCTGTGCTCTCCTCTTGTGTATCGATAAAGATGTCTCTGGGCTGCGTGCAGCATTTCTAGATGTCCATTGCAGTGCCAGATCCAAAGGTCCTCCTGAGAGTCCAGTTACTGGTTCTCTCTTACTACGAGTGGTGCACGTTTCTTTTTTGCATAAAGCTCCTTCTGCCTTTCTTCCTTCCTCAGGTAGGAAGCGTGCATTTGTTGAATCTGGTGGATGTGGTCATGTTGGTCATTTCCTGGAAGATGCGAAGTGCTCTCCTCGGCTTTGACAGGCAGAACGAACGTGGGCATTAGCGTTCACATGAATGTTTAACCCCCGATTGCCTTGCGCAGGCTTTCATGCACCAAAGTATGACTGGTATTGCTGCCCCAGGAGAGGAAGGCACAAGGGTCTTCCCCCCTCACCCCCATCCATTGGACCTCCTTCTTTCTCCAGGTGATATCCATCAAATCACCATCGAGAGATCTCTGTAACCTCTCCATGAGCCACATGCTCCAGCCATAACTCTTCACAGATATTCCCAGGCTATCCAAATGCCTAGGAGGAAGATTTTGGCTCTTCAGGCACCATTTACATGCTGTTTTGAAGTAGTTCATGTTGTACTAGTTATAGTTCTTAAGATGTGCAATCCAACAGTTGCTGAAACATGCAATCCAGCTTCAGATTTACAGGGAAGAACTACAACATGAAATATTGCAGACCTCCCAGCTTGTTGCAAACAGCTAAGACAAGTCATTGGATTAAAATCCAGTGCTATACAGCCAGGGATTAAAATAGAGGAATCATTCGTGCTAGATGAGGAAGGCAAATTCAATGTATTTCAAGGGTCGCTTTTTTCAATGTGAATAAGATTTTCAAAATTAAATTTTATTGTCAAAAGAGAGAAAGAAATCTTCCTTTCCAGGATTGTCGCTCTCTCTCACACACACATGCATGCACACATACATGCACACACACACGCACACACATGCACAAGACTTTTCTTTCTTTGGGCGTAAAGCATGGAGGACATCTGGCTGCCAGGCTCAGTCTTCTCCCCCACTGGCATAGAACAACATCATTGTTTGAATATGTTCTTTAGAGGTTGACATTTGGTGGATTTATCTGCTCTCCTCCAATAAGGGAGAACATTTCAACAATTTGATGCAATGTGTAAACCACAGATTAATTGCACAAATTATCTAAATTGTCCTAAAACTTTTGGGTAATGTTTGCCATGTCAACACTGTAATTGAGCTGACTGGGCATGTGGAAAGCCTGCATGTGGCAAGCGACAGTCCACGATGCAGATGGAGAGGCGATTTGCATCTACCTCTACTCAGAACAAGTACTGCAAGCTCCCCAGTCTGTAAGCAGAATAGGTAATGCGAGACTTTCATCAAAACAGAAAAAGCAATGGGCTATAGTCTTCCACATTACTGCCTAATATGGAGGGGTCTGTAGCCCTCTCCCAAATACCAGGTGAACATCCAGTGTGTGTGTGGTGGTGGTGGGGAAATGAAAGCCGCAGGCTTAGCTGTTTCAGCAAAAAAAAAAGTCTTCCTTGCTTGTGAAATCAGCCGCAGCAGGGGAAAAAAAAGCGCTTTTAACTGATTTGTGTCCACATCAGCTGAACTCTACTCTCCGTGGTTTGGACTGAGCGGTGACTCCTCACAGGAGGAATCCCACAGGTCATGTCAAATTTGCCTTGTCATTTCAGGAGATGTGTTAGTGTAATATCTGGATTTGTGATAGAAGAGAACAGAACAATGACCCAGAGTATGCCCTTCCATAAACAAGCACAAGCAAAATATCTGTAGCAGAGCATGTGGAGTAACCTCTTAGAGGTTATGTTTGAAGTGCTGAGGACTCCAGACATTTAGGATTCACAGGCAATGGCATCCCTCCTCCTCACAGTGGAATGGAAACCAGAACAGGGGACAGTGAAGTACTCCCTGAGGAAGGAAAGGCTCGAGGCAAGCTGGCACCCACTTTAGGTCAGAGGCTGAGCTCCCAAGGAAGCGTCAGCTCTGGCCTCACATCGGTGCTGCGTGGCATTACGTCAGCAATCTCTACCTGCTTGGAAGTCACGGCAAATCCAGCCGCTAAGGCTGGCTCAACCATGTGCCTTCCAGTAAAATGTGTCATCTATTTTTATTTTATTTTGTACATTTTTCCTTTCAGAAGACCTCTAAAGCCTCTACTGTCTCCAGCAAGACTTGAATTCGGACAAGAGGATTGTAACAGGGAGCGATTTGCTGGACCTCCAAAAATTTCATTCAGGCTTTCCCAAGTCTGCAGAAATGCTCTCAGAGTCAGTGGAACAGGCTTTTTACCACTGGCAGAGGGGTGTCGGTAGTTATTCAATGCCAATTGCATAAATTAGGCCTTTGGTGAATGAGTGCAGTCTCTGACTTAGGGGGGGATTCCCTCGTGTGGGATACTTGAGTAGTGAAGGAGCTCAAGCTTAGAGCTCTGGAAGACATGGGAGAAGACTGCAGGGCAGGAAGGAGAGTGCGAATGTCTAAGCCAGACAAGACGTGTTTCTGAAGAAGAAATTCCACTGCACCTCCACATGCTTTTAAAGCGAGGGGCAAGTGAAAACTTGATTTTGTTTCAGTGAAAGGAAAAATTCCCATTGCGTTCAACAGGGCTGGGATTTCATCCAAGACCTCCACATCATTCTAAGACACTCATGTAGCCCACATTTCATCTTTTACAAAGAGTACTCTGTTTCCAGAAATTATCAATGTTTTCTAATTTTCTGACTTCATCATCTGCAATGCCCCTGTCGTGACTTCTTTTTATACAACACATTTTTGTTCTTTTTTTTTTCTTTCAGTCTTGCAGATACTATCGTTATGCCCCCCAAAGATCAAAGAATCATAGCATAAGGTAAAAATATCTCATTGCAAAGAATAAAGACATCCTTTTTTATAAACTTTATTTTTACTTTAGTACTTAATAAAGTAAAATACCTGGATAAAATCTGGCAGTTGAAGAAATGCAAGATATGTTCTTGATTTGACCAGGGACAGGATTTCACCCCACATTTTTATGGGGATTATTTAGCGCACAGGCATTCCGCCCCCTGTATCCCCACCCCCATGTATTTCAAAGCAAGAACAGAAGGCAACGCAAAAGTAGCTGCCACCATCTACCAGATAATTCTTTCAAACATCTCTCAGCATTCTAAACCATAATCTAAACTTATGTCCACATAACAAATAACAGCCCTTTGAAATGAACTGAGAAACTGTAAAGCCATTAAGAAAATGTGCCATTAAGGAAAGGATTTCAGCATTTCCTATGAAAAAGGTTCACAATGTATGTATTTCCACATGTTCAGAGAAATGATTAAAGTGTTTATAGCTTTTGTAATTGGTCTCTCTCAATTTAAAAATATAGGCTTTTTTTTTTAAAGTTACATTTCTCTGCCGCTCTTTGTCTAGAATAACATTAATGAAGTCCCATTTTCTCAGCTGCTGAAGGTAGAAAACGGGGAAGTGATGTGTTTAAGAGAATGCGCTCTTGAAACACGCCGTCTGTCTGCCCGTACCCCAGCCAACGCGGCCTCTCGCGAACGCGTCCATTAGGCGCAGCGCGCTCCCGCAGGGTCTGGGGCTGCCGTCGCTCGCCGGCCGCAGGGGAGGGGGCTCGCTGGCCCTGTCCGGCCATCCTTCTGCAGGCCACTGTCCGTGCTGGTACAGAGGGTTTGAAGAAAGACGCGTAATTTTTTTTTTCCGCTACATTTCCACTACCCTGTTTGGGTTCGGTCGAGCAAGGTCAGCATAGCGAGAAAGCCAAACTCCATCATTAAATCCCTAAAAGAGGAGAAAAGAAGGAGGGAACTGGTAAAGAACTCCCTTTCCAAAGCACACTCAGCCCTTTCTAGGAGAGCTCGAGCTCTGCTCCATTAAATGCTATAAACATACCGGCTGCGCTGATAAAAACCACATGGCCTTGTGTTCTCTGAGCGAGTGAATCGGTAACGGCTTGGTCCTGGAGGCCAAAGCCACTTTCATCACCTGCGGATCACGGCCTTTGGAGTGGTTCGTGGCACATCTAGGTCAGTCTGGAAGAGAAGGAGGAAGATTTTCACCTAGTTTCCAGCTGAATACATTTGTTTTACAGATAAGGATATATACACAGATGTATAACTTTTTTTTTTTTTTCCCCCGGTAGTAACTGTCAATCAGGTCACATGTTAATTTTTTTTCATTCTATTATTTTCTTTCATGGTGTTAAGCTAAAGCTTTAGGTTTTGTTCTAATTGTAAAAGCATATATCAAATGTTTCGTTATTTCTTTTCATAATACCCCGGGAGAGGGTGTTTTACCTTTCCTTTTGTAAATTAGCTTAAGTAGAAATTGTCAATCTGGAATTGACAGGTATTTGTTACAGACAACAAGGCATTGTTCCCACTTTGCTTCATCCACCAACACAGGCGCTGCTGTCACATGTCACAACAAATGGGGAAACTTATTAAACTATAAAGAGTAATAATACTATAATATAAAGGTGCGAGGCTAAAAAAAATCTGAAAGTGTGTTTGCTGGCTGGAGGTAGGAAATCCTGTCCCTCATGTAGCTGATCTGAGAGCTCTCTGCCTCTCCCGCGAACCTCTTCTCTCCCAGCTCCTTCTTCCAGGACTGCCCTTAGAAACCACTGACACCCCCTCTCCGCCCCAGAGCTGTCAGATAACAGCAGGACAGAGGCACAACTCGATCCGTGAGGTTGCTCCTCACCTGTTGAGTTGCTGAAGGAGAAAGGGCACGGGTTCTGGAGGAGACGGGATTACTCTGGCCTAATTACAGAAAGGCCGGGCCAGTTGCTGGATTATGTGGCGGAGCGTGTTGTGATGACGCAAATATCCACAGGCATTTCTTCTGTCAAAGGTTGGCCTAGATACAGCGAATTTCCTGTGTAATTTACTAAAGAGCTCCTGTTTTGCGGACTTGTCAAAGGAGGCAACAGTGGTCTTTGCGGGCTGGTGCTGCTACTGACCCTGGGCTCCGCACTGCTGGCTGCAGAGAGATGTACTCTAGACACGGGCCTGAGCTGCAGAATCTGGGACAGGATTCAACTCACACCACCCAAATTTGGGATTGAACGTGAACAAATTAGAACACTGCCATCCTCTGACTGGCAGCAAATCAAATGGGTTCTCTGGGCTTTTTCCCTTCACCACAAAGAACAACAACAGCAACAAAAGCTGGGAGAGGAGAGAGAGATGCGACATCATCTGCGGAAAAGTTTTCCCTTTTTCTGCCTGAAGGACTGTTTTGATTTCCAGCTGCATCTCAGGTAAGCACGAAACATGATATTGGATCAAATGCACCAACTGCTTGTAAATGGAAATACTTGCGGTTGAGCAGAGGAAGAGGCAATGCTATGCTGACTTTTTGATATCTTTTCAGGTATTTGTAGAGACTAAACAGCTCCTGGCCTAGCTTCAGATAGCTGAGACATTGGTCAAGTAATTTTAGATGTCTCAGCCTCAGTGAGAGCATGGCAGTGGCTGGGGTTATATGCAATGCTCTGCAATCTCCTGCTACTCCCACCCCTCCGTACTCTAGCCCTTCCCCTAAACCCCATCTTTCCTCTTCTGTGGTGTGGAAGAGCTGGTGATTTGGAGCCAGCTACGTATGCTTTATGTTTCCTGAAGATTAAAACCCATGTGTAATACTCCATAGCCTGTCAACAGCCAGCTTGGGAAAGAGACCAAAGAGAGCCAAAACCAGACTGTTAGATCAATCAAGGCCAAGACGTGCTTCTCACTTATAAAAGCTAAAAGAAAACTGGCCAGGCAAGAAGTTTGTCCTTTGCAATGCTGGAAGACTGTTGCCTCCCATACTTTGTCTGATTCCCTGTGAGTCAGACTGTATACAAATGTGCAAAAGAAGATATTGCGTGTATGTTTAAAATATTTCTGCCATCAGACAGGGAGAAGATTGCTGTCCACAGTAAGTATCAAGGCTTGGGATAAGCAGCCAACGATTTGTGTTCCCTTTTTATTTTTTTTTTTTTTTTTTTTGCTTGGGGTACTATTAAATAGTTGTCTGAAACTATCTGCTTGTGCAGAACTGAACAAAGTGGTATGTGTTCCTAAACACTAAAAACAAGTTGTCAAGACACATCCTCGGAGACAGAGGGTCTTTTTTGTTGTTGCCCAAGAATGTCTTATTTAAAATGGCATTCCTTGTAAAGATGCAAATGCTATTTCTTTTAAAATGTACCAGTACTGAGAATAAAGCAAGTAAAAGAGGAAATTAAAACAGTGACAAGGGAGGGAGGTCTGGCAAGTTGGCTTTCAACCAAATGACCTCTTGATAGATCAGCTGGGAGCCAGGAATGCATGAGATTACCAAGAACTAGAGAGATTTATAGTTCTTTGTTTGGTCTCTTGGTAAGTTTCCGCATATAGTCGGTTATATGATGGGCAACGACAAAGGAAAATGGTGGGCAAAAGAAACGCAGAACCCCAAATATTTATTGTGATTCCATAAACCAACATGAAAAGAAGGAGCTATTTAAAGATTCAGAGCATTTGTTTATTTCAATTTAACAATAAACACCCTTACTAAGAAGAAATTTTGCATAGCTCCCAAAATCTAACTCCCTTAGGAGAAGCTATTTGCACGCCGCAAATATACCTCCAGTTGAATTAGGCACGTGACAGTATACGCAAGAAACTCTCTGTCACGGGAATGGGTGGTTGGGCTTCTGTAACCACCACAACCTTCCCCTGAGCTGACCACCTGCAGAAAGAACATCCCTCCGTGGACTGTACTAGCTAAACCCATCCACAGATTGTGCCAGGGCTCTTCAGAAATTTGTAACTCTTGCAGTTTAATCTCCAAAACTTTGAATATTTCTATTTTCTCGTCATCCAGGTGATGAGGAACATCCGAGCATTTGTAGTTTCTGTTATCCAGATTAAATACTAATATTGTGGTGCATTAGATGGCAAGGACATTAAAATGCAAAAGCAAACAGATTACAAAATCTAATTTACGAAGCTGTCCCAGCTTAACAAGTAGTGTCATCAGCTGGTTTGTCAGTCTACTGATTGTTACACCTAAGTGTACCCTGAAAGTCCGACCAGTATGGTGAATCCAGGAAGATGGGGTGATCCCAGGGACCTTAGGACATGTAAACCTCGTTAAATAACAAAGCACACAATTTTCCAATGGGTTGCAAATGCTTTTTACAAATAATAGGACCCTGGAATTTTGAAACAGAAAAATCTTTAAGCACGAGTAACAAGGAGACTCTTAGACAAGGCAGAGGTTCTGGCAGCAATTTGGTTTTAAAATGCAATTATTTGCTTCTTTTCCATATGCAGTGTATATGCCATGTGGGAATACAGTACATTCACTACATTATTATGAGTTCATTATTATTACTTATTTAGTTCTTTTTAAGCAGTGAAGCTGTGATTTGCTCTGTACTAGGTAAAAATAAGTAAATAATCTTACACCCTAGGACAATATTGTCCGTAACACCACAATGATGGTGTCTGTAATGTATCATTTACTATTGTCTTTACATACTAACTTATTCTCCCTTTATGTTAAACCAATGAATTATATTCTCTTAGTAATTTATTCACTTGTCAAGACTGAATGTTAAGAAGCCCTAAGGTTTGCCTTAAACTTATAAAAGAGTTTAAAGGGCAAGTATTCAAAATTCAGCTTCAAGGTTTGGACCTTTTGTACAACCTTACCAGTGCTTTCTGAGTGTTATCATTTCATCAGTATGATTCTGACCCGATTTGCATTCCTCACATTTCTCTCTTTAACAGGTTTGAGTTTGCACATGTAGAGTTACAAGTTACTGCAAGCAACAGTTGATTTGAAGGTACCTTGCAAATGCAAAAATAGACACCTTCTGCTGAACGTTCAGCTTTAAAACAAGAGGAGAACCGGTAAGACAGAAAGGGTTTGCAAACAGAAATGTCACGACCCATGGCTTGGGGAGAAGTTTTCAAAAAAACACCACTAATTTCTGATATTGTAGGTTTTTGAGTGTCCTCATCATGGCTTGGAGATCCTGAATTTTAAAAAGATGTTGAGGAGCCCAAAAGGAGAGTATGCTTTGAAAATATGATTATGTGGGCACAGGATGGCCTGATGATTTGGGCAACTTAAGATGTGCTCTTCACAGATTCCTGGAGAATTCTGGCTATCGTGAAGGAAACCACTCATTTCTAAGGAATTTGGAAAAAAGAAATGAAAAGTTCAGACAATAGTGAAGGCCTTCCGACTCAGGAGAATGCAGCCATAAATCTTCTTCGTGAGTATGAAGCTCACCTTAAAGCTCATTAAATAATTCAGAGTCAGAAAGAAAACTAACTTCTGTATTTTCAGTCTGATACAGCGTACAACAGCATACTATATTTTTATCTAGCAAGAAGGAGTCCATCAAATACAAATGTAACATGTACGACGATCCTTCATTCTAGCTCTAACACAGATGGTTATCCCTATAACAAATAAATAGGCAGGCTCGGAATCAAGAAAGGATAAGAAAAATGATAACCAAAAGAAAAAAAGGCCCAGTGCAGATCATCTTGTGAGACACTACTTGATCCAACTCTCCTTAAGACCTCATATCTCAAAATCACAGTGGGATAGCAGAGCCTAGGAGCACTTACTGGGGAATACAAATACGGATAACTGCAACTCAAACTACCTGTTAAACACACAGTCATATAGTATTCTGTCAGGCGGGTTCAGGGCAGTTTGGAGCGTTTCGCTCTGCAATATACTCCATTTCCTCTGGAGCCCTCCAAATCCATCTCTTTCAGGTTCCTTGAGAACTTGGGCACTCGAGCATTTTTATTTTTTTTTAAATATCCTTACATTTTATGGTAATGTCTGTGCTTAGGAATAAAACTAACTGAAGAAGAACAGCTTTGCCAGTTCTATAAGCTTGGATGTTTTACCGTTCGTTTTCCTTCTCCACTGAGACATGTCTGCGAGGTGGTTTTATGTTGGACCTGCCAACGTTGGCAAGCCTGCGCTGATGATACAGCACGGAGAATGCCAAGGTTAAAGCCTATACCCTGTCATCGTTCCTTCACATGCCTCTGATTTTTCTTCCCCCATCATCACATGACTTCGTAGGGTTCTTATCACCAAAATCTTTGGTGTTTATTCCTGCTGGTCCGTGAATGTTGTAAGAGAGGAAAAAGAGATGAAGATATTAACAGCTTTTGAAATCGTATTGGGGGAATCAGACAAATGTAAAGGAACGCAGCATGAGAAGTCCTTTCTTCTAAGCCAGGTCTGTAAGCTCACAGATTCACCAGAATCCCTTCCTCGAATCCAAGGTACATGAGGCAAATCCAGAGACCTTGTCAGCTCCTACAGATTATCACAGTGGGCTACAAGACGGGTGCACAGTTAAAGCATTTCCTGAGCTTCTGGAGAAGTCGGTCCTGTCCTTTGTTGCCAACTTGTGGGGTGTCCTTACACAGGTTATTTAAAAGATGATAGTTTTCAAAGGCTTGCCTGGAAATGTGGTAAGTGACAGAGAAAGGTATTCATCCGGGAACGCTTAGAATAAGTCAACTGAAGTCAGGATTATTAAATTCTCCTGCTGTCAGTGACTTGCAATGCATAACTTACACTGATTTGAGTAAGCCGCTTCGGTGTGGCCTCTGTTTATATTCTGGTCTTCCGAACCTTTAAAAGACTTTTATTAGGCAAGTTTCATAACATTTAAAAAGTAAATTAGTGATAAATATATCCACACTTAATAACATTGAGGTAATATCTTCACCAAGCTGCAAAGATTGCATGGATAATTCAATCTATAGATTTACAAATAATTTATTCAGTTATTATTTTAACTAGTTTTGCTCTATGAATGAATTAAACAGCTGGCAGCTTGCCTGTCTGTTCATTGCTCTGCTCCTTTCTCTCCCATTTCTAACGCAGCTATTTTTGCTCTTGCCCTAGCTGCAAACATGGCATCCTTTTTACTTCACAAACATCCTCTCCAAACAAGTTAGACAAGGGAGATGCTGGAGTGTGAGGTGATCTTTCAGGGCAATTCAAAGACGTGTTTTCTTATATGATTTACTAAGTGTTCTCCGAAATATTGTTTCATTTCATAACATCTCCAGGGTTTGTTTTTTTTTTTTTGGCAATCTTCTTTCCTAGTACAGCGGAGCAGATTTCTGAATGAGGCTGATGAGATTTGTAATATACCCCGAGTTAATTTAGACAGCAGGTTAGTCCCCTCAACAAAACTGTGGCCCATATACAAGTCAAATCTGCTTTTTTCCTTGGGCAATGATTTATTTCCCTCTTAAATTGGCTGGACCAGTTAGTTTTTTATTTTTATTAAGTCACACTATTCTTAAATGAAACTATTGATTTAAAGTCAGCTTAGTGAGGATTTAATTTGTTTTCAGGGGATTAGAGCAGGTAACATGGGATAATTTTACAATAAAGTGGAATAGAAGCATTCCTTCACATTACCCTCACCTTTTTTTCTTGCCAGGCTGCACAGACATTACAAATTTTCAAGTGAATTGTGGAAATACATTCATAAATCAGGCCTAATTCCTCTGCCTGCTTAAGGGCTATTCTAAAGAATATTTTCCTTTGACCTTGTCCATGTTTGTCCTTCCATGGGCAGATGCATCTGATAGTTCCACACAAACACAGATTCACACAAAATATTTTTTGTGTCCACAGCAGGAATTGTAAACAGGGCCATTTGTTGAGAAATACAAGACCAGACATGTCTTTTAATACAGTGGCTACAGAGTGCTTTTCAGAGACTTTTAAAATAGCACTATATTGTTCACAAACAGAGGGATAGTTATAGTTATTTTTGGCATGGCTCTATAGCGTATATAGTGGATATGTTGTTTTTTTAATATAGTATGGTGTTTTTAATCTGTGCTCCATGTAACTTCATGAAACCTCTTCCCTCTTTGTCATTCTGTCTTTCAACCACATCTAATGCACCTGCAACGATTTCTGGGATTTCACTTGATGATGTGCAGCCTGCTTGTGCTGCTATTGCACTCAGTGACTTCAGTGGGGGTAGGCTCTGCAGCCCCGGGTAACGTTACCCCAAAATCAGGCATCTCCCTTTTGGCTGTTTCCTCTTTTTGGTTGCCTTGCTTGTTTTCCTTTGCAGCCCTCTGCTTTTGACACCACGTCCTTGCTAGGAAATATTCGAAAGCTTATGCTACATAGCATTTTTCTCATTGCTCACGCACAGGGACCACGTTCCTTCCGACTCTGTTTTTACGTGCAGCACATATGTGCTCCACCAAGTTGTTGGAAAACACGACGAGCCCAGCCCTTACTGCAGCACCGAGCGTCACGTCCCTGCCTGGGCTCCTTCACTTCTGCTCTGTCTCAGCTTCCCAGCCCCTGGGAAGACAGAGGCAGCAGCAGGGTAACTCTGCTGACTGCACATCTGCCTCTTTCATGCTTTTCTCTTGTCCCTGTCTCTCCATCACAAGGCATCTCTTGTGAGGTGTGAGGAATATTCCTCCCTGGTACTACTGAGTGTAGTAGGGGAAAAAAGGCTTAAATTCCGTCCTTACATCCTTACTGAGAGGAAACTGTCCCACGGGTACTTGGCTCCTGGGAATAGAGATATTTTTTTTTCCTCTCCCCAGACTCCTGATCAACATGGAGGTGGATGTAGATGGACTTAGCTCAAATATTTATAAGGGCAAAAGAGAAGAGGAAGGACAACTGGAGGAGCCAGCACAGATACCTGGTTATGAGAGGGCAGGAGCCCTCCCTTCCCCGAGGCAAGACAGGCCCAGGATGGGAAACACCTGCCCTGCTGATGGCATCGTGTGGTTTCCAGGTCTCTCAGGGCTTATTTTAGCGTGGGACATCTCTCCTCTTTTCCTCTCCTTTTAGTTATTACACCACGTCCCCCTGCAGGTGAAGGCTTCTTTTGCTGTATTCCTGTTACAGTCCTGCGGACTGCCTGGCTTTTGTGGGTATTTTTCAGTCTCTGTTACTTAACACAGTTGGCTTCTGATTAGACTTTCTATTGTAGGTGTTGCTGATAAAATTTCAGCAGGCACACATGGACTCAGCTCTACATATATTTTAAACCAGATGCAGCTCACTGGCTGTTTTTTTTTTTTTTTTCCTTGCTATATAATGTGAGATCATAAGTAGTAGAGAAAGAAGAAGGAGCTGTTTCTTGGAAGACAGAGAAAAAACCAGCACATATTCTCCATTGCACTGCTTATAAGGACTGTGTTTTATTATTATTATTTATTTAATGGGGGAAAAAAAAAGAAAAAAAAAAAAAGCTTTGCACACACCACACTCTACAATTTTATGAGATCCACATCTGGAATCCAGAGCATCTCAGGAATCAATCTATCAGGCCCTAGTCAATTGTAATAGTGCACCTGGGGTGAAATTCTGGCTCCATTAAAGTCAGCTGGAATTTTGCCATTGCAATGCAAAAAGTGATGGCTGATGTAGGCTACTCCACATTAACTCTTGGGCAGAGTGAGATGGCCTATAAGTCGCCAATATTTCCAGATTTGGCTTAACATTCAGGAAAAAACCACTCTCAATCCCATGTCTCTATACACAGTGAGAAAAAGTAAGAGTTATAATGAGGTCATAGCGATTGTACATTTGGCTGTTACCGGAATAAATGGTCTAAGTGCTCATGAACTTTTTTTCTTTGGTAGAGGCTTTTAGGATTAAACAGAAATATTGTTTGTTGTACCTCAGGGTGAACATATATATTTGTGTGTCTCTGTGTGTATGTAAGCCATCCAAAATCCCGCTTATAAATATCTATTTTGCTGTGCTTTTTCAAAACCTTCCACTGGAAATGCATTTCCCACTGTAAATAGTATATCCCCATTACCTACCCATCAGTCAAATCAACTCATTTCTGAAATTCAATTAAAAGGGTCTCATTGCCATAAATCGAAAAGGATATTTTATTGTTACTTTGTAATTTGGAAGAATGAAAATTAAAACAGTGGCTCTGATGGAAAGAAATGGCTACTAAATCATAATGATATTTTGCAGTTTATCTGCTCATTGCCATTTTATTTCAGCTATTTCAGAATGGAAGGACGATGAAGTGACTTGCACAGTCTATACTAGTTTTATTTATTTTTTTGGCTACTCCAAGCACTTGTCTAAATCTTTTTTATGATTGTTTATCTAAGTTTCTCCCAAATGTTTCATCAATTGCTATCCCTGTTCTTTTATTCCATATGTTAACTGCTTCCTGTGTATAAAAGACAGTTTGCTTAAATTCCTTCGGCTCTTGACCTATTCTTACCCTTGGCAGAGATGCTCTGTAATTTTGGGATTTTTTTTCTATGCTGAGCATCAATTGAATTGTCTTAGTGTCAGATAAAATGAACAGAAAGGCCACATATGTGTCATTTAACTTGTGAACTTGGCTAAAGATACAATAGATTTCATGAAATGGGTGCGAGGTGGGGGACAACCAGAGGTTAAAATTGAAGTTCCCATGCTCTGACTACTGATGAAAATTGAAAAGAATAAGCATGTTAAGAGGCATTTATTATCGGCCACAGTGACTAGTAGTAAATAATAAAAATACTGCTGCTCCGAGGAAAACACAATGCCAAGTCTATGACCCATCTTTCAGATTTAGCAGGAGTTTTACTAGGGGAAAAAAAAAGATCCATTTCAGTTACGTGTTGCTTCAGAATAGAGTTTACAAGGGGCCAAACTCATTCTGTCTGGTTTCAAACCCTGCTCAAAAACCATAATGCTGAAAGTTCTACTTCAGCTGAACTGTTACGCATTCTGCCTAGAAACGTCTGTGGAAAAAGAAGAAGAAAAGAATCACTGGAAACCCAGAGTAAAAATGAATTTACCAGCTGGCAGAGTGAAAAATCACACATACCAAGGAGATTTTGTGCAACAAGAAGAGATGAGAGCAGGGCATATCTAATAAAAAAAAAAATAAGCACCACATATGCGCCATATACAATATATATAGAAGGACTTTGGCCTGTTCAGTAGAAGATGTTAGCCAGAATACTATACGTAATTAAGCTTTCATTTGAGTTCAACACAAACGTTTGCATGCATACACATATGTATACCATCTCTACGCAATGAAAGTGTAGTTTTAAATTTAACCTGGAAGAATGATTTATACAGCCATCTCTCTTTGGTAAAAACTGGTGCAGATCCACATAACAACCACCATAAAATTTGGTTATCATCTCTAGTTGCCGTGGCCCTTGAAAGCAAAATCTTTGGGGGTCGGGCAGAGCCTGTGAGACCTCTTTGCTGGGCTCCACGTGCCAGGACAACTCCTGTTGACTTCCGTGGAAGCTGTGCCTAAAGCAGGGCTGTTACCCAGCCCCTAAGGAGGAGGGCGGTGCAACCTGGGTCGCTCGCAGCGCTCAGCACCGCGGCTGAAGGCTACGTTTCCCTTCCCTCCAAAGGTCCCCGCAGCAGGTGAGGCTTTTCCCTTTCCTTTGCTCCGGAGATTAAACGCAACAAAAGGTGTTTTCTGTAAAGCGAGGTACGCAGCGCGGTTTTGCCTTCTCTCTAGTCGATGTACTAATGTGTAACTGTAGGGTTTAATTTTACTTTACATTAATCAAAGAACAATAAAGGCCATAAAAACCCCACTAAGAAGCATTTCAAGTTAAGATCCAAAGCTAAATGCCATGGGATTTTGCCTATTGTCTTGTTTAGTCCCCGTGTAAAAAGAGCTAGATAGCACGAGAAAGAAAGAAAAATTGAGCCCGTGTTTTTTGCATAGAGATGGAGAAAACACATAATAAATTAGGGGGAGGGAGGAGTGAAATAAAGGCCAGAGGTAAACGACGTTTAATTGTGTGAGCTGCTCTTCCTCTTGTGGTTCCTGCCAGCTGCTGCTGCTATTGCTACCTTCCTGTTTTAAGATGAAAGCAATGATGGTAGACACGTGCAGACACACAAAAGAACCTATTTGGACTGGTGTGTCAGCTCATCTTTATCAAATGTTGCACAGGTATATTTTGTTGCCATGCTTCATTACCCCAGAATGGCGTGCCTGAAATGTTTGTCTCTTCTATAAACCCAATAGCTTTCCCAGCGAGTCACATTTGACAGAGCAATAGACAGGTATTCGCTTGCTGGCATCCGTTTGTAAAGCCCGGGCAATTATATATATATTATCCATATATACATACATATATATACGTACAGGGGAATATATACACACACGCATACACACATATATATGTATATAAACACAAAGAACATGAGAAGGAGATGTATTTTTATATTATTAGTACACAGAGAGAGACTAGACGTGTATACATGCACTATAAAAGGGATACTCAGTACAAAAATGCACGCATACTTGTTGCAAAATTAACATATACACTTGTACAAAATTAATAAGAGAAAGTAGGGTTTTAATGCAAACTTCTCGATCAAATAAAGAAAAAACTTTAGTCGAGAATATAAGATTGGAAAAGATAGGTGGATATTCTCTTACGAATATTTTATTTATAGGGTTTCCCACTGGGGAAAAAAACCCCCAAAGTATGAGACACATCACTTTAGTCTGGAACTAGTGGTAACAGTAGCCCTGTTCAAGAGAAGGAGGAAATGAGAGTAAGAGTAAGAATAAAATGAAGCCATTTTTTTTTTTTTCCTGGGGAAAAAGGCATTATTTGGAGGAAGAAGCTACGAGGGGAGAAACCAGCCCCAGCATGTGCTTCGGGGCCCTTCTGCACAAAGAACCACGAAGGATTTGCAGGCACATCTGCAGAGGGGGAGGAAGATTCAATAACAGCGTGGCCACCTTTGTTAGTTTTAAACTAATTCACATGCTAGTGCTTGCTATATTACTTAAATACATCAGATTGTTCACCTGTAACACGATGATAATATTTTCCTCCTTCACAGGAGGGTGAAGCTGAGGGCTTGATTGCTTCTCCCTGACGAGCTCCTCTTCTAGCGGTACTGAAGACGAGCACACCCCAAAAAGCATGTGTGCTTATAGCAGAGGATGACTAACTATACCGCCAAATACTCTTTTAGATGGAAAGAGAGCTGCAAACCTGGGAATCGTAAGGTTGGTGCTGCTTGTCCCGCTGTCCAGGGCAGAGGGCTAATGGCGTGGAGGGGGATGGAGCCCGGGCGTAACCACGCAGGACTCGCAGGGTGGTTACAGCCCAGCGTGGCAACAGCGCTGAAATTACTTGATGGATACTATTTTCATTATTATTACTTTAATGCACCATTGTGGACACACCGTTCTGTACCGTAAAAAAGTAACGCAAGCAAAACACAGGCCCTATATATGCAATTACATCCACTGCAGCTCAAAAAGACGACAATTAGTGGAGTGCATCCCCCAGAAAGCCATCCGCAGAGGTCAGGGTTCGGGAGTAACATTTCCCTTCTCCTCTCTCCTCCCAGAAAACTAGACATTAGCAGCATCAAATAATCCGCAGAGCACTCTAACTAAAAGGAGAACATTATGGGTAAGTAACAGGCAATGTAATGGCGTAAACAAACAGAGTTTAGGCAGAAAGACTGTGATCCTAGCATTTCTAAAATGTGGTTGTATTTGGCTTGTTTGTTTGTTTGTCTGTCTTGTTGCATATTTTTGGTAAGTTTGGGGTGGGTTTTTTTATTGTTTTGCTGGTGCCTAATGCTAAGAAACAATGTAATACAGAGAATATCGCCTTGATTTATTGCCAAAATTAAAATACGAATTTGCACCTTTTAGTAAAATTGTAATGAGTGCCTGCTAACAAGAAAGTGAGAAGAAAAAATGATCTGGACTCCTAAATTTGAAAGGAATTTTTTTTTCGAGTATTGAAAGCATTTGTGGAGCTAGCTCTTCCCCCATTTTATTATGCGCTAGTAACGCCCAACTGGAACTGGAAGCGGCTTAGACAGCCTGCGAGATGCTGTCCTTGCCGTAGGAGTGGAAAGGAGGCCAGAAATACCAGCGCTTCTGTAACTCTGCTACATTTCCAGCCCATTTGAGCAGAGAGACGTCGTTTGGATGGGGTTTGGCTCAGCGTTTTCGGGGCACTCGGCGTCAGTGATTCCTCCCTCCTCTCCAACTGCCGTACTGCAGTTCTCCTCCAGAAACTCCTGGACGTGGCGCTACCTGTTACTAATGACTGCTAAGCAGCTGCTGCCTTTCGTTCCTTAGTCTGTTCACTGGGGGCTGTGGCTTGTGAGAGGAAGGTGGTTCGTCCCCAGCTGGGTTTGGTACAGGAGGCCCGTAACAGCTGGGGACAGATCTCCCTTTTACGAGCACATCCAGTGAAAGGACGTGGTAGCTCTCGTGTGATGTTGGCAGCAAACACGTTGCTTGCTGTGCTTGGAAGTTTGCTCGATCATTTGTTTCTCTTGCCCGTTTTCATTGCAGGCTTTTCAGGATGCGTAGTCAGTCCCAGCCAGCTTGTTCCCAGCACCAAGGCTTCTGATCTTGGTCGGTGCTGAGGCGTTGCCATACTTTAGATGATTAGTAATAGTCTAATACTGCTGAGAAACCTGAACTCGCACTTGACCGCTGTGGGGCTTGGTGTCGCTTCAGGAACTGCTTCATGCCAGTTCTAGGTTTGAGAGAGGTGCTACAGCTCCCACTGCGGACAATCTGCAGCCCTTTAGGACCCCTAGTGTGTGTAAACTCATCCTCCAATAACCTGCACAAAATCAGAAGCAGAGGGGTTATGGGAATAGGGAATTGAAGATTATGGGCTGGGGGGTCAGGGGGAGCTGCGGAGTAGAAGCAGCAGGTTATGTGGAGCTATACGGTGGGTAGGATCTTTGGGTTAAAATTATAGTACCCACTGTGCTTATAACCAACACCATGGGGATTTTCTTTAATGAAAATCCTCAGGCGATATAGGTCCTCAGTTTTTTGTTTGAGGAGATTTTAAAGGGTGAACAGTAATTGAAGCACTGGAGTCAAAGGCAGGGGAGGTGCCTTGGAGCTTGTTGGTCCAGCGTATAATACTGAATACAACTGGTGGTGTGGGTTTTGGTTTACATTACCCTTATATTCCTTATATTCCCTTCCCTTTAACGATATCTTTTGTGGTCAGATTTTCAAGGATGCTGATGGAAATGGCTGTGAGCCTGTTCGTAGGCACAGCTAATGGCAGAACCGGGGCTGCGTCTGGTTAGTCATCAGCCCTGCGTCTGACCTCCACACGCGTGTGCATCTAATAACAAAAATGTGTGTTGATAAGCAGTATTTTATGAAAGAATTATTTACTTAAAATATTATTTTGGCTTAACATCTGCATGTGGATTGAAAACTGGCAGAGCAAAACGCAGTAATTCTAAAAGGTACATGACAGTATAAAGCTGGTGTGAGGGAACCTGCTGGGACATTCGTGGTGAAATCAGATTGGCAGAAATAAGAGTTGACCTGTTAGTTGGAAGAAAGAGGCCAATTTATAACTGTGGTATGTTACTGTGTTAAAATGGTATTTTTAACTCGGTTTACTTATTTTACTCTGAAGGCTTGGAAGTCTTAGAAAATTAGCTAGAAGTCATTTTGGTCTCTCTGGTTTCGCTTGGGTATTTTGGCTTGTTTAGTTTTCCTTTTTTTTTTTTTTTTTTTGTAAGGCAACGCAGGTTGAGTAAGGTCCGAGGAAATGAAGTACCAGGGAGGGGGCAGAAAATAGTGTCTGTTATTTCATGTAGCCAGAGAAAGAAGCAACACCTTGGAGGTGAATGATAGATATTATTATAAAAGAGTTGTAGCTCAGGGCAGGTGAGTGGTGTGTTAATGAGGAGCCACCTCCTGCTTTCTGACAGATGACTGTCATTGTTCAAATGCTGCCATCAGATTGATTAATAACTGGGTCATCCTGCCCTGCAGTTAGAGTAGACTGTCTTCATTCTTCCGCCGATTTCTCTAATCTGCTGACCTGGAGATGACCCAATAGAGGTGGAGCTGAGATTAGCATTTCATTTCTTGTAGAACAACAAGAAAAAAATTCACAAGGGAGGGGGGAGAATACTAACCAAAAACCCAAAGAATGCTCCTGTCCCCAGAGCAACCCCCAAACCTATTCAGCATGTGCAAGAGCAAAAGTCCCTGTTTTATGAATAGGCAGTTTTAGTATTTGAGACATTTATATTTTTAATAAAGATTTAAAATGGTCGTGTTCATTTCTGCAGTGTCAGCTTAACCTATATGGAAAGATGCATAAGGGCTCTTCAGAACACACAAAGGAATGTAAAGACCTGTGTATTGAGGGGCAGGGGAATAAGCTGATATAACATAAAAATGCTTGCTTTGCCTTAATGTCTCTTAATGTTCACTAAATTCACTATTAAAAGACCAAATAGTAAACAGCATGCTTTGACAAGTGAAATACAGGCATATTATCCCAGATGACTGTTATTATGTGGAAAGAATGGCAATTCTCCTTCAAGATTTGTGTAATTTTCTCTCTTTTCTTGATTTAAACTCTTCTGAAAGCAATGGCATGGTGAGTTTACCTTTCTCCTTGTCATATGTTGGCAAGGTGTGATGGCTCTCATCTGCTTCGGGAGCATGGAGCACAATATAATAGTCAACTTGTGAGCCAGAGGGATCCTTGTGACTAATTAGGATTCAATTTTCAGACTTTTTGGAACATTGCTTTGGCCAAAAGTTACATGAAAATATCCTTCAAATAGCTTGTGAAATTGGCTCATTTTTGGCACTCTTTTAAAATTACTGATCCTTCTATTACATGGACCACTCCGCAATTTAAGACTTTTCTATTTAAATGCAACATTTATAACATTTTACAAGAATACCCTTTATTCCCTCCATCTTCCTGGAGGACAAGGTCCCCTCCCTCCTCCTTTCTCATTACTTACAAAAGCAACCGAGCCTTTCTATCCTGGGACTCCACAACGGAGCAGAACGCTCTGATGGGATTGAGCTAATCAGGTGTATAGACCTGGAAGTGCTCCCATTTGATCATGTGTACTCTGTTCACGCGTACATGCCGTGTAGAGGACCTGTAGCTCAGTTAAAGCATCAGGCCACTTCTGAATTAGTTGTTCTGTTTCTACAGAGGACAACCTTCCCTTTTTAAGCGAGGCTTATGTTTTCAGATATAAGCGGTGAGAAGCCAAAGCCAATAATTATCAGCTTCGAGATCAGCTCCAAATCTCCACACTACAGTTCTGAATCATGATTTGTGTTTTAAACACACTCGGCTTTACAGCATGCGAGATTGATTTATGCTCGCAAAATACATAACTAGATGCTAGAACAAAACAAAACCCAGTAGAAAAAGAAACAAGGGGTTTGTCCAAAGAAAAACATAACCAGTTGCTCATTTTTATTACTTAATATCTGTAGCACCATAGTTCAAGCCATTGAGTAATTTTTGAACAGTTGTCTCTGCCTGCAGAATGTTACTTAAAACAAGAAAGAAAATTTTGATGTAGGTCAGCCTCTAATAATTAAGGGTTTTTGAGCACAGAAGATTCCAAATAGAAATATTAAATCAGTTCCCCTTGACCTAAAGCTGCACGTCTGTAATGTATTCACCACGTCCTGTGCAATGTGTATAACCTGGTGCTTCATTCAATGCCGTGAGACCACCCCATGTCCCCACATGCGGTCTTGGTACACCGGCGTTACTTTTCAAGTAGCTTCAGCTTGGAAGGATCCATCTTGGAAACGTTAGATCCGCTCATTAAACATCAAACAGATGCAAAATGTGAGGCAGGCGTTGCTGTCCTCTTGTCCAAAACAATGGGTCTCAAATAACTTTCAGTTTGTGTAAAAACAATAACCAGGAGGTTGTTTTGCTATTATAAGAATAATATTTAGCATAGGCCTCCTGTGAAAGCGGCTGCCCCTGGAGTCCAGGAATTAGCACATTATCGGGAGGCACATTTGAAAGGGTGCCTGGGAGTCCTGCGAGTGGAGGTGAGCTGCTTCTGAGCCCCTCGGAGTGACCGCTACGGAGAGTCTCCATTTAGCTAAAGCACACTGTTAAATCAATTCAGCTACATAGGGCTATATTTGAGTAACATTAAAGGTTGGCTTTAAACCCATAAAAGCCAGGAAATTCAGGGTTAAGGCTGAAAATCCTGGCCGCAGCTCTGGTCTTGGCGCAAGGCCTTATGCCAAAATAATAACAATAACGCAAAAAATTTTGCATTAAGGCTGCAGTGGCATACTAGATTTCAGACTCCGCTATGGCCTTGTTTCTTTACAGCACCATTCTCTTCAGTCACTTTTTTTTACTCTCTTTCGTTACAGCAAACACTTCTCAAACTCTCTGCTTCAGATACGTGAGGTAACCGATACCGTTCCGTAGGTAGAAGTGGTGATATCACAGTAATGTGATCGCTGTGAAATGGCAAATGTTGTCTTTTCAGCAGTGCCCCTAAAAGACCCTTAAGATTCCTATCTCAGGACTTCTGTTGACAAACTGGTGTGCTGTTGCATCCGAGAACTGCTTTTTTATGTTATCTAGTTGAGCTCCTTCTACTTAAGCCATAACTCAGAAAGGAGGAGATCTTCTAAGAGTTCCAAAAGGCAGCAGAGAAAAGACTTTTTCAGGGAGAAAGTTGAGTTGCAGGTGGTGGAAAATAGGAGACTCGTCTGCTTTCAGTAGTGGGACAGAGTAAAGGAGTGGAAAGTCAGTACTGGGTGAGCAGCAGAAGAGCCAAGGTGTAGGCTGCAGAGGATTCAGAATAATCCTGGATCCCATTTAAATCTATGGCAGAATCCCCATTGACTTCAAGTGGGTCAAGATTTCAGCTTCGGATCCCCAAGTTCACAAACAAAATGGTCAACGTGGCTTTCGTGTACAGGCAATCTTGCAGTCCCGCTCTGCTTCTTTTAGCTCCCCTTACTGTAAAGATTTTTTTCAAAGAAATACGGAAAAGAAACTTAACAGATGATTTTATGCTCACGTCTTCCAAGATGGTTTGTTTAACCTGACACTTTCTATATAGGCATTGCAAGCACTAGCTAAAATGGTGGAAAGGGGGACAGTGCGTGGAACCTGAGCTGAATGTTGGAATCTCTTGTAGTAACTAGCTAAGTATTTGTTGCTGGTTTCATGAGGAAATTGATTTGGCATATTTAACGTTGTTTCTTTATTTTATAGGTAATGGACTATTCCCATAGCTCTGTTATAAAATAGTGCGTGCATATATATATATATCCATCTATCTCACAGATTTACAACTCTGCTGTTTCACTAGGGATACACTTAATGTGGTATAAGTCTCTGGATATGACAATTAAATTCACATGACCCACAGACTACCTCACAACCCAAAATTGCCCTTTGCATATTACAAGAGAACAGTGATTACCCTCTAATCACTTATTAAATCTACTTTTCCAATGAAACTTTGTCTTTCCAGTGCCTAAAAAAATGGAAGAAAAAATCTGGTGTTTGTAAGAAAAAACAGTAAAGTTGCAGTGCCCGTTATCTGTACTTCTGCTAAATATGCTCAGAAGGCCAGTATCACGTTTCTTTCCCATCACAAACTTATTGAAACAAGAGAACCTTTTGTTCAGAAGACTCTTATATGCATAAGTGTCTAAGTAACCTTGTAAATGGATCGTATGGTGTGGTGAATAATATTGCACTGAACTAGCAATGAATTAGCATGTTTGTTATGTGTATTGGTATCTTGTGCCAGATAAATGTGAGTCTCAGTCCCCATGCTGACAACAGTGATCTTTCTTTTTTTGAACTGGTAATAGGATGTGGATGAGCAAAAGTAATAGGGGGAATCTAAGCTCTGAATTTGCCATCACCTTGTGATTTTGAAGAGCCCAAGTTCTGGAGAAATTTAAAGTCTTGCCTGGTCGCTGATTTGTCACAACATTTTTCTATTACGGCCAAAAGCTGGAAGTGCAAGAACACGCTGTTTTCTGCATTATGCTTGAAATGCCCAGAGTCTCTAAAACGAGAGACTGAGGCTTGGCTGAGTCAACTCAACATTTCATTTTGCTGAAGCAGATAAATACACTTTCATTTAATTTACTGTGGGAAAGTCTTTAAAAGCTAGGTCCCATGGCACCTTTGGTGGTAGCAGATTTCTGCACCTGGGTTTTTGGCCAAGGTTACTGTGTGCTAGCTGTCCCCTTGACTGCCATTCTTCATCCCAGAGGTGGCTGCATTTCAGTGATGGGTGAAGTGATTTTTTCTGCTTTGACTTAGGATATCTTTGGACACAAAGCCTAAAATAAATGTGAGATATAATTAAACACACAATGCAGAATTTTGTATATGGGGGAAGGGATAGACAACCAGTCTGTTTTTCAACCTAACTTATAAAGGATGTATATTAAGCCATATTTTCTTTCGTCCTTTGTATGTGTAACTATTTTTCAAATGAAAAAGATTATTTTTCCAAGGCACAAGTAAACTATCTCTGCCTCAGCAGGTCTTCAATTTAGTAGGAAGATCTCTTCATCTCCTGGCATGCAAATTGTTTTGTCGTCCTCCCTATCTCAAGGCTAACTATGACGGGCTCCAGTTTCCCCGAACGTGCAATTCCTGACTAAATGAAGGGCATCACCTGTGCCCAGAAGGCCAGACTGACACCTGCTAACAAGGTCTGTGAGACAGAGCATTAAATCCCGCACCAACCTCCAAACTTGGCTCTCATCTTTTACCTGCAGCTTAGATCAGCGTGTGTGTCCATGCCTCCGCAGCCTTTGCAAGCAGCCATGGGAAAGAAGCTTTAGTTTTAAAAAGTAATGGCAAAAGTGCCGGTTCTTGTTGGGTGAAACTACTGTGTTCTGCAGGCTTGTTTGGGACTGAGCCAAAGCTGTGAAATCTGAATATGGTTTTTGACCCTTCTTGTAACTACAGAGGAGAAATGGTCTGGCGAATAAGCGTGGGACTCAGGAGAGCTCCGTGCCCTTTTATGAACTCCCTGTGTTACGCTGGGTAAATTCCCTGTGGAAGCACGCACCATCTCCCTGCTTGGAAGAAAGGGATGGAATAGCATCTCCCTCATCTACAGAGGTGAGGAAAACCACACTAAATACACTGAGCCTTTAGACTCTGATGAGGAGGGGCAAATGAAAGCCTATATTTAAAACGTTAATGCTAATGTGACTACGATTAACCTCAGATTTCGCCTGAGGTTTTTAGTTGAGATCGGCTACAGCTGCAACACCTGGATCACAGTTTCACTGGAGTTTGGGGCTTAGGGGAATCAGACTGCCCTGGCTTGGGCCCCTTACTCCAGTGTGGAGACTTTTTCACTAAGCTGACCCAGAGTCTTCCAGGCTGGCCCCTCTGTCGCTCTGATTTCATGCCGTGGCTGATGTTGTGATGGCGCAAAGCTGGACAATACAAGCAGATCTCAAAAGAAAGATTCAAAGTCCCCTAACCAAGGCATGCTTTTGCCTACATACTCACATTCATGGTATATCAGGAAGTCACAGCAGTCCATTTTTCAAAGCAGTGCTAAGAACATATATTTCACATTGGTACTATTATTATTAACAGCAAATATGAGTGAGGAAAAAGAAAGGGGCACTGAGCACGCAACCCTGCTATTAGCCCACCCGCTTCAGTTTTCTTTTTCTGGAGCCTGAATTCAGCTTGAAGCATTATTTTGAAACCTTTTGAATTTAACCCCAAACTCACCCTCCCAATATCCTGTTGTTGGTTCACAGTAACAATTCAAACACAACCACTCATCCCTTAGCTGGGGCCCGTTCAGCACAAAGTCCATCTTCACCCATCAGAGTCTGCAGGGCAGCGTCAGACTGCGAGTCCCCTCATCGTCCTTGCCCCGTGACGTGCCAGCACTTGTGTTACGTGTCTTTACCTCCGTGTACCCATGCTCTGCAAATGTTTGTGGGGACCCATTCAAGGTGGAAATTTTCCTTACCTGCCTGTGCTGAGCTTTTACTGCTGGTGGGAATGTCCGATTTCTCTCCTCACGTGAAGAAGGAAAGAACCTCCTTTGGTGGAGAACTGGGTTTTTTTTTCCTGCCTAAAACTTGTCCTGTCTTACTAACTTGTCCTGTTTAGGCTCCACTAACAGCAACCCTGTTAGTGCCCCATCCTATTTCCGACCTCCATGCTGCATCACAGACACTACTGTGCTGCCAACTCTGCTTCTTGAGAGAGTAAATGGGGTGCAGGCAGTCAAGCAGCATGGGGTGACATCCTCCCTGGCAGAGCCCCACAGCCACCTGCCCACCCTTACCCTCTTGTAAACTGGTTTGGGGTTGCCAATCTGCTTAACAGACTGGTTTTGATCTGAAGCGATGTAGAGCTGAGGCATTGGAGACATATAGCTCAGCCTGAACCCCCAAACCAAAGCCTTGGTGCTGGCAGCCAGGAGGCTGGCACCACGTGGGTGAGTGGAACAGAGGCGTAGCCCCGGTGGGGGCACCCATGTGAAGCCATCCCTGCTGCTGTGCCGTCAGGCTGGCGTTATCCAGGGGAAAGAGGCTGGAATACCTCTGGATTGCCTCAAATACCTTGCAATTCAGACCTACCGTTTTGCAGTCCACAAAATCCTCCCCAGCCTTTCAAAACATCATTAGCGTACAGATGGATCTCTTCTCGAGGACATGGGAGTTCCTTGGTGCAGGACCCCTCTAATATCAGGAAATACTCTATTTATCCCGCTCCGTGGTGGGGAAGCCGAGACAGGAAGGCAGCAGGGCCAGGAGCCGTGCTGGGGGGCTGCGGGAGCGCAGCAGCCCTGCCCCTCACCCAGCCGCCTCCGCCCAGCGTCGGCTGCGCCCCGGCAGCTCACCGGAGGCTGATCTCCGCCTGGCTCTTGTCCGACCTGCCGCGGCGAGCGGCCAGCGCGCCCCGTCCATGGGCGCCGCGGCCGAGCCCACGGCAGCAGCTGACAGCAGGCATCGGTTACCTTGCGCTGTACCCAAATACGGCACAGGTTCATTTGCAAGAGTCGAGCAGGAATATTTCAGCATTGGCACCACTTACTGACAGGCTTTCGGAAAAGAGATTTTTCCCACCTGCATGTTATAAAACCATAGTAAATGGAAACGGTAATCTCTCGACATTAAACAAATGAGGAAGCTGCATTCTGAAACTCATAAGTCACCACCAGCCTTTACCAAATAATAACAATTGCATTGCTGATGGCCCTGTCTCTCGCTGTTAGCACGCTGAATGACAAGGAGTAGCGTGTGCTAGCGAGAGTATCTCATTTGCTCCAAGTACTGCAAGCATTCCTGCAAATCCACAGAGGCTCTTGAGATAATCTTTTGCAGGTGGTCAGATTTTAAATATTAGAAAAAAAGTGAAGTAACATATTAAAACAGGAAGATAAGCATTTCCTTTGTTTATTTTTGATTCATTTACTAAAGCAATGCATCTTATTTGTGTCACCTATTAGCTGGTTTTGTAAAATCCTGATGGACTGATAATATTTTTTTAATTCTGATTTGCAACTCCACAAAATCCTATCATCTTTAGCACAGAGAATAGACTGGAGAAGCAAGATAACTACTTCCCCAACAAGGCCTGATAGCTTCTAGAAACAACGACAGTAAGATTTAATCTGACTAAGTAGCGAGATTTTAAAATGTGGGATAGAGGTTATACAGATAAATACCATTTTTCCCAGCAGGTATGCACAAAGGGACAGGCTGCCTATTGGTAATTACTAGAAGATTGCAATCCAGTTAATGTGGCCTGTGGACCTCTACCTGATTCACATACAAAGGAAACACACAGGCATTGCATGTTCAGGAGGCCATGCTCAAATCTCATTTAAAGGGCTGTGACTTGGGTACAAAGAAATCTCTCCATCTCTAGTTTAGCTCTGCAGTAAACACTCTGCTTAACAAATCTGCCCAGGCCAGGTGATCTGATACAGGAAATACATGGATGGAAAATATACGTGGAAGTGATTGACTTCTCCCCTTCCAAATGCTTAAAATATAACCCTCAAAAATATCCATCTCACCTTTGTGAAATAGGTCCATTGGACAGAACCATCAGGGTTTCTGGTCAGTTTGCATTTCCTTTTACTCAGCAATCAGCTATCACGGCAAATGTCCTTTCTGATTATTTGTGAGCATGGTCTTCTCCGTGACCAGGGCTACCAACGGGAAGGACCGATTGGGGGTGGATTTTGCATGTGATAGTCACAGGTATGTGTCTTTTCCACTACCACCTTGCCATACTCTTAAACTCGATCAGACACACCTAAGACACTCACCTCTCTAGTCTTTCACCTAACATGTGACACACCCAAAAACCCGCATTCGCTTAAGTTTATGCCAGAAGTTGGTTAGGAATAAAGCTTCTGGGATAGCCAGGCTACAAAAGGGAAGCAGTCAAGCTGAAAATAAATGGTGTATAAAAAAAAAATAATCAGGTTTAATTCGCTAGTGACACATATACCTTGGGACACAGAGAAAATGGCAAATATTTTCCCCTTTAACTAATGATTTTGCAGAAAAAACCCTTTTTTCTTGCAATTTAATTATGAAAGGAAGGATAGAGATGTTCATTGCTTGCTCTACTGATTTTTCCAGAGATTCAAGTAATATTCCAGAGACAGACTACCTTCTCTGAATTCACCTGGGCCTTTGCATGCTAATGCCAATCCAGTACATTGAATTGTTGGTTTTAAGCGGAGGCTGGCAACCTACATGTGAGAAGTTCTTTCCTGAAAACCATCAAGCACTTGGAGCCTGTTAAGATCTTTCTTGTTTCTTTCTGTTATCGTGTATCATCATTTGGTGTTATACAGGACGCTTTGGGAAGGCAAACCTAGGGCTGAAGGTCAGGCCCTTGCTGGTGAAGCAAAATTGTTACTGCCGCGTAGGTGTACGCAGGAAATCAATATGGTTGCTAAAGTGTCTTTGCTTAAGCAGGCTGCTTAAGTAGCCTTTTCCCCACCTCTCAGGGCAAGTAACCTTCAGCTAATTAATCTACAAAGCCATGAATATGTCTCTCTTTGTCCCTGTGACTGATCTATACACCCGATAGTGTGTGCTATTAAAATCCATGTTTCCTGGATTTCCTGGTCACCTCCAATGAGGTAAACCCAGTCTGGAAATCCTTACTGAAAAAGGAAAGCAGGAGAGCGTGCTTCCTTTGTGGCTATCATTACTAATTTGTCTTTAGGACTGGATTACTCAGATTAGACCTCTCCCCACCCTTCGACATTATTTCTATCACTCTTCTGTTGGCAAATATGGATAATAAGGCTTCATCTTAACAGCATGAGGCTGGACCTATGAAGAAGTGGGTTTGTTTCTTGGTGTTCCCCTATTCCGTGTCTTTCTTCTCTCTATCAAATGGAGATACTGCTTTACTCCCAGTTTCAGTCTGCCCTGCCTGCCTGGAACTGTAAGTCATTTGAGGTATGAGTTGCCTTTCACTGTCTCTGGCAAAACAGGAGTTGATTTTTGGATAGAGCTGTGAGGCACTGTTAGTCTTAAAAAGTCTTAAATGGAAAGACTAGAGAGTGATCTTTCCAGCTTTGTTCCTTGGTCTGGGGTGGGCGCAAGCTCTGTTTGCGAGGCAGGAATTGAAAAACTCCTGTTTGGAAAAGACAGCTACCCACATTATGACCCGAAACACAGGTTGGAAAAGCCAGCAAGCCCATGAATACCTCTGGAGGAGGCATCTGCATGTGGTGGCGCAAGGTGGGGGAGGGAAGAGCGGGAAAGATCGTTTAGGATGTTGAACATATTAAACACATATGTTTAATATGTGCTGTACCTTTTCAGCAGATGTGGTGGAAATTTTGAGGTCAGGAAGGAGGAGTCACCGCCTACTCTAGTTAGTATTTTAGAATTGGTTAGACAGCAAACGTCGTCTGGAGTGATGAGACGAACAATAATGCAGCTCTGCCGATCCTGTGGCTTTCTAACACGGTTCCTCACCTGGAAGGAGACTTCCCCATTCTGCAGAATAAAGGAGATGATAACGCTCTTTTGGCCATTTTGTTTTGTCTCCTAACCTGGTGTCTTACGAGTGTTATTGAGGCCAGTTTTAAAAATGGGCTTTTAAAATGCTTCTTTTCATGATATCTCATAGTTAAACTTCAGCGAGCGATAACAGGGGAGTTCTGGTCTGTTTTATGAGGCAATACTCTAGTTCCTGAGTGGGTGAACTAGGAGACCTTTCTCTCTTGCGTGGGAATTGGGTAATCGCTGGGAAAACCAGAGTCGTGCTCCTCTTGTTAGTGTACTGTAAGCTTTTTAAAATAAAGTAGCGGGGCCCTCTCTAAATAATTACTTTTATGGAAATGCTGGTTCCCAAAGTTGTGACCTTCAGGCAACTGAAATCACAGCCTGGGTCCAGATCCAGCCTCCACAGCTGGCCAGCCTGGCTGCGGCTGCCCAAACCTCTGGATCCAAATGCACAGGAGGTTAGAGGGCTCAGAGATTTTCTGCAACTCAGACTTGCTTCTAATTAGAAATGAAATACCAAAAATAGTTTTTAGGGAAGGAAATGGAAGCCTAAAAGCAAAATGAAATAAAAGGTCAATATTCAACTTAGCAGGCTGATGCGGAACGTGGATTTAATAACAAAAAAAATCTATTCTGAGGAGGAAAGAAAAAAAATCAAAATTACTAGATAGGTAGAAGACAGAATGGCTTAATATGTAACAGCATCCTCTGAAATATAAGGTGGGGGGAAAGTGTGAGCAAGTTCAATAACTTTAAAAAAATAAATAGTGCTAATAGTTGAGAGGCACTGGAAGAGAGACTGGCTACACTTGGAGACATCTACAGTGAGGTAAAGCAGCAATGGAAAATGAAATATAATATAGAATCAAATTTTGACAATATAGTGGTTTTTAAAAGAACAAAGAAAGAAACCTGCTCTACAGAATTTAATTTGAATCATTCTTGCTTCCTTATAACATTTAAGCAAACCTAGTACAATTTCACATGCACAGTTCAAACTAATCAGAAGATGATTTATTAGGTTTTTAAATATTTCTAGGTTCTTTTGACATTTTGATAATATTGTTTTCCATACCTATACAGTTGTTAGTCCGGAGAGCTTTTAGGTACCGAACCTTTAAGCAGGCTTTAGGTAAGTCTGAAGCCAAAAGAACATCATTATTTACCTTTATTTTCCTTTAAGGACAATTCAATCTTCCTTTCACAGTTGGTGCAGCAGCATTAATAAATTCTGAGTTCTCTGCATTCGAGACAAAGCTGTCATTGCTGCCCAATATTTTGGGCGATAGGAATTTCCCAGCTCTCACGCTAAGCCACAGGCTGCAGCCTCATGAACGTTGTTGCCGTGGCCTGTTAAACTTCCCTCCCTGTTCCTAGGCAGGGCAGATAGCCAGCGAGAAGTGATGAGTGCTTTTCATGGTAAGGAACAATACATGAAGACTTTCCAAATTAATTTAACATTCACAAGGAATGCTGTTGGCTGCATCAATTTAAGATACGCTGGCAAGCAGGAAATTATTTTCCATGTAGATGATGTTTCTATCCCTTCCCCCTCCCCAGGACCCCTACGGTGAGAGGGAGGAAGAGAGGTTTTGTCTTTTAGTGAAATCTAATTGTGGTGCGCGGTCGGGGAGGGGAAGGGTCAGGGGAAGGCCAGCCACACGAGCCTCCGCGGCAAGCCATGAGACATCTCCCGGAAAGATCCGACCCCGGTGGCCCTGCCGGCACCCTTGGTCCCCCGGGTCTCACCTCGGGGACAAGCTGGCTTTGGGGAAGGAGGTGGGAGCTGAGCTGGTGGAAGAACATTGCTCCTTGCTGCAGGTCTCTGGAGAGAGGCTTCGTCCTCTGCCTGGGCTCAACTCACTAAAAACTTCCTGGTTTAGATGGTTTCGTTTCCATTCTCTCCCCAGTTGGTCCTCCGGGCTTTGTCAATTAAACACACGTCTTACAGTGCTGCTATGATTTGCCACAGTTTGTGAGGCTTCCATTCCCAGGCAAAGTCAACACCTGCATGCCACCAAAAAGCCACCGTGGACGTGGCTGCCATCTGCACAACGAGAAGGCCGGAGTACTTCTCCTGGTGGCCGGCGTCTCGGGCAGGAGATGGCATCACTAAACCTAAAACCTCAGTGGAAACTGAGGTTAGCTGGAGCTTTGCAAGGTGAAAACAGGAAAGGCTCACAGAAGAGGAGTGACAAGGGCTGCGCGTGGAAGGTCCAAAGGGTGGAAATGGCAAAGGTCATGTGTGAAATATCCTGAGATTTCTAGGGGCTGCTTTATGATGGATTTTGTCTCTGAACTGTAAGGAAGCAATCCCATACTACAGTGTTAAGGGCGACATAAAAACCGCAGTCAATTGAATCAAGAGTATTTAAGAAATTTTGAGGAAATCTGATGTGGAAATAATTAAGAAAATGGATAATAATCAGAAAATAATTTACTATTTAGATGCAGTACATACTTTCCTGCTGCACTTTGTCATGTCGAAAACAGAGATCTGTAGATATCTATGTTATTCCTAGTCATCCAGGCCCTGAAAATATCAACAAATATTACATAATCAGTCAGAAAAGACCCAATTCCTAGACCTTAGCCCTTAATCTTATTTCCTCCTTTCTTCCCACCATTCCTGTAATTCTTGTCCTTGTTATACTGTGATTGCAGTGCAGCTTTAAATCACCTCTGCGCTCTCTCAAGAGCTTTGCATTTAGTTCTTGGTGCCCTGTGGCCCATGAAAGTTTCTTAAATTGGCAGTAGGAGTATTTCAATAGTAAGGGGAGAAGACCTCAAAACTTCTAGTTTAATTCAAATGTGCAAACTGGTGCAAGCATTTGCACCCCTGGTTAAATCAGCCTTCAGGTAAACCATGGGGTACGACTTTGGTTCTTACTATGGTCACCTGTAATTGTTAAGGTTAGTGAAAAAACACCTACTGAAAAGTGACATGCTTCATGTCAAGAAGTTCAGCCCCTCTGAGTGACTGCAGTTTAGGGCTCGGACCTGCAATTGAATTACTGCAGTTTAACGGGTTACCATGCATCAGCTAAGCTGCAGAAACAGTCCGCGTGTGTCCTCCTCGCCTTTGACAAATGTAAGGTGATTTGACTTAGCTTAATCTATTTTCATTGCAGGCTAAATTGAATTACCTCATATTTATGATGGGCTATAAGGGCACTCAAAGAGAGTTATCTGGGTTCAACTGATCTCTGGTAAGTTGCTTAGCCATGGTAGCTTGACTACGGGTATAAACCCTGAGCCACCTTGCGCTCATAGGAGAGAGCTGACGTGAACTTCAGCAGACGCAGATTTATAACTCCTGATGAAGTAGTTTGGGATGTGGTAAGCCATTGACGGAATGGCTGGAATTGGCTTTTAAAGGCACAGAGTAGTTGGCAGGGCACTTTTTCCTAACGGGTTTCTGATCCTGGAATGTAGTTCCCTTCCCTCGTCTTCAGAGCCTATATTGGTTTGAGCTCCAGCGGCACAGAGGCTTGCTTGCCTTTCCTTTCTTCCTCAGGCTTTTCAGGCAGACATTTGGGATAGAGCTGCGCTGATAGCTTTAGCTCCCTGTGGGTTTTCTGTGAGGGTGCTTTGGTAGAGTAAATTAGTTTTAAATTCGGTTGTTCTACCATAACCTAAGTATTCTTAACTGAATTGTAAATTTAAATGTTAAGTGTTGCACTGAATGTTTAAATAATTCTAAAAGCACTTGGAGCATGGGATAAGTGCTGTAAAATCTAAATAAATGAGTAAATTAGTTAACAGCATATGTGGTAATGCAAACTACTACATGTGTGCAAAGAGGAAGAGCTGTGCTCGAAATGGTTGCCAGAGCTTACATTTCGTTGCTACATGCGAAACCTTTTCGCATTAGCAGGGTGCTTTTTTTTTTCACGTTTAGCCTACTGTATAACTGGGAGAAGAAGATGAAGTTGGCAGTTTAGACTGTCAAACAGAGGTTTCAGCTCAGCAGTGAGGTTCAAAGAGATTAATTTGAACTCGGCTGTTTACGTTACTGATCTCATACCAGCTGGGTTTGTGGCATTAAGATGTCAATAGTACAGCAGAATTTAACTAACAGTTTCATCATTGACATCATCTTTTGAAGGTACAGATGATTGCCTCCTTATGTACTGGGACATATTTCTTTAGGACAGCACTCTGTATGCTTTCATGCAGGACGGAGAAGAAGGAGAGGGAGGTGGGGAGTGCGCCTTGAAGTGAAGCTAATTAGAAAATGTCCTAGTGCATAAGTGGTTTATTTAAGCAAGTTCCAGCAAAAAGGTGCCCATTTCCACATGGCACAAAAAGCCTTGTTTTTTCTTTTCCTCCGAGTCCCCCTCCTTTCTTTCAACTGGCACCAAACCAGAACAGCTAAGGAAATAATAAACTGTCCCGTGTGCAGTGGCATTATTATTTTTAATGGTTCAACCTTGAATGGAGTAGCGAAGCCTCTTGGAAGGGCAGGAAGAGTTGATAATGGAGCTTCTTCAACACCCCCCCTGCCCACCTCAACACCATACAATAATTATTAATCAAAGGTAGCTGGAATATCTTTTGCTGAGGCTCTTTTGGTAACTCCTTGGTTCAACGAAGGCTGCACGAGGTTCAAACTCCGTTAAGATGTCATTGACTTGGCAGGCTGATCACCAGTGTTCTTAAAAGGGCAGGAAAAGAAAGCATGGGAATACGAAAAAAAAAAAAAAAGAAAAGCATCTGGCTTAACGACTTGAGAAATTATTTCAGCGGGGGAGATGGTTTTATTAACAAAGCAGAGTTTCAGTCTATTCTGCTTACAGGATCAGTCCCTTGTCGAACAGGCTTTGCTACTGTTCCTTGGTGCTGAGGAGCATGGTGGGGGATGCAGGTGAAGTGGGGGAGATGATACCCTTTCGGGGAAAATAAGTAAAGGCATGCTTAAATGCGAAATGGGTTTGCCTTACAGAATAATGATACAGCAAATTTTGACTTAAGTGTTCTCTAAAAGCCTTTTTCCCCCGTGCTGCAGTGGCTGCTGTACCCCCTCGAAACCTTGCGCCTTTGAAGGAAATCACAATGTAATCCTTTGGTTCGGCACGTATTGTCCCTTAATGACAGGCATTACATTTGCACAGTACCATAAATCAAAGCTAGAGGCTGGTTTAAATAGGCTGCAGATGCATGTGGACGTTGGCTCTCTAAGTGGCACTTTGCTGGAGCGAGGAGGGGGGGAGCTATCCCACCGCCGCCGCTCCAGGTAGGATAGGGCCGGCAGAGGGGGTTCCCGTTTCCACAATAGTTTCACTTCACCTGGGATTTAGCTCTACATGAAGACCTGTTTAGCAGAAGGAAATGCTTTTTGACTACGACCTCTGAAGGGTTTAATTGGGATTTAACTGTTTCTATTTTTTCCACTCCATGTGGGAGTCTGGAGCTCTGTTTACAAGGTGTGTCATATCCTCTCGACCCCAGAGTCCTTCTCCCCCTCCTTTCTTTTTATGTTCTGGACAAATAGGCAGAAAGATACTTTTAAAGCGAATGCACGTAGAAAAACCCACAATTACTGTCCCTGATTTCGCTGTGAAAACTTTACAGCAGCCGTACTGAAAAATCTTCCCCTACCCCTCCTACTCCTTCTAAGAGAACGAAAAAATCCATCAAATTAACACATCAATGAGTTGATTGTAATCTCCAGGGTTCAGTGTAGCACTTTCTAGCCTCTCAGACAGGAGGCCAGCATGATTTATCAATGCAAACCTAATAGCATCAATATGAATCTAACTAAAAATCAATATTTCATTACCAAATTGTTAGTGAGAATGAAGAAAAATTGCCAGAGTCAGAGCATTCTCTAGGGTAGGAGCATCTGGAGTTCAATGTGACAAGATGAGTGATGCATGACTCGGGGCCTGGGGAAGGACACTGGGAGGACAGGCCACTACGTAAGGCCGAAGACTCACGAAGAAAGCACTTACTTTTTTTTTTTTAAAGCTTTCTCTAAGAAGAAAGAAAATGTCTGAGAAGGAAAAATGGAAGGCATGCTGCTATTTACTAAAACTGATGCAAAGTAGCTCAAACAACTGAATCTGAACAGATTAGTCTCTGCTGCGGACACCTACACAGAACTAGTTTTCACAGGAGACAAATGGGGAAAATAAATGCAGTGGTCCAGATCCTGATTTCAGCTACAAAGGACAGAAATTTATAATAGTTTGCACAGTGGAAATACTTTGGTTTCATATCCCATGTAGCTGAAATTGGATTTGGTAGACCTTACTCTGGATTTTTCTGAAGTTTCAGATTTGTGGTGCGTTTCTGTAGATTGCAATTGAAATGTAGACCGAAATCTGCTATCGAGAAGGCAGCAGCACTCAAAACAGCGTGTTCACTTAAAATGCATCTTAGTAATTAACGTGCTTCTTATTTAAGGAAACAGAGCAAGAACTGCATGGAGCAGTGCCAACGATAGATTCACAGCATAACTTTATATTGCATTATGTCATAGGTCTATTCTGGCAGCATGGTAAGAACTTACATACAGAACTGTGGAAAAATAAGGACAAAAGCACTGAAGTGTAACTGTGATTTGAGTTTCTCAGATAGCCTTGTTTTACTCAGGTTCAAGACATACTGGCAGATGACGGTTAGAGTTTTTGTGTCCCGGTACCTTTGTTCGCTTGGGATATCGGAAAGTTATTTGAATATATAGCAGCTGCTGTACTGTCTAGCACCTGCGTCTGTTTGGGTTGGGAAAGGCCATGTCGTGGGACTTGTGGAGCCCTCAATATTTGGTTTTTTATGCATCCTGTAGTCTTCTGAGGGGAAAAGTAAGAGCCTTTCTGTGACCCCTAAATCTACAGCTTCTGGAATCAGGTTATGGGTGATCCTCTCAGCTTTTAGCTTTTGAAGAAAAAACTTCTAGTTCTTGCATTGGGAAAGAATGATCAAAAAGAGCATTCCAAAGGGTCAGAAACCAGGAAGAAGACATCATCTCTCCCAAACGACTTTAAAAAGAAAACAAAGTACTGATTACTCTTTTCATTTTTTTTTTCACTTAATGGAGAACTGCAATGAACTGTCCTGAGGTTTTTGTAGTTCTTCCGTGTCCTCATTCGGCTAAGTCTGCTCCATATGGCTCAAGCAAACTCTTTCCTCCTGCTTTTTTTCTTTTTCTTTTTTAGAAGGAGTGAGAGAGAATTTCCAGGTTAGTTGAACTTATTGCTCAGAATAAAATTTCTCCTAGCCCCTGTGTTTCTAATTCTGGCAGCCTGTGATACATCACTAATCTCTAATTCCCTTACTCCCTAGGAACTGTCATTATTTTATGTATTGACTAATACAGTTGTCTCAGGGTAAATTTCCCCTGAAATCGAAGTTTACTTCTTGCATTAGAAGTGAAGTCTACTCCCTTTTATAAATGACAGACTCCTTTTATAACTTTGCATTTATTGGAAGCAGTCAAACTAGAAATGTATGGGGGGTTTGTTTGTTTTGTTTTATGTTTTTGCTTTTAATGAGGTATTAACTGTACTTTAAACGGAGCAAATTGGCAGGCCAAATACCTATTTGAGGATTTCAAGTTTTTTCTGGCAGATGAGACCTGAAGGTATCAGTAAATAGAAAAGTTAGTGTCTCTGTTATCAGGAATGCCTTAAAGGCATTCATGCCAGTAAAAAGTTCTATTTTGTTTCCATTAAGACTTTATGTAGGCTCAAGTACTGAATGGGTACAGTATTCTATTTAAATTTAGAGACATTATAACAAACGCTTTGCAATACAAAAAGTGAACACATTGTTTACTTAAACAAGCATGCCATGTTAGCTGAAAATACGCTTAAATAAATTTTAAATGAAAAGGCGTAAGTAATACCACCCCATTCACCTCCCCAAGCAGCCCAAAAAACTTTTGAGGGGCAAATCAGTTTCTAATTTTTATTGATTCTTCTCTCTTGGTTTCCACTTCCCAGCCCTCTTCCTTTATAATATCTGTTTATGCCTTTTCTGCAATAATTACAATAAGTTTCAGTTTCTGTTGTATTTTAGAATTTGAAATGGACCCTCTTGGCTCCATAAACATAAATGAATTATTGGTGGAAAAATGGAGACGGTAACTTTACTTGCATGCAGAGAGTAAATGGGGGCAAACATAAGATAGAAATAAACCAGGAAGCTTATTTTTATTTATTAAGAATTTTCATCTTTATTAATTTGTATGTCCCACTTTCTATTGGCACTGTTCTTTCTCATACATGTTGAAGTTTTTCTTTTACTTGAAGCTAGTCTGGAACTGAGTGACACCTTTGCTGCTAGTGAACAGCTTGAAAACAGAAGACAAGATCCAATCAGACAGACTAATTAGGGTACCCAGTCAGGATAGAGCCTTGAATATTCACTGCACATTTTTTGGAAATACAGCACTGTGCAAATTCTTGCACTCAGGCTGATTGATACCGTCTGCCAGCCAGTCATCCTTAGTGATCAGTGAGAAATAACTAAAAAGATTAGAAAACTAACATCCATAACAGTTTCAGGAACTGCTTAACTTAAAAAATCAACACCCTTACATGAACAATCCATAACCGTTTCAGGAACTGCTTAACTTAAAAAACCACCACCCTTAAATAAACAGTATCTTGCATTAGCAACCGTGCAATGTCTTGATTGAAAGACTGCATTTTATGGCAGTACCTTGCATAATCATTTGCTTCTGTTTTGCAAGGGGAAACTTCATTCAGAGATCAGATCACAGAGGCTGAGCAATAATGGTGAATGCTAGAGGACAGCCGCGAGAATGGAAGAAAAACACTCCTGGTGGAAGGAGATCTCTTCTGGCTGTTTTAGTCATGAAACTTCAAAGCAAACCCAAAGCGCACTGCTTTTACTGTTTGGATGTTGTTTGTCTGTGCTCAGCAGGTGCGCGGATTTCCTAGATGCGTTGCAAACCGGGTGGCTGGGTAGGTGTGCCCCGTCAGACGTCGGCAGGCAGGCAGAGGAGCGCCTTTTGCCTGTGCCTCTCTGCTGCCTGGTTTCTTCCTTTGCGTCGTCTGGGTAGGCAGAAGAACACGTGCTAGTTCTGAATTCACATACTGGTGTCAAAGATGTGTGATGACAGCGTAATCAATTAAACTGTGGGCGTTTTATTTCTCATTGCCTCAGCAGCGCATCTTCTGCCTGTCTTCAACCCATTCTTTTTTTTTGACACCGCTGTAGAGACCAAGCAAGTATGGAAGAACTATTTCCTATCTTTTCAATGGCTTCAAAACAGTCCGGTTATGACTGCAGTCACCCTTTTCAGAGACATTTGAACACTTGACATTTTTGTTTCTGTGCATGTGCATGAAAAATAAATACTGGGCCTGTAGCAGGAATGAACTGAAAGATGGATTGATTTTCCTGTTACAACTCTTTGAAACTTAGGGGGACGGAAGGCTTTAAATGAGATTTCCCCTTTCAATTGAGGGAGCAGAGCTAATATCAGAAAATGTAGGGAAGCACCCGTTCCGCAGTAATGGCTAATCACAGATACAGAAAGCTGTAACGTGACTCACAGACGTGCCATGCAAGGGGTAACTTGTAGTCGCCCTGCTCGTTTAACACTTGTTATCTGCTTTCATACCTGTGAGCAAAAGCAGGGTTCGGTTTACTCAGTTCCGTTCCCCAGTTCATTCCCTAATGCTCAGTGGAAAGTGAATGGACCTTCTGGTTCCTAACACTTCAGTGTTACGCTTTCAGTTCCTTGAAATCAGTTTTTACTTCTTTTGCTCTTGCTTTTCTGAATCTTTTTCTCTCACTTACATCCTGTTCTCCTGCCTATCATCCTATTCCCTCCTCATTATCCTGTCACCTCTTTTTATATTCCATGTTCCTTCCAACCTCCTCAGTTTAGATTTTTGTTCTATACCTTCTAGTTCATTCATAGTTTTGTCCTTGTTAAATTCTTGGTGTTTTATCTTGATTCCTTGATTCTAACCAGCAATATCTGTGGTTCTCTAACCTGTCTTTCAGTGTTGCTTGTGCAGTGGGTAAGCAAAAGGCCAGCTGAGAAGCTTATTCTCTATAATGAGTGTACCTTATGGTATACTTGATAGAGTCCTTGATAGGAGTATTTTACAGTAGGAGTAGCTAAGTAGTAGCTAAAACATTGTGTTCTCTGAAGAGTAAGAGCTTTGGTTCACTGCCAAGTTTCTGTTTGATTATAAAGAAATTGGAAAGGGACATCCATCCAGGTCTAATAAAGCAATTGTTCATTTCTTTTAGGAAAAAAATGAGGAGAAAAATGTTATTAGAATAGCTGATACATTTGGCATTTTATGTATTTATTTGCATATCTGCAAGGCTTGTGGGTAAAACAGACACCTGCTAAATGTATGGTGTGACTGATGGTAAAAATGGATTCTTTTCACAGGTTTGTTCTTTACAACCAAGCAGGCTTAAGAATTTTGCCATTTACATAACACAGCATAAATTGTTTCACAGTAAATCTGCTTAGCAACTTTATTTATGGAAGAATGACATGTGCATTTTCTATGACACCTAATACTTTGGGTCTTTATTTTGACAAAATTGTTGTTTTACTCCCTTCTCCCCCAATTATTTATAGTTAAGATCTGGTTAGGCACTTTGTCTGAAAGGTAAATTTCAATAGGATTCTGTTATAGTGTAGAATTTTGTGTTTGAAGCACTAATGTGTGGCACTTCGATGCAATGCTTTTTATTTATTCTTTTCCTGTGGGCTTTCAGATGCAAAATGACATGAGACTTGGCCTTTTTAAAGTACTTAATTGTGGAGATGGTGAATCTGTCATGAAAAATCAGGATGCTTTTATTATTTTGGCTCCAGACACTGTTTTCTTCCCAGTTTAGACATACAACCATGCTTTCAGATCTCCTCTCCATTGGTGCATAATAGGTTTATTATTTGTACTGTGGCAAGACTCAGGGTTCAGATTTAAGGTCTGGTTGGGGTAAGCATGAAAAAAAAACAATGAAAAGACATTAATTCCTGATCTCTCTGTTCTCTTTGCCTTTTCTTCCTGTATGTACTTCATAGTTACTTCTGAAGTACAGTTAGGGGATGTGCTTCAGATACTTCCTTGTGCAAACCTCACTTGGAAGAACAAATTAACCTCGGCGGCAGCTTTTCCAGCACCCTCAGGCTTCCGCTTCTCCCTGTCCTCTCCACAGGCAGTTGGCTGATGCGTATGTATATACAAGTGTACATGAACAGCCACCCATCCACTCCCACACGCATGTTCTCCCCAGCTTGATCTAGCCCAGAAATATCTTTTTTCTTGTCGGATACTTATTTGCTGTTTCTTTCTCCCTCTGTGCTTTCTAGCAAGTTTCTCTTTGCGTTTGGGGCAGGTCACTGAATAAATTAACAGTGGGGCTCTTTGGAGGTTATGAGCTGATGTCCTTGAGTTATTCTGTTGCACTTGGTTGGGTTATTGCCCTTTTCCAAGGGCTTCTGAAGGTCTCTAGTGGGTATCCAGCTCCTTACTGGTACTTTGCGTACCTGTCCTCAGGGATGGCTTATCCTCTGGAGTTCTGAAGGCACGGAGTTCTGAAGGCACTGAGTTCTGCCTAAGAAATTATTCATGAAGATTTTCCAAGTTGCTCAGAGCTTCAGGTGGAGGTTGTAGTGGAAATGCTGTGCCGAGAAAAGCCTCTGACCACTCTGGCATGGACTAGAAGGGTTTTCCTTCTTTCCTTCTACCCCATTCAAGTCTTTTAGCTCTTTTTTAAATCGGGGTTTTTGTTTATTTAAAACATTTACTGAGATAGACGCAAATCTCACCAGCAGAGCCTCTTCTAAAAAAAGCAAGGCATTCTGTCAGAGGCTTCTTTTTTCTTGACAGGGTGAAGTAACCAGTGCTAAGCTCAGTGATGCTCTGTCTGCATTACTGCACGTAGCCCAATGATAAACTTAAAAGGCCAGACTGGTCCTTGAGTCCTTCTAACCCGCAGTCAGCTGTAGGACTGCTTGTTTTAGGCAGATGTGACCGCATAGTTACATGGAGCCCAGTGAATGAAGGCCTTGCTGTTTTGCTGCACTTTCTAGCTAGTTTATACTGTTGTAACTTCTTTGCTGCCATATGAAGTTCAGCGTGGAGCAACAAATTCCACTCTGCTCTCTCTGGGTAAAGCCATTCCTACCGATGGAGGTGTAAGGGTGGACCCTGCATAGAGAAGTCTCCTATGGTCCACGTAAATGATTTATCCAATATCACTGCTTAGTGGAATGGAGGGGAAAGCTCAAGATTTCTGCAACAGGACGGTATTTAAAATCCTAGTCTTTGTGGTCTTCGTAATGTGGCACGTAAGTGTATAGGGTAAAGAGGAACATGAACTTTCAGTTCTACAGATAAAAAAATGTTTTAGGGCAAAGTATCTTTAACAGACTCATTAACTGACAAGAGGATTGGATGGTTTGTTGCTCTGGAAATAAGGCGTTAGTCTAAATTTCAGAGGTACTCGGTGTAAGTTACAATTTTTGCCCTTCTTTTCTTTGTTAATTTAGGCATGTCACTTTAACCATAGTTAACCACCTCAAAGACAGTTTTCTCCATGACAGCATTGCATAGCCTGGAGCTGTTTTCTTCATCACAACTAATATTTGTTCCCCTTGTAGAAAGCAGTTCATAGGAAAGACGAATATCTTTCCTTTTCTCCTAATTTACTTGCTTCTACAAAACTCTGACAAGGAGTCCAGAGATGCAGGAACAGGAAGTCATGCGCAATGCTGGGGACACATTTTCTGTGGAGAGAGAATACCTATTGAAAACAAAATGAAAAATATCATACATGCCACACTAGTAAGACTCTGCTGCAGGAGGTGATTTTGTGGTGTAAGCATCACGTCTAAAATATTTACTGTCCTTGTGCACACAATTTGAAATTTAGGCAGAATTGGCTCAGACCTCCGCTCCTGAGGTACAATAAACCGCACACATGTGTTCTTTGCAGACTTAAGATGTGAAGCGTTTTTTGATGTGGCATGGTTCTGGTGTTTAAAAGAGAAAACCTGCAATGGACTATACAAGGTACAGACTTTGCATCAGACTTTTTCCCCCTCTGCTTCTCCTGTTAAGTAGTGTTGTCCCTGCCACATACCAGCATCAGCTCACATGCAAGTCCTCAGTTTTCTGGCCACAGAGTGTGCAAATTGATTTGATGTGAAAGCCACTATTTAGGTACAGAAATACAGAAGCATTGCTTGCGTGAAGAATGGTTAGGGAAAAAAAGGCAGAAACCCCTAATGTACTCTGGTCTCTATCTACTTAGCTCCACATTCAAAATGAGGGAAGGGAAAAAAACCCCTTCCAATTCATCTTAATAAGATGACCATAAGTTGGCAAGTCTTTATTTTTATTACTCTGTCTACTCCAGCATCCTCAGATAGGAGTCAAACTGTTGGCACAGAAACATCCACTTTTCTTGGTCTTGTTCCACTCTGCTTCCAGTATTAGCTTGAGGACTCTATACAGGATTAATCTAAAGGGAGAAAAAAAGCATTAAGCAAAGCAATAAAGATAATTAATCTAAGTTTGAAAGAGATATTTTCCCCTTCTTCTGCCATTCCTTTGCTACAAATGTGCAAACATTTTTCCCTACAGTGGGAGGCTGAGAGGAGCTATTTGCTTTACTGGAATATAGCTTCCCCCCCATCATATCATCTCCATTCTGTTTGCCCCAGTCTTAAGGGCTGTCACCAAGGACTGCCTTATATGTTACTGGCGTTCACTGTTGTTTGAAGCTAATCTTGGGTATCAGCCGAAGCCATCAAATCAACCGTGTGCAGCTGTGCAGTGAGTCTGGGAGGACTCCACTCCAAGTTCTTCAGCCTTTTTAATTTTTATCTTTTGGTCTTGTTTTGTTCATGACATATTTATGATCAGTGGGGTTGAGATGAAAAGTCCTTATGTACACACATGCAAAAATCAGTGCTGTACCTTTTTTTTTTTCTTTTAATGATATTTCATTCCAACAAGCTTTTTCTATCTAGCCAGGGTTCTGCTTAATTAGATATTTAAATGATTGGAGCAATGCTGTTTCTTTAACTCCTAACTGCGACAAACACATACGAAACATACTGTTGGCGGCATTTAATCAACAGCAGTCAATTTATCATTTTCACAGTTTTAGTGAGTGGTTATGAATCACTAAAATCACAGGTATTGTAGATGCAGCGTTGTGGCACTATCATTAACAAATATACAGTGCACAGAGGGATGACTTGGTAATTGAGTGGGACTAATAAGAATACATCATTTAGCTGTGTGTGACAAACTGTGCCTCAAAACACAAGCATGGAAAATTCACGTTTTGCTTAATAAATAAATTACACAGCCAATGTATTATACATAATTTGTGTCCTCATGGATTTGAATGATATATAATGCATGGTCCAAGTCATTTATTTATTAAGACTAACTATATATATTGTAGGTGGGGAATTTTAAACTCTAGAGTAAGACCTGCATAGGTAACTGTTACGACTACTGAGTTTGATTGGGCGGCAAATGAGGCTGTGCATTTGGGGAGCTGCAAACACAGGGAAGTGTTTCTAATGTTACAGGCTCCAGTGTATTTATAAACTTCACTTTCCTCCATTAATTTGAGGGATAAGAGGAGTAAAGCTGAAGCTTCACTGGAGAGGTTGGTTGCATGCTACTTATTCAGTGAAGGAAAGCAAAGTATTTCCTCAATAAAAAGGAAATATTGAGGCAAGGAGCATTGCTGCATTGGGGTAATAACCAGCGCTTCTTTGTAATGTTTTGGAAGAGGCAGTTTTACACTTGGGGACATCTGGGTCTGTTGGCCAATTCAGAGAAGACAGCAAATAAAAAAACTTGCTTCTCTTGAGCATCTTGGAGAAGCAATAGAAGAATATTTGACCTATTGATGCTTTCAAAATCATTTTCAATAGGCGCCCTAAAGCTTTTCAGCTAATATGCTCTGCAGCTGGCCTACGGCATTTTGTTTCAAGACTTTCACAACTCTCTACTTAAACTACTTTTTCCTCCAGATTCCTCTGTTGTTTGTTGGTTTTTTGTTTTGGTTTGGTTTTTTTTTGTTTTTTTGGTTTTTTTTTTCTGGTGTCTAGCAACTCTGATTTCATTTCAGGAGTATCTGTTTGTTTTCTTCTACCTAGTTGACAAGTATAGTATCTTGTAGAACCTTTCTCAGAGCATCTAAATTTAAATACATTCTGAAAAAGTAATCTTTTAAAATGAAAGTATGTTTTTATTTTAAAATACCATTGCTGCTGCAAATCTCCAATTAAAAGGAAAAAATAAGCACTAAGTAAATAGCTCTTAGTAACTTGCATTGAACAGCATTGAACACCCATTATTTCAGGTTCACATTTCACAGTATATAACTTTCACCTTGAGTTTCCCCTGAAACATTACCTATAGACTGCATAAATCTGCATGTAAACCATTTTTTTACAGGGAGACTAGAATGGTCCTTTTTCTGACATTGGTGGAAAAGGTTGGCTTGCTAAAAAGAACATGCTGTATGAAACCACCGAGAGTACCCTAGGCTAATCTGCAAGAGGGGGAAGCACTAGCTTTGGGAATACTGTCAAGACTGATTTCTCAGCAGTTAATTAAAACCAAACCAAACTAAACCATTTCATCTCTTACTGCAGAACCAAGTCAGTGATTTTGCTGGTTTTTTGCATGAGATATTTGTAACCAATTCTGAAACCTTGCCATGACTTAAAGTTGCAGAAGCTTTATCCAGATCTGAATTTCTTTGGCACTGCAGATGTGTCTGAGATTTCTGTTCTACTTTTGGAAACCCCCCCCCCCCCAGATTTAACTCTTTCTTTGCATCAGGTTTTGGCTTAAACTTAAACCAAACTCCCCGAGAGGAAACCTCCTGTGGATTTGCTTCAAGCTAGCCAAGGCTGAGATTCACTCAACATACAACCTTGAGCTAGTGCAGATTTGCAGACAGCACATAGGCAAAAGTTGATTGTTTCAGGTAAATTCTCTTTCAGGTTTGGGATATTATTATGCTTAGAATTGAAAGTGGACTGAAATAATGAAAGCTGGAAAAAGGAAAAGCAAAATGTTAGAGAACCAACCTGCGTTGCTGGGCATAGTTTCCTTTTTGGAGCTGCAAAACAATGTGCATCAAGTTTTGAATCCTGCCTGGTAGGCAACCTTCTGCAGCGTGTTTAACGTTGCCTTGGATGGTGCTTGGTTAGCTGTTGCTTACATCCAAACTGGGTGTATAAGGCTTCACATAAGGAGGCCTCGTAGCTGTCAGCTCTCCGTTACTCGTTTCATCCTTAAATATCATCCTAGGAAGATGTTCAGTGCAGGTAATTTCTCCTTTTTTAAAAAATTATTTTTGGTCACTAAACTGTGATTACTTCAGCTGAAGCTTTTCACAGCTGAAGGGATAGCAGAGACATGATAACATCCTACCATCTGCTTGCTCAAAGAGCACCACACAGGGGGAAATACCTTAATATCTATGAGAATATCCACTTCACATCAAAAATTAAACCAATGAGAAGCTTAAACCTATTGATCCATTGTAGAGTATGACTAAATGGAGAACATGAATTTCCTAACTTCCCAGAAAATAAGAACACAAGGCCTTTGGGAATTTCACAGCCTGGCTGCCTATTGCATCAGCCCATTGATGTCGTTGATTTGTTTTCTTCAATGGGGTTGTACCTTATTTGAGAGCAGGCTTTTCATCTTTTCTGTCTGTGGGTCAAGATGATCTTACAGTTGGTTGTGCAGCTGACTTAATTTAAATTAAAATCGAAGCATGACTATATTTGTCAATAATTCAGTACAGACTCTAGCCACTAACTCTTCCCTGCTTTGTCTCATCAGTGCTTTGGTGTCTGTCTGTCTTTTGGCCCTACTGTACTCTTTTCTTCTTTCTTTCTCTTTGCTAGAAAGCCAGCAGAACCAAAACTTCTAGAGAAATGGTACTAACTAGCAGTTATCTTAAAATCTTTCACTTCAGGAGGAAGAGACAAAGTGCTACATTTTCACAGCTCCAAAACATATTAGTGGGAGTATTACACATACCGACCCCCTTAGTGAAACCAGCCTGGTGATCGCAGGCAGTGGGGCTGGATGGTGGGTCACAGAAACCCTGCATGCCTTGGCACTCAGTATCGTCTGTGGGTAAACGACTACAGTGGTCCCAACCGTCTGTGAAAGAAACGAGTGAAAACATAGCCCGTCAGTAAACTTATTTCACCTTCTTTCCCGGTAATTTTTGGACAGCTTTCAGCAGCAGGGTAGGCTGCATCTGTCTGCTTCCTCCCAACTCTACTCAAAGAAAATAGTGAGACTCAGGGTAAGACACAGAATTAATTGCAATGCATCGTCCCCTCTTTTAATGCTTGTAACAAGCCAATGAGCACTGAAAGGACCCTTGGTATAATAATGTGTAAAAAAAAAAAAAATACTGATTAAGGCTGCTGGGTAATAAAATGTCCTTGGTATAATTTGAGTCATTTCTCTTTGTGGTTCTATTATTAACCCTACAAGAGCCAGTGCCTGCATTTTGGTACACTGCCTTGTTAGTCTAGCCTTTCTGATCCCCCAGAATTAAACCTATGCTAACAGGACTGCAAGATAAAAATGCAGGCACAGGGATGGTTAGGCCCCTGCGGTCACTGAGATAAATTAAATAATTTAAATTGACCTAGGGGCCTGTGTGTAGAATAATCCTCCACTTAGATGACCCAGTGATTCTTAACTCATTTCTAAGTCTGTATCCAGTCAATGTGAAAGTGTTAATGTTCCTGTATCACAGTACACTGATTACACTTATCTTTTTCATACCCAATAACCAGAGACAATGATTATATTATTCATAAGATATTTCTACCTGAAGTAATAAAGCATGCAGCTTTAGTTATTATTTCCTAATCTTTTTTTTTTTTAACCGTACCTTTTCCTCCAGCCCCAGGTATAACCCTACAATTTATATTAAAAAACATTCTTCCCTTGCACACCTTTCTTTTTTTATCTCTGTCTATGCTAAGCTGGTATAATTGTATCAGCAATGGCGTGTTTATGTGAGCATTCTTCTACTTTTCGGGGAACACTATTCCTGCAGGGCTGGCTGAAACCGCCTTTCTTTTTAAATTGAAAAATAAAATTGGAGAGGGTTAATGTGGGAGAAAGAGGCTTATATCGGCACGTCTTCTCTTACCTTAATCAGGTAACACACAAAGCAAAAATAGTCTGACATGTCCGCAAACAGTTACAGTGCTGCCCTGCCATATGCTGCCCTAGTGTTCCAGATGGACCGAGAATCTGTGAAAGTCATGTTTCATGAGCATTCCCTTCAGGCTCCCGGGAACCTCCAGGACACAGCTGGAGAGATGTATGCACGCACCAGTGTGGCAGCGTGGGGGTGCGTGTGTGTACGTGTGTGAGAGACAAACAGCATAGATGTTTGGTAGGCAATGAGGCCGGCCGGTTCTAAATAATTCTTGACACAACTAAAGGAAGAGGGGGAAAAAATCTTGCATTTGACTTCATGTGGCATGCCAAGAAAATTTCTGAGTGGGATTTCTAGAACTCGTTTGCCCTCAAATTCACCAACTTGTGAGACTATCTTTATTTTTATTTTGTTTGTAGGGGTGACTCCACATTATTATGCCATGGAAAGATGGTACAAATGTAAAGGTCAGCGATGAATGGGTCTAATCCCTGCCCCAAAGTATCAGACAGGAAAACAATTGTTTTCCTGCATTTTTGTTCTCTAGTGTTGCTTGTAGTAAAAGTACTTCTGACCCAAAAGCTGAAGGCAACCAGAACACTCCCAGTCTTTCTGCAAGGCCATCAGTAAAATATGGGTCTACATTTAAATAGCAACATGCCAGGATTTTTCTCTCCTGGGACTTTCAGTTGTGTTTTAATGTGCTAATTAACATTCTTGAATCAGACACTGCAGGAAGATTTTTATCTGGGCACAGATATTGGAATATGTTGTATTTAACATGATCCTAAGAGTCGTTTGTTCTGCTAAAATCTACACGACTGAGTTAGAGTTAGCCAAAACATGGCTAGAAACCTGACCTTTAGTCTGTGTGTCCCTGGGAGCATGTGGCAAAGAGCTTGCGCCAGCCCTTAGTGCACCCCCACTTCTTTAGATGCTGTAGCTGCCCCCTCTGCTCACCCTGCAGGTGGCCCAAGGAGGTCTGCTTTTCACCCAGCAGGACCTTTGCCTTTTGCTGGTTTTCTTCCTCCTTCCCGTCCCTGAGCGCTTGGACTCCGTCTTTGCCTTCCAGCAGGAGGGCAGCAAGTCAGGGGAAGGTGTGTTCCTCCATCTGCCTTCCCCTCCCAGCTGTGCTGCAAAACGAGGCAAGTGAAACCCCCGTCTTATCCTAGATGGCCCCACACATAAGCATGGGAGCACTTGGTTGCTGCCGTACATAACCATGTTTCTAAGTATAGGGCTACCTCCCCCTTTCACTGGAGGTCTAAAGTTATAGGCAGAGGGCTATCTGTAAGAAGCTATGGACATGGTAGGAAGACACCCACTTTTTTTCACTACAGTTAAGCTTATGATTATTTCCTATGATGTGCTCTTGTGTCATTTCATTTTCTGGAAAACAGTGAACCACACTGATGGCCATGACATTAAATTAAGTTTGAACTAATTGAAATTTCATGGCCAAAAATAAGTCTTTTGTTGAAAAATTCCCAGCCAACTATGTTCTTAACCAGTACCATAATATAGAAAAACATGCAGTTGTTGAGTGACTCGGTGCCAGCCCTTACCACTCTATGCATAGTCTGGCCTTTTCAAATGACAGTGTTTTTACAGCTGAAGTTAACCCAAAGGCAAAATACAGCATAAGTTCTCTGTATTATGCAGATAATCGGTGATGTTTGTGAGGTTATGTTCAGCATGGGTGGCCTGATTGACCACCGCAAGTTTCTGTATAAACTGCAGGAAAAAAAAGTGAAATCCTGCCCTGAAAGATAGTTGTTGCCTTTCCAAATTAAAAAATAGAATAAATCTATTAAAATACATCACTTATAACAACCACCTGCAGTTTCTATCATGCAGAGGTACTCACAAAGCTCTTATTCATGGGTGGAAAGTGACTCTCTGGCCTTTGTAGGTAAAAATGCTTCTGTGCACAGAGAATTTATATATTTTTACTTGGCAGTGAGCCCATGTGTCCAAATTTGCACTAGAAGTAACCAAGTTTTACTCGGGTTTTATGTGGAACTCAGAGAGCCCTGTGCATCCTCCGACCTCCCCTCCTTTAACGGGAGGATGGTGCTGGTGGCAATGGCAGCTCGTGGATGGCTTCTTGCTCTCCATGGGGGAAACAGCCCAAAGCAAGAAGAAAAAAAAACACCCCATAAAAGCTCTAGTTCAGAGCTGGTGTCGGGAGGAGAAGGGAAAAGCTCAGTCAATGAGGCAGAGGCTAGTGAGAGAGCACTGCATGTTGGCATTTGTTTTGGCTGCCATGGCCCAGAGGGCATCCACAGCCCCGCCTGTCCCTGCCCACCCCCCGGGCTCCCCCCACCCTGCCCAAGGCTCACGACCCCATCTCAGCCCCCCGGGGCTGTCAGCCCCTTCCCCAGTGACGCTGCAGCAGGGCCGGTCTCAGCTGCCCACAGCCCTGCCCTGCCCGGCCACGGGCCCCCCAGCTGGGCCCACCCAGAGGCCCACGGCCCGGCCCGGCCTGGCCTTGTCCCAGTCCCCAGGGAGGTGCCCAATGCCCAGGGCTGGGGCTGCCCCGGTGCCCCCGGCTGCCTGGCTCCTAGCTGGGGGTTAGGATGGGCCCTGGCTGCCAGGCCCTGCCCTGACAGACCCCCACGGGGACCCCCTGCCTCTCCCAGCCCCAGGGAGCCCGGACATTGGTGGACCCCCCCCATACACACAGCTGAATTAATTTGTCTTAAATTCTGTACAAAATCAACGCGCGCTCTCACGCAGATATTACCAGCTGACATAGGAACGGAAAGGTAATATCCTGGCCGTTTGTTTCTGTAACTTGATCATATAAACAGGGATATTATTTTAAAACTAAAAAAAAAAAAACCCACCAAAAAAAAAATCAATGCAATTTTCCATTCGTTCTCGTCAGAGAGGAAAAGGCCTCGGCCTCATCCAGAGCAAGCTTTGCCCCCTGTAAGGCACCGCAGCCCCTGCCTTCCTTCCCTTCTTCCAGGGTTATAAATTAATATCTCATCATTGACCATAATATGCCCTGTAACTGTGTTTATTATTACTGCATATTTTAGACAGGTGGTAAGTATTGGCACTTTTTATTATGCTGATAAACAATGTTGGACTGCCAGGTGAAATGTGTTGTGGGGGTGATTTTTCACCTCCCCGCAGCCTCCCATGGATTTCTGCCCGGGCTGAGGGAGCGAGTGGCTCCAGCGGGGCCGCCTTCCGCAGCACCCTGCTCCCCTCTCCTGCGGGGATCGGCCGAGGGCGGTCACCCCTTTCCGATCCACGCTTTCAAGGGAGGTAAAGCCACAACAGTGTGTCGCTCTTAGAAGACTGAGCACAAATACAGGCGTCTTCTCTTGCCTCCAGTCCTCGTTGCCCTCGTGAGCGCTGCTGCTCTCTCAGGTCCTTTTCCTTTGCTCTGCAGCAGCCTTGGCAGCGCTGGGCACTGCCCTCCTGAGCTGCTGCTGTTTCCGAGGCCTGGAGGGGCAGCCTGGTGTGGAGTGGCCAGGAGATGTGGATATATTTGGCTATTTAGAGAAAAATCCTTAGGCACTCACACCCTCTGCTTCTTACATGATGCTGCCTGACATGTATCAGGTTCACACCTAGAGCTCACACGTACGTGATGTTGCCTCACATGTATCGGAACCTTTCTCAAGTGTCTTTCAATCTCTCCTCTTGCAGCATCGCATCTATTTACCAGCTTTGCTCCTCAGACACCTTGCAGCATGCCGCAGAAGCGGGGTGTGTGTGTCTGTGCAGTATGTCTACGTGGAGCGCTGTGGGGAGATACCTGAGCGAGGTTCAGACACTTGGGAGCAAATTCCCCTGGATGGTGCTGGCGGCACTAACACTGTTATGTTGCTTCCAGTATATGAATTAGCTTGGCTACGTTTTCAAAGCGTGCTTTATGTATACAAGTGTACAGTGTCCTGTCTGGCAAGAACAGCAGCCATTTTTCCTCTGCAACCCTCTTGTCCAACTAAGAGATGAATGTAAAGAATTGTATGCAGCTTATTTATAGATCCATTTTTTTTCACATCTGCAAACCCAAGGCACTAAGTGAAAAAACATTAAAAGAATATTGGTTTACAACTTTACTTAAATACTCAAAAGTTAGCAAATGCCAGAATTTGGGTTGTTGATGCCTCTTTGTTCATTTGATGGCTTTGTGCATAGGCAGTCATTCATTACTGAAGCATGCCATTTTTTCCTTGCCTTTACAGGTTGCATCTGAGTTCTCTAATCAAAAGGACTGTGGTAGGGATGTAGTGAATGAGTTAAAAGGTCACAGGAAGGAAATGCTGATATATGATAACTGACTTTTGTTTAGACTTTTACCTTAGCAAGACTGATTTTGGTTTTCACAGGGGGGATCATCCTGTGTTTTCCTTCTTTTCTTTTCTTTTCTTGATGTCCCTCAGGAAATGATCAATTAACTTTGAATTAAAAACTGCTGTAGATGGAATCTGATGTTGATATTATCAGCTTCATATATTTTTGTGGCATTTCAGATTTCTTTTTTTTTAATCAGATATACCATCTACTGTCACTGTTCACGTGGGTAAAGGAGTAGGTATGGGAAAGAGAGCAGGACTTAGGATCTAAAGTCAGAGAGTTTCTTTCCTTTCCCCATAGGGTGCTGTTGTGAAGCTTGTAGGGTGTCACAGAACCAGTGTCTCCACAGTGTTATGTGGGACACTTAACTCCCAGGTCACTTTGCCTTGTTTGAAGATAGAGGACTTCCTTTAGTACTCATCCATATCAAACACTTCTGTTTCAGCAGCCACGGTTATGGTAGCTGTCAAGTTTACGAGAGCCAGTACTTTGGATAAGAAAAGTTTACAACTTCCCAGGTATAATATTGAGCAAGGGATAATGCAGTACAGTGGCTCGTGTGGGCTCCTGTCCTAGGTGCACCTCCTTTGCTAGTGCTGTACAAGTGACCCTGAATGAAGTGAGGAAAGGGAAAGGGCATGGCAACAGGTTTGGAGTGGGATATATTATGTATGTATTACGTAGTGTTTTACTGGAGGTTTGCTGGGTCTACAAGCCTTTGTCCGGAAGTGAAGCTGCATACTATTTTCCTGGGACAATGAAGTACAGTAATAATCTCAACAGATCACAAAAAATGGTAAGACCCTTATGTCATATGATGTGCTAATTAAAACCCTAGAAAACAAATCCAGTCCTAACTCTTAGATCTTTCCATTACTGGGGGAATTCTGCATTGTGCTCCATCTGGGCATGCTGCCTGCTTTGGGGAGAAGGAGGAACTGATCTGTGCTACCATTATGTCACCTCGTAGTGCTTGTCCATTGGTATTATGGAGACGTTCTGGTGAGGGATGCAGTACCCTGAATGTGAAATTCCCTGATAACTGGGTGGCTAAAAGCTAGATCTGGATTTTGATGCCAGCGGCCATCTCTATTTAAAATGCAAGATAAATTAATCTCCTCCCCCAACATTATCAGAATCCTGCAGATGGTGTTATTATAAATAAGTTCTGTTTATCTAAAAGTATTAGCATTTAACTCTAGGAGGAATGGTTGTTGTCCTGTGTGGTTTAGATCTTTATAGATGCTAGGGGTTTCTTTTGCCTCCAGCAGGATGAATATACAAAAAAACCCCCCCAAACCAAAAAGATATATACTTGTTTTACTGGCGTTTACAATCTCTTCTAGTCTCTTATTTGTGAATATTTAGCTGAGCAACTGAAGTTATGGAAGGAACAAGTGTTATTCGTAAGTGTGCAAATAACATTCACGAGAGGCATTTAGGCTAAAGCTACATTATCATGATAATTAAAACTAAAGACAGAGAATGAGCTTGTTGCACAAGAACATAAGGGTTAAGAAGTCATTTTAAGGATGAGGAGTTGGGGTAGATAGTTTGGGTGAAGGTGGGGTTCGTAATGAAAAAACCTCCTGAAAGAAACCAAGCTACAATCAATTTTTAGACACTTCTGTAAAGAAAATGAGGTAATCCAATCAAGGAATGTAAAAAGAGCCATTTGGTTAGATGACCAATTACACTGGGGCAACAGTGACTCATTAATATTTGTGCCATATGTTTATGAAGAATTCAAGGGCTACATTAAGCAAACTTGAAGCAACTGGGACTTAACAGGTAACTCATGAAGAGAAAAAAAGGCCTAGAGAAATGATTAACTTTATTCACTGGGAATGGTATGCCTCCCTTTCCGGACAAAGTCGTACTCAATGTCCTTGCCCTACTATATTAATCATGGGCTTTGTCTTAGTGTCTATATTTTGCTCTGAATCATTTTGGATAACTCAGGTTGATGAGCTTTCTGTTTTTCCTTGAAACGTAGTCTGTGTTCCCTAAATGAAAGGAAATGTAAAGCTCTTTACATTTATGCAGTCATTAATTAACCTGCAACAACTTAGTGGCACCAAGGGATTGAGTGTGTTAAAAATAGACATCGAAGTCAATGACAACTTTGACTAACTTTTCTGGTTTTTTGTCACTAAAGCACTTAACTGTATTTAATTGAACTGGCTACCTGAAATCATAATGATGTAGTATCATATATTAAGACCGTCAAGGTCTTCATTGGTCATATGCTTGTTGTTCTTTTAGTCCACTTCATATTTAATGCCCTGTAATGTACTTCTGCTCCAGGTCTCAAACCAATTATAAGAAACAATATGTTTTAGAAAAGTCCTGTGTTGATCAGTGAATCGGGGATGGGAAAACTGGTTTCTTTGTTCCTGGTAGTTTGCTTCCCCTTTGGAGCTGAGCTGGAGAAAATGAAGTTCAAACCACGCTCATGGTCATGATGTTTGGCATGGTCAGATATAGTTTGGTGTTCAGAGGGACAGAGGGTCACGGGTGACTCATGGGTGTAGAGAGCTTTTTAGCAAGGGAAAATTTCCTAGTATGGATAATCCAAGGTCAAATGTTGAAGTTGAAAGTACAAGCCAGGAAAGCAATTCTGTTTCAGGGATTTACGCGTTCATTTGCTACCATCATATAACTTGGGGAGGGGGAGAAGCTGTGTGACTAAATGTCTCTTTAGATACTCATGTCTGACATGTTAAACCTCAGAGCTATTGTTTGATGCTAGAGACACACTCAGATTTGTTATGTTGATTCTTGGCTATTGTTTCTGTACTGTATGCAAAATCAGCTGTTTTGATAATGTGAAGGCACTTTGAGCTTATCCTGTGCTTAAGCCCTAGTAGGACTTACATGCTGTATCTGCAGCTAGGATTTAATATGGTAGGCATGCTTTGAATACATTATACTGCTCAGAAAATATAATATGTAAGTAATTATTCTTCTTATACCTTAATTAATATAGGCTGTTTAGAGCAGCCAACGAGGATGTGGGAGAGTCAAACTCCGCTCTGGTGAAGGAAGGATTTGAGGCTTGATTTCTTACTTGTTTCTTGGACATCCAGGGACTGCTACATGGCTCCAGATCCCAAGGGGAGAAAAATGCTAAGCTTCAGCCTAGAGTCAAGCCCTTAAATTTGCTTGAAGAGCAGCTCTTATGCCATTTCTTTTGCTTATGAGCAAAATTCACCTGTGTTGTCTTAGGCTTTTTTGTGGACCATGCCCTCTTCTTTGAATTCCATCTGTAGTTGACTGCTGGCACCTGACCCATAGTTGGCATTTCCATTAGGTGCCAAGGCTAATGGCAAAAAAGGCAAAGCTAAAGTTTACAGTGCCAAGGCTAACCCCTCTTATGAATCCAGCCCAGTTTGCTTTTTGCCTGGAATTAATAAATGTAACACAAGTCTTCAATGGGCTTCATGGTTTTTTGGACTGCTTTTTTTTCCCCGTCTACTAGAGACTCTCTCTGTTCTAAAACTATTTCACAGTCTAACAGACTTTTCTCCTAGGAAAACTTTTCAGGGAATCAGTCTACATTTTCGTTTCTTCTTAAAGTGCAATAATGCACCACCATACCTAGCATTCTGTGTCCTCATCCCAGCCTCATGACTGTAACTTTTTTCCTACCCTAAAGAGTAATGCCTTAGTGTTGACACACTTCAATCCACCAGATGTCAGCTGTTCAGACCTTCTGTGAAGTGAGATCATGCTCTTCCAGGCCTCTTGTGTGAGTCAGCTGAAAGGACTCTGCAGTGCTGGTGGGGAGGGGAGGGCCTTATTTTCATTCTGCGACAAAGTTGCTTTCTTCCTAACTAAGACAGTGGAAAATTTTACTTTGTCTTCATTGCTGCAAAGTAGAGGACAGAAAAAGAGAAAGTTGATTAGAACCACCTACATGCAATGTTTTGATCCTGACTAGTCTGCCAAATAAGAAGCAAAAGGTATATTTTTTCTTTTAAATGTGTCTTAATTTCCTTCATGTTTCTGTAAAACAGTGCAAGCTGAAGTAAAAAGATGAGCCACTAACAAATAATGGGATTTTATCATTGTCCATAAAGAACAATATATTGATTGATTATTTTTGGTTTATATAAAGACAGTCAACTGAAACTTCAGGCACAACAGCAATCATTATAAAGTACGGAGGCTTTAATAGCTCAGCATCTGAAAAAGTACTCCAGCAGAAAGTTCCATAGTGCCTCAGTCTGCCTCTGTAGCCTCCTCGGGAAAAGCCAAGAGCAACAGCAAGGTTTTGTGGCATGGCTTGAAGGTCAATAAATCTTGGCTCTGCTAAACCAAGGAGGGAAATAAAAAATCTGGAACCAAGAACCCCTCACGTGAAGTGTCTTGTGGCCTTGCTGCCAGGTAATTCAGGCATCCGTCAGTCAAGACAATTCCACTGAACAGATGTCTAGGAAGAGGTGGTTGCTAAAGAAGCCCAGATCCAAATTATTTAGGGATTCAAAGCTCAAAGTCAATGCTTAAAACAGTGCCACTAACTGGAAGGTGGCACAGAAAGGCAAGCAAGAGGCATGACGGCGGCTGAACGAAGAGGTAGGATGACCACAGAGGCGTGTGTAGTAGCATGCAATTGCACTAGCAGCACCGATCCTCAGTGCAGAGCTGCACCAAGAGTTAGGTGCTGGTTGTGATCAGCACAGCGGATCTGGAACACAAAGCTTTTGGTCAGCAAAGCTGTGGCTCTCAAAGGGTTTCTGAGCAGCGAAGTGGGCACTGCTGTCCAGAAGGCCCTCTCAGGCTGCAGAACAGACTAGCAGTAGCTGTATAAAGTTAAAGCGCGCTGCTGCAGTTGGGTAGGCTGTATGCTCCCTGCATCACTCGCATGCACAGCCCAAGTCATCTTTCTTAGATAGCATTCTCATTTACACAGCATGTAAAAGTAGAGATGGCAGAAAGCTTTGTAGGACGGGGCAATATGGGACTTCTCCGGGTAGAAAGTGGCTCATCAGTTGCTAGTGATTTACTGTCAGTGTTGGAGCAGTGGGAGGCAAAACTGCTTGAGCAATTCTATCTGCTTCCCTAGAGGCCTTGAGAGCCGTCCACTTCAGAGCTCCAGGCTGGTGGCAAGGTCTGTTCTGCTGTGTTTACAACAAACTCTTTTTTGCACACACAGTATTTTCCCCCAAACCAACATATTCACTCAGATGGGATCAGTTTTTGTCTGAACCATTGGGGAAGAGTGCGCATTTAGAACAGCTGCAAATGAACTAAACGCTAGCTGGAAATGGTCAGGCAACAGTCCAAACTAACATTAGAACAACAGAGAGGGCGAAGCAAAGTGCTTATTTTTTTGCTGAATCAATAGCTCTGTCCAGGTTAACTTCAAGGTGTTGCTTACTTCATTGCTGTGCATCACATAATTAATTTTTTCTGCATTTGGAGATCCAATTTGTGCAGCAGGCTTCCCACTGAGGCTTCACCTAGGTTTTAGTTTAATTTAGCCAGAGGGTTGGTGGTTTTTGTGTGTGCTTGCTTCCCCTCCCTATGCTTCTAAATCTCACTCCTCATCGGGAAAACAAGGAAGCATTGCGGTTAAAAGCCTAATGGAGAAGCTGGCTCTGGTACGCAGTATTCTCACCCCCCGAGAAATCTTGGAAATGGTGCATGTCTACGGTAACTAATGCAGCCTCTGCAATGATAAATTTATTCCTTCATTTGCGAGAAAAATTGATGCACATTGCTGGGTCTTGATGACCTCTGCTTTTTTCTGTCAGTTTTTTCCCCCCGTTTGCATAACATTGTGCAAGTTTGGAAAGAACTTAGGGCTTTTCAGGACTAAAGGATTCAAGCAGTCACATCTCCAGCTTTTCTATTTGACGCAAACAAACAAGAAAAAGAAATCTATTATACACTGCTCTGTATGGGAATGATTTGAGCTACTCAGCAGTCTTGCTTCAAACTCTTTCCTTAAAAAGGTAAGTAACTACTGCTCCACTCAGTCTCAGATTTCTAGCATAAAGGCCAGATTGAAAAGCCAAGGCACTGGAAAATAAGGCAGATAGATGTGGGCAATACATTAAGCTAGAAAAACTTTGTTAGCTATCATGCCCCATGCTGTTGTATATTATTATTAGTTGCAAAATAGCATAGCTTGAATGTTATTACTACACATTAAAGAAGATTTCACTTATAATTATGGAATAAAGAGAAGTGCTTACAACTTGCCTACCAAACATTGGCTTTGAACACACAAGAGTTTCTTTTTTTTAACCTTCTTATTTAAAAAACCCCTGCAAACAGCCTACTTTCTTTTGCAGCTTCCTAGTACCTTGTAATTGCAAGGTGCCAGTGAAGAAGGAAAAAACCGCACATCTTAAAGTCTACTTTTAATTAAAATGCATTACACTATTGTGAGTAAGAATACTGAAACTGAGCAAAGGGTCAAAATATTTTTCAGCTTAATTAGTGACTTGGTGATTGAGGAACTGAAAAGAGCTCTGTCATTTTTAAGAGCATTTAGGACACTTCTGAAAGAGTATGGGAAGGGTGTTCCTTGGGTCAGTGAGCCTACCTTCTTTCTGTTGTAGGCAATTGCATCAATAATAAATTCAACCAGTCTCACATGAAAGCTGGTCTTGATTTTGCCCCCACTACTCCTATTGCAAGAGTTTTTCAGGCTCTTATTCTTTCTTTTTAACAGCAAGAGAGCAATTAATGGCAATTCTGCAAATTGAATGACTTCCATCTTTGGCACAGACAATACTGCATAAGGAGCGTGAGTTATTAATGATAATATGTGGCTGTTACCTAAGACATCTTCACCAGTAGATCTTCAAGTTCTTTAAAAATGAAGTAACCATCAGGGTCTCCATTGTGCATATGGGGAATAAAAGCTTTGCAGAATGAGGTGATCTACTCAAGGTCATCTCAGTCAACTAATAGCAGAGCTGGGATTAGAGGCAAATCTGTGCAGTTCCAGGCCACTATGTTATCCAGTAGATCACACTGACTTCCCCTAAGGTTAGAATGAGATCCTTTGATTGGTGATAAAACAATGTTAACTACTAGGGCCAGGATTTCTGAAAGAACCTTGGGGCTTAAAATGTATGTGTCTCATACACAGCAGTGCAAGAGTGTCACGAACTGACCCTGAAAATCCTGAAATATCCTATTGTGTTTAATTTTTTCTGAAAGATGCAAGCCATAGCAGCTCTGTCTCCTGGTCCCATTTTTATTAAATGTATATGCATAGGAGACGATGCTCTGCCCCATTTTTGAGGCCATTCAATTAAGCTTATAATTAGAGATTTGCTGTTGCAGCAGAGAAACAGATAGTTACAATACTGCCTCAGCTGAGCTCCACTGAGCTAAGAGCAACACAGACGCAGCCAGAGATGATTCCTTCTGGAAACTGTTTACTGCCTAAACAGCGGAGTCCAAGGGTGGCAGTGAGGCACAGAAAAATGATACGACTTGTGTCATCTGTAATGGACTTGGAACAGACCCGAGAGCAGTTTCTGCTCCATGGCTCGGCTGCAAGCCTTCCTCAAGGAGGATGTTGCTGTGTGGTTTTACACTTGCAGTTTTAGAAGCATTTAAGGCCAGATATTTAAAACCTCTTTTGTGCTCACGGTTTGTAGATAAAAGCGATCCCAGGCTTAATTTTGCTTCCTGAAGTCTCCGTGGGTGTAGGTTGGGGCATTTAGAATTCTAAGTGCTTATTTAAAACCTCAGATTGGATGCCAAAACTGTTCTGGCAACAACTTTGCACCGGAGGCAGAGCTCTTGTCCACTGCTGAGCAGTTCGTTGTTAGACTGTGCAATCCTCCCAAGCGAGAGGAGCGGGCAGGAGGGGATGGCAACCGCAAGGGGAAGGTGGGAGCTGCCCGGCTGCCGCTGCGGGGTGTCTGGGGCTTGCTCAGTGTCCGAGCCCGCTGGGGCTTCCAGCTACAGCCACGCCTGAGTCAGTGCCTCCCTGCTTGTATGTGGTCAGTTAACTCCTGCCGTGGCAACCCTGATTACCTGTGACAGGAAGAAATCAGGAAAAGGGAGCCACCTCCTCAGTTGAGAAAAGCCAAACCCCCTACCCAAGGTTTCCTCTCCCGAGTTCAGTGCTGTTCTGCTTTGCTCTGTTTCCCATGGGAATGTCCTCGCTTTCTCTGAAAGGCAGATTGCAGGACGGACGGCACAGGCAATGTAACGATTTAACCACATGGTTTTTGTCTGGCTTTTGTCTCATGCATTTAGTTGCTTGGTTGGTTTTGGCTTGTTTTGTTCATATTTTTTAACTGAAATGCTTACCACGCTGATGGAGATGAAAAGCTGAGTTTGATGGTAGCTATGCTGCATAGTTTGAAGCAAGGAGCCACAGTTTCTAAGTAGCAGTTTCACTGCCCTCAGTATTGTGGCTTCCAGTAGGCAAGTAAGATGCCATTTATTCACCAGTTTTTGGCCTGTCATGTGTCATAGTAATAGCCATTGAACTGCAGATAAGTCATGTACCTTGGATATCAGGCTGAACATAGAAATGAAGACATGCTTGTACACACACACACACATGCATACACATCTATTCCTTGCAGCTTCAAAGCCTTGAAATTTTTGTGTTAAAAAAGAAAAAATTGAACAAAAATCACTTGTCTATGGCTTTGAAACTTCTGCATAAGCAGGTGTACCAGCTCCAAGCTTCTTTCCTTCTTAAAGTAATGTCAGAGCACAAAAGGAAAGATATTGTAAGAGTACTATTGTTCTGCACCAGAGTTGTAAAAGAGCCGTTGTATTGAGAAAAAAAAGTGTTCTAGATGAGTTTCCAGATCCTTATGCTCTTGGAAGGTGAATATCATTAATAGGCAATTAAATCTTTTTGAATTTAAATCTAAACCTTACTTTTCAAATGGTTGCATCCAAACATTCCCTTTCAATGACTTTGGATTGTGGTGTTTCAAAATCCTGAGACTGGACTGAAATCTTCCATCACGTTCTCATTTGTAATTAAAATATTGCCCTACATATGGTGCTGTAGTTATAACTCTGGTCTGTCTCCAAGTTTTAATTGCCTTTTAGATTACCAAATCTCAGTCTTTCTATGTAATTCAATGTATAACATTCAGTAAATGATAAGATATGGTTACAACTAAGGAGAAACTTACCTTGAATTACAATAAAGCCATTTTTTAATTCAACAAGTATCCATGACCAGATAGTGTTATGCTCATATTTGTTGATTATTTTAGGGAACTTTAGCACTATGTGTATAGTGCTTTGAAGTTTGATGTCCATTATCACCTTTACCAGCAGCATTCATCCAGTTGTGCAGAAAGCTAAAAGGAGAAGACAACTAAAGGGACAGGAGCCAAATATCTTCAAAGACAAAGTCATGTTCTTTGTCTTTTCAATATTCAACTAGCTATATGTTTTAGCAATACATTCATCAATAATCTAGTGAGTGACAGAAATGTTATGATTAATATTCAATTTCTAAAATTAAAAATAAATTTTGCTTATCTATGTGACAGTGAATAACTCCTAATGTCATGTTCCAAGAAATATGTGGAAGGAGAATTTATAGCAGAAAGTCCACCCTGTTTTGTAAGGAAAACAGATGTTCATTAATAAACAGGCTGACCACGGAGCACTGGAACTACCATCTGGATGGGATGTTGTACAGAGTTCCCCCCCCGCCCCCTTTTTAACAATTTACTCAGTAAAGTTCTGATAGAGATCAGGTGATCTTATTTTTTTTTAATAGCATGTTTGGAAATAAGTTAATCTTCTTTTCTTTCCTTCACATAATTTCTTCCTTAATGCCTTTAAACAACTTAATAAAAGGAGCAAGCCATAAAGCATTCCAGAAAGTTCTGGAAATGGAAAAAAAAAAAAAGCAATTAGCTGTAGTAGCATCTCTTATTTCTCCTTGCAAAGCTGCTGGTGATGTATAACGTCTTCTCTGTTCTTGTGCCTCAGCCATCGTATGCGGAGAATGCCGTGTGCGTGCACATGCTCTTTGTTGGCTGGATTGCAGCAGCACCTAGAAATACCAGGCCAAATCAGCCCGCCTCTGTGCTCTGTTCTGCACCTGCGTGTAAGGAAAGGGTGTCCTCACCCCTGAAGAATTTGCCACCTGGGACTCCACTCCTGTAGGCAGCGATGTTCATGGCTTACTATTAACCTGTGATAGCAGTGACATGGAAGTGCCTTTTAGGTGGATGACATGTTAATTGTCATCATGTGGGACCTATGTGTGTATGATGAGATGCACTTTCATCCTTATTTTACATATGGCAAAATGAGGCTCCAGACAAAGCCAAGAATTAAAAACCAGATGTCCTTACTCCTGCATGAGAGCCTTGGTGCACGATGATGCTTTTCTTTTTCACCTCAGCGTATAGTTTAAGACCTTCCAGGGGTCCTTGCTTCTCCTTGGTCACTTGTAAAATGGGTACGGAAAGGTGTATCTAACTGCTGGGGTGCTCTGAGGCTTTGCCCTGCTGTGCGGATCTCTGAGATACTGGGATATGAGCGTGGAATATTTTATCACACGGCGCCAATGTTTCCACAATGTTTCTTGTGGCTGGTGCAAGGGAGTAACACTACATATGTCAGATCAAGCAAGGTGCTCTAGTTGTCAGATAATTACAAGCACTTACTAACTAATTAATGTGCTTGGACTTTGCTTAATATTTGTATACCTTCTCCAGTCTGTTTTACTACATGCTATCAAGACTCCTAAATACTTTTTTAGCAACCAAAACAAGAAATGACTTGATATTAAGTGTGTTACCTATTCTGTAGTCACTACTGGCTGCCAACAATTCATCAGTACACTGCTTATTAATTTTCTGCAATGTACTGTTTATTGATATTGCTTTTATTGTGGTACCTCACCTCAGCCATGAAGGGAGGACATGCACCTTCATCTCGAGCTAATGGCATTGCTGCCAATGCTGCAGGGAGGCTGAAGAGCAATGTGACTAATAAAACACAACCAATAAAAATATGAAGGAAAAAATGTCCCTACTAGTAAGAAATGCATATTCCAAGTGCTTGCACAGCGCCTGGGGCTGTTAATCATCACTCCATGGGCACCCCTAAACAACTCTAAACAACAGTTAGAAAAGGATCAGATGGCTGTTTAGGGGACTCGGTAGAGTGGTATTTGTTTGACTGGCAGGTAGCCATGCTTGTAAGGTGCGCTGTGAATAACAACAGTGGCTGAAACATGAAGATGAAGGTTTTTATTCATATGCTGTCTCCAGGACTCTTTTCCGCTTTGTGGGAGGAGATGAAGGAAGAGCTGGGCTTAAAGGGCGCTGGCTCATCGCAGGCAGTGATGGGGCTTGCCGAGCAGCCCTATGTAAAGGGCAAGCTGGAAACAGCCGCTCCAAGCAGTTTACCTGGACTGGCTTCTCCTGAGGGGAAAAAAAATCTGTTTGTACCACTGATTAATAGTTCTTTCCTCCCTGTTTCTCGCCTGCATTTGTCATGGAGGAAGCTTAGGAACATCCTTTCGTCCTCTCCAAATGCATATGTAAACTTTCCTCTCATCTTCGATCCATTAATCATAAGCACTTTTGTTACATGGGTTTCTCCTCCTCCCCTTCCACTTCTGAATTCATCCCCCTGCCATTCCTTTCCCTTGACTGCTCCTGCCGAGGGGCCGTGCCACCCGTGGCGGTGGCCCAGGAGCTGCTGTGTGCAGGGTGTCCCGTGGGTGCCCGGGGCAGCTCACCGCCTGTAGCTGGACACTCCAGCCGCCAAGGAAGCAGAGGTCTGCTGTCGAGCCGGCTTTCTAGCCTGGCTCTACGGCACTCCGGTGCTGTGGGGCTGACTTGGCCAGTATCTATCATTTTGCGGGAAGTAAAAAATTGCATGTAATCATCATCAGTCATTCATTATCAGCCCCTCTCAGCCTGCTGCTGGGCAAAGCCTTCTCCTCTGCTTGCTTCCCTTGTGCTGATTGCTGCAGTTATTTATTTATATATTTATTTTTGCCAGAACTTTGCCACACTTGGAAAGCAAAGCTGGCCGGTGATAGTAGAGCACGGTTTGCCAAGACCCAGTCCTCCTTGCCTTTCATAAAAACCCCTGGTTTACTGCTGGTGATCCGGATTTATTGAGTTACTTGGACAGGAAACTGTGGAATTTACTGAGTTTTAGCAAGAGACATGAACGCACACTGGTACAGGCTTCAGTAGGGACCAGTGATCTGACCACATACTTGAGACCCCTGGTGGGATCCCACAGCCTGATCTGAAGTCCATGCCAAGAGATCTACCATCAGCCATGCCAGCTAGAAGCCTATCTGTGCTGTAGGCATGCTTTCAGTGGCAATGGGGACATAAAGCTTATTTGATTTTAGCTGAGCTCAAATGAGCAGCAAGACGAGAGTGTTTCAAATGCTTCGAAGGGAGGACTGAATTTTTAAAAAGATCAGTGATTCCAATTCACATAAGCATCCAGGGGCTTGGAGACTCAGCCAAACTTTTGTGAATTACAAATACTGAGGGATTAGGCTTTCCTGAGACGTTTTCCTAATGCTTCCTGGTTTGAGGGAGGTTTTTTGGCAGATATTTCTCTCTATTGCTTCACAAGTCCAAAACCATTGGGAGCTCCTATATAGGAAGACAAAGTCATTTTTAAATACTGTGTTTACTAGGTCTGTTCCAAGTGGGAATAAATAATGTAGTGTTTAAAATGACAACAGGAAAGATCATTGCCTTTGCATTAGGATTCTCAGTGTTGCTAGTGAAGGCAAGGCTCTAGACCTAGGCCCTTAGAAATCTCTCAGTGCCCATGCCTAGCTGACGAAGCCTCACCAGCCTTCCTAGAATTGCAGCGGCTTTGTTGCCAAAACCTGGAAGCAGTAAAGTTTCCCAGTCGTGTGTTTCTGAGACACACACTCCCTTCCCTGAAGTGCCTAAGTTTCTGCTGATGGGTGTTCATAAAGCTATCTGGTACCTGTTCATAAAGCTATCTGGCTGCAGCAGGAGTCTTAAAGTAGTTTCTTTTTGACTAACTTGCCTTGAGGGTGACAGAGAAGACATGCCGCAGACCTGCTTAGAAGAGACCTAACAGTCCGCTTGTGAGTTTGTATGCATGTACCCTTGAGATTAGAGTGCTGAGAGCGTAGGTACGCCGGGAGGTGGGAAACAGGGCTCTATTTGCAAGCAAGAAGTGTTTACTCTTCCTCTTCCCCTCTGCAGAGAGCTGGGTCAAGGGGATTTGCTGCTTTCTGGTCAGTCAGCCCCATCTCTACCTACAAAGTGACTTTTTCCCCTACACTTAGCACCAGGTAGCATAAGTGAGTCCTTGCAGCCTGGTGTGGCAGGTATAATGTGATCCTTGCAAAGTGTGTGGCACAGGGAGCCACAGGGGTAATGGATTTCAGTAACAGGCTACACACCTCCAGGCTGCAATGTCTAAAGGGAAGGATTAGCTGGTTTGGCACTCCTGCCCAGGAGAGGAAGGCCTACCTATTTGTATAGTCAGAAACAATGGAGCTTCTTTATGGGATGTCTTTTAAGGATGCTAAGAGGTGAAGGAGCCCCTGCACAGTTCAGCTGAACCTTTTGCGTGGCTCAGGAACCTGAAAAATGCATAGCCTTATTGTGGATCTTGCTGCATGTGCCCAACTTGCATGTACCTCATGGGGATAGAAGTCCTTAAGAGTGGGGTTTTCAAAATTGTCTGCATCCTTATGCTCCGAAGTCTCTTTGAAAATTGGTTCATTTCTGGATGTGGATGTTTCCTTGACTTTGTCTCTCTAACTGTTGCTATTTTGTAGTTTCTTAAAGTTGCAGCTAACCTGAATGTTGCCTGTTTGAGGCATATTAGTAAGACTTGTTGGAGCCCAACATCAGGAGAAAGCTTAACACTTAAGACAATGAAGCTTAAGCCTGTCTTCCCTCTTTGTCACCCAGAACAAAGAGTAACGATAAGGATAATAAAGGAAGAGACACATACTTGTGTCTGCAATGTGTGCCTGGCTAGGAATAATGATGGAAATTGGTATGGGTGACTTCTCACAAGCCAAACATTTGTCAAAAGTGAGATAGACCCCTCCCTTTTTGTTTCATGGGTGAAATTGGAATGGAAAATGTGAAGTAAATAACTTATCCTTTCTATCCCCTGCCAAATTGTTTTTATCAAAGCAAAATAGGCCCTTTTGGCCACCATAACTATCCTCACAAAAATATTCCCTTTCAAATGAAGATAAATTTACCATTTTTGTATTACAGTTTGCTTAGTTTGCTTTTAGTGAAAATATGTAAACATAATACTCAGTTTGATATTGGTACAACTGTTCTCTCCTGACTTATTCTTGAAAGGAGTTTCCTGTGTTATGAAATTAGTGCAGAGAAAAAAGAGGTTACCCAATTTTACCATACCTGCTGAATTTACCTGAATGTGTGCATTCAAATCTGGGATTTGTATTTTCGGTTTAAATATTCTAAGTATAAACACAAGCCTTACAGTCTCAATAGTTTGACTGATTTCTTGTTTTACATGGTGTGGGTTTTATTTGATTTAGCATTCAGTACTACAAGAGAAAATACAAGTGAAATAATCCAGAAGCCTCAGATGAAGGATGCTTTGAGAAAGAATACTCTCCAAATTGTTTACTTTCTATGAGCTTTCACTCTTTGGATTCACTCACAAATTTCCAGCAAATAAATGGGTTGCATGTGTATCTGTGTGCCCATGTGCTGTGGATGTATGGTAAAATGTGCCTGGCTGTAGATTTTTCTTACAAACGGGAAAGTCAGCCCTTTGTTCCTAAGTTGCAAATGTAAATCCATTTATGGCTTTGTAATTTTGCAATTTTGCATGCTATTAACGTGGGATCCGTTTGCAGTTTTTCAGCTCGCATGTCCTTAAACCTCAACGCAAAACCCAGAGATTTATGAACCCAGGTGAATCAAAGCTCCAGGAAAAGCTCTCACAGAACAGAGATTTGCACAATTCTTACCTTCTGCCAAATTATTCAAGCGGAGAGCAGAGAAAATCTTTTATATAATATTTGGGAAGTGAGGAAAAAGGGAACAGGAATATAAGCACAACACTTGGTAATCTGCCTCTTCACCTTCCTGTAAGAGTTTTGATTGATAGATTCCTCTGCAGTCTCCTCCATTAAGCTAATTTAGAGAGTCACCTGCATGTTGCATGTATAACTTGCTAAGCTTTTCAAATTACCCCCTTAAGAAAGAGGTGGTCTATGCTGTGGTTTATTAAGCCCACTTCTTCGATATGTCTCAGTGCCAGACATACCTGAAAAAGAAATCTGAGCACATATTGGATAGTGGGGAATTTGGAGATTTAAAAACACTGGTATTGGTTTCTTTCTGTGTCTACCACCCCCCCCCCCCCCCCCAAAGTAGTTAGTCTTTATAGATTATAAAGCCAGAAGGGACCATTACGATCATCAAATCTGACCTCCTGCTTAACACAGGCCATAGGCGCCGCTGAATTAATTCCTGTCTGAACTAGAGCATATCTTTTCGAAAGTCAACTTCTCACTTCCCAGCATATGAAAAGGTCTCCCATGACACCTATAGACCTTTCATAATGGACAGATTCTTCCCATGATACGGACAAATTGAGTTTTTCCTGGGAGGTACTGCCCCACTCTGAGCTGATAAAGGAAGACCCAGGAACTATAGGTATGCTGTGATTACTTCTTTTGCACTCTGTGATGTTCCAGGAGCTTGTGCATCTTCTGCTTTATGAGATATACTTGGCCTAGGGGAGCTAAGTGGAAGGATGAGGGAGAAGAGGAGGTGCATAATGGTATGGCCTCCAGCACTATTATTTATGACAGTATCCTTCCAGCAATCTGTGCCTGCATAGGGTGAAGGCATGGTTTCAATTCTGCCCTTGAAACATGGATTAAGCAATGTTGCTAATACATATTTGTCCCTGCGGCTGTCAAACATTTCACTGATACTAGACTCTGTAGACAGCTTAATAGCTAGGTCTTCTGTCAATGTTACTGCAGCAGTGTCTCCTTTGCTTTAAGATGCTGTTCAGATTTATTCAAGCAATAGGTGTAGCATGGTGCTTGGTAAATAGCAGCACCTGACTGTATACTTGTATCATCACAGCTTGCTGACATCCCAAGTGACCAGATGAAATGGATAGACTATGGAAACCAACTGCTGAGAAGAATCCAGTGAGTGAAAGTTGGAAAGATCATCTGTCTCGTCCCTATTTTATGCCTCCTAACAGTTACATGCACAATGCGTTATTATTCTAGAAGTCTCTGAACAATAGCTACCATCCGCAGGAGCTGAAAATGTGTCTATCCAACAATATTGGACAAATTATTTTATTACTGCTGTTAGCATGATGCTTTACTGGCATTGATGTAATCTGTGTTGCTGGTTTTCACGTAACACTTCATATTTTACATATGACCTCATTTAATTTCTCTGGATACTAGAGACTGAAATTATCTGTGCAAAGATAAACACTGAAAGCGTTATGGTATGTGCCCACACATATCGGCAATATTTTGCTATTGAAAAGCAAGGTACAATTGAATGATGACATTTTTCCAAGTTGCAAAATTACAGTTCACCTGTATGGTGGGAGGTGATGAATATTTGGCTTCTCAATGCTATTGCCACTAACTGGTGGAGGAGCAATGATTGGTGTTACCTCTACTGCACACTTGCTTCAATTCCCAGCTTTGGCTTTTCAGACTATCAAGCTTTTTCATGATAATTTTCTGCTGGAGCTGATTTTTTCCCTTCATCGCTGATGATTGGAAAACTGTCATGAATACCTCCAAATCTCACCCCGTCAGATAAAAATATTTCTATGGGCTATTTTTATTCTTCAACACGTATTTCCTCTCCCTAATGTTTGCAGATAACTAACCATCCGTGATTGGCAGGATACCACATGTTCAAAAGATCTGAGCCCGAGGCAGATTCTGGGTTGGAGGTCTGCATTGCAAATGGAGGCACTTCTGACACTGGGAAGGTCTGGGCCGCTGCTGTGTTTGAAGCAGCAAACTTGACCAGCTGTTGAAGCCCTGGCAAAATGTAAGCACACCCAGTCCCAAAAAACCCCCACCCATCTGAAATGAAGCAGATGCCTAGATCTTTTGGAGTTCCTTTCACTTGCCTTGAGTTTCTCTTGTCTTCCAATAGTGATTGCAGGGCTGGAAGAAAAAACCTCTGGACCTTGTTTAATACCATTTTCTGTGTGGAATTGAAAGTGCTGGAGTGTTTTAGAATTTAACTCCTGTGATATCCACTACAGAAATTATAGTTATTATTGTACAGTAATTTCTCTGAAGTTTCTTCAGCACCAATGGTCACGTGCACAATCACGCCTTGAAAAACACTTCCTCTGCGTGACTTTGCTGTAGTTTCAGACTTTCTTTTCTAGCCTCCAGGGACACGAAGACCTTAGCTCTGACCTACATTTCTGCTAATTCTCCTACTGAGTCCCCCTTTGCTTATTCTGCTTTGCCAATAATACCTTTATGTCCTTTTCTTGCCTTTCTGCCTACCTCTATGATCTATCGGTAACCGTTCAGTCCTCTCTAAAATTTCTGTTTTGCCTTGAGGCAAATGGAAGAAAAATGCACTGTGATTAAACTTACGTGTAGTATGGAGAAATAACATTTTTATTTTCTCTCTCAATTCTAAGGAAACTATTTGGGGAGTGGGAAGGGATATTCCATCCTTGGTATTTCTATATTTTCTAGAACATGGAGTCTGAAGTAGGGGACGGTATCAACACAACTTATAGGTCAAAGAATATTTTTAGATTCTTTTATTTTGTTGAGAAGTGTTGAAAAATCCATGTTCATATTCTTCCACAAACCTTTCTGCTTTCCTACCTGTTTGTTGTGAACTAGAGGTTGAAATAAATAATCTGGGAAGGGCAAAGTCTTGTTATATGTCAAGTAGTGAAAAATGCAAGTTTTAAAAAGTTGATGAAATGAAAGGGCTTTATTTATCATGGGGAACCTGGTAATTTTGGTCAGATCAAGCCTGAACTGCCTCTTGGTCTGGGCCGTCCTCCTAAATAAAGAATAGGGAGAATAGGCTTACTTACAGCTCCTCACTGGGAACTGCTGTTCATTTTCTTGTACCGCTGACATCCAAGTTGACACTGTTTTTTAACATTTACTAGTCTATCTTTACGGACCTTCATATCTTCTCCAGTCCCCTTGGGCATTACACCTACTGTGTCCTGGTTTATTACCTGGTCAACCTCCCATTTTCTCCTCTGCTTGGGGTTTGGTAGGATTAATTCAATGTTCAGGGAAGAAAACCAAGCCCTGTTATTGGCTTGACCCATCCCAAAGGCTGACTACTGAATTACAAGTAGCAAATACTGGGAGTGCTACTCACAGTGAGCAGTTTATGAGCAATTTGTAGGCTGAAATTGGTTTGCACAAAACATTTATTGGACAGCTTCAAATAGAAAACGAACTTGTAAAAACTGCAGTTTGTTCATGAACTGCATTCATGAGTATGATAAATTATGCGGTACAAACTCTTTGCCCGCTGTTAACTTCTCCAAGGGAGACATAAGATGCTGCTGATGCCACTGGAGAGAGCTCAGGACCCATCGCCGCTACGGTACAAGAATATTGTTTAAATGAAAGAACTCATGTGAAACGAAGCAAATGATGGAATAAACATTGCAGATGCAACTGAAGATGCATGCCAACTTATATGAATTAGAAATGAATGTTAATGTTCCTTAGATCAAGAAATTACCGGCTTGTACCCAATCCTCTTGTTCTTAATTCTAAAAATACAGTCGTTAACTTTTCGAAAATGGAAACTGCAGCTGTACTACGTCATCCAAAATATCTAACCCTTCTTCCTTCCCCTCATTCTTACCCCTTCCCCGGACTGTCCCCGCACAAACCTGGTGAAGAAGGCAGCACGGTCCAATTGATGTGACATCTTTGTGACAGTCATGGTCTGTAGCTCTTTCATTTATGCAAATTCGGTTGCTCAAGGCAGGTATTCTGATGTGTCAGCTGTATGTAACGTGAGCACTTTGTAGCTCAAATGACATTCTTACTTTGCACTGATAATTGTCCTGCACTCTCTAACGTCTGTGAAGCAGGTGGATCATGAGCTGCTGTTCCAGGTGTCCTGGGTGAGGAGGATAAATGCTGAACGGCTTTTTTTTAGCTGGGAGGGTTGTTAGTGTTGGGTCATTATATACTCTTTTGGGTTGAATTTCATAATTATGGAATGGGGTGAGAAGGAACTTTTGATCAACTCCTTTAAAAACATAAATTAATTAAATGTTCTCTAAAATGGATCTGCAACTCTCAGTAAAGTCAAAAGCAGTTCCTCTCTGCCTCTGAGGACAACATTTTGTTCACAGATTGTAACTTAAACTTATTTTTATCTGAAGTACTATGTTGCAAAGGCTGGTAAGAGATTTATTATGATGTATTAAACCATCTGTTCCCAAGGACTGTGCTTCACATTCCAGCACTAGCCAATGCTTGTGGTGCTGCGTTTTTGATTCTCAAAGCTCCTTTGCCATTTTAACTTGCTTTTAGGTAACAGAGAGTTTTCACTGACTTGAAAAGCAGATGTCCTGCTCAAGTCTTGAGTACACTACAGGGGAGCTCAGCTACAGGGATACTTGCAACTTTTTTCCACTGATTTTTTTCCTTTCCTGTCCAGACTCCTAATAACTGATGGAATCAATAAAAAATCATAGAATCATAGAATTGTTCTGGTTGGAAGAGACCTCCAAGATCATCGGGTCCAACCATTAACCTATCACTACCAAGTCCCCCACTAAATCATATCCCTTAGGGCCTCATCTAAACGCCTTTTGAATACCCCCAGAGATGGGGACTCCACCACCTCCCTGGGCAGCCTGTTCCAATGCCTGACAACCCTTTCGGTAAAGAAGTTTTTACGAATGTCTAATCGAAACCTCCCCTGGCGCAACTTGAGGCCATTTCCTCTTGTTTTGTTGTCTGTTACTAGGGAGAAGAGTCCGACCCCCATCTCTCTACAACCTCCTTTCAGGTAGTTGTAGAGAGCAATAAGGTCTCCCCTCAGCCTCCTTTTCTCCAGGCTAAACATCCCCAGTTCCCTCAGCCGCTCCTCATAGGACTTATAAATAAAATGCAAAGCAGCAGCTTTTCAAAAATGCAGCAATGAATGGAGAAAAGACTTTGACAGAGGGATGCACAAGATATTTACTTCTTTTGAGATAGCTAGCTATAAGGTAGAACATATTTTAGTTCATTTCAATAAAACTCATAGGGCAAAATGATGCAGGTCTGCTGGTGATTAAAGTTCAAATGGACTGAACTCTTTTATCATACACAGAGAAAATGACAGGTGTCAGGAAGCTTTTCTTTCTCTGTAAGCGCTGCACTCAAACTCAGAGAGCTTTCAGAGGTTGTTCAGTACTGGCATGGTTTTCTTATGGTTGGAAGGAAATAAAATTTGGAGAGATAATAGTTTGTTTATTTGCCAGAAAAAAGGCAGTCTTGGCTCTACCTAACCTATTCACAAAATTTGCATGTTACTTTTGTTAGTGTGACCTGTTGACTTCTCCAAAGTTACTACAAAATGTGGATGTTAGTTTTCTATTGTTTTGGTTTGGTTTTTTTTTTTCCTCTTCCTGAAGTCAGTATTTCTATTTTTGTGTTGATTTCCTTCAGAACTAGGGTGAGGCCTAGTCAGTTGTTTAATACACTTGAACTATACCATTTCTAAAGGGACTTAGTTTGTTCGTTGCTTTTAATGTGCCTAGCTGAAGAGATCATGACTAAAGAAGTGTGTGCTGTCCCCTCAGCAGCAGGGTTATGTATGTGTTTAATTCTCCCACTGCTCTAGTCTATCCTATATACCTAGCACAAAAAAAAATAACCCAAACACTGACTCACCACATGAGTCAGTCCTCTGTCCTCATGATTCTTGGATGTTGTACTGTATAGTCTTCAAAATCCCATGGATGCTTGAGGAAACAGAAAGAAAAAGGCCCTTCTGTCTTATCATGCCTGGTCCTTATCCATTGCAGGCCATCACATCATAGAGGATTACTTTTGTATTCCGAGACATTTATAAAAGAATGACTTCTGCCTGCACAGAATAGTACCTTCCTAATGCAGAGTATCCTATCCACACCTGTCCAAGGAGCTGGAGGAGAAGGCAGGCTCCTTCTTCCAGTAGGTGACCAGCAGTACTTGTGGAAATCTGAAATCAGGCAGTGCCTACATATGTCTAGGCATCATGGGCTGGACTGATGTTAGGTGTAGCTCAGCAGACCTCAGTGATCCATACTGATAAGTATTCTCTAAGACTTAAAGCACATGCTTTCTTGTTGAGGACCCTTATGGAGGCAGGGACCTACGTTTTTGGGGGCTCCATTTCCTATTTGCATGGGTGCCACACAAACCTATGATTCAGGAGGCATCTGTCAGAGAGACAGCAGAACTTGCCTGTAGATGGGAGAGCGTGTCATTTGGTAGGACATCTTTGAACACGTTTAACAGCATCTCCTCCACCATGTGACTGGAAGAAGAAGCAGCAGGGGGGCCTGCCTAGACAGGAAACCTCCCTCATGGCCTCTGTACTGCTTTGTAGCACCTGTATCCTCTGGCAGAAAACTACTGTTGCATGGTGGTCTGAAAGCGTGATTGCATAAATGCATTACATTTCAGCAATTATTTAGCCTGTTGGATGACCTGTGCTCAAAATGTGTCTTCATAGGCTTGGCTTGCACGGAAGGAGGAAGAGAGAGGAAGGAGAGGGGTAAGATGAAGGTATGGATTTTCTATATGAGTGTGTTTTCTGGTTAGCGGGACATTTGAGGACAATAGAGGTTTCTAGCAGAAACCCTGCCACCAGGGGCTGGAAAGACAATGTACTTGATCAGCTGGCAGAGGACAAACTGACCAGAAGTGCTCCCCAGAGCACTCTCCTGACTGTGGGGAATGTCTCTTGTTGCACCAAACTGGCTGGGGGCGTACAGGGATAGGTACCTAGTAACCCTGCACTGTGACAAGACACCAGGGACTTTCTTCACAGACAGTGATGCAGTCTAGATACAAGGAGATGGGGCATGTAGATCTTATCTAGGCCTCCCATGATCTTCCAGGAACATTGAGGATGCAAGTGGTGTATAGTGCTGATTACACTGGGATGAACCTCAGCGAGATTTTGGGCACAATTTCTCTAGTACCACATAGCTTTTTGAAACTGATTTCACATTGTCTACATTTTGGATTTTTTAAAGTTTATGTATCTTGCATACAGGGTTAGAAACACTGCAGAGGTGTAGAAGTAGACTGCTGGGCACACATAGGCAAACTGGTACACTAAAAAAGTAAGAAATGTTCCTACAGTCTACCTGTTACAAATCGATGAAGGATGGGAAAAGGAAGAAACAGTCTTTAACAAGTTTCTTGTGGGAAAAGTGATGAAATAGTAGACATGGTTTTGCCTGGAAAAGGTTTTCTTTTTGTTCTGTTTGCCTATTGCCTAGTCCAACCTGGATTTTCATGTACAATCGGGGCTGGGGTGCGGATAACCATATGTTGACTTGCACAGTTGGTAGGTTATGTGCAGTAAAAGAAAAAGCCAGCAACCACCTCCAAACATCCTCCCAAAAACCTGCTATTTAAAAGTAGCATGAATTGCATGCATACACAGGTCATACAGCTACTTTCCCTCATCAGCCTTTTTGTCTTTCAATGCCCAGCTAATCCCAGATTTCAGGTACCTACTTGTCCCCTTGACGTAAATAAAGCGATATCATTCTTCAAGTCTAATTTCTTGTTTTGTGAGAGGATAGACTATATCACATTAAAAGGAGAACTCCAAGAGATTTCCCTTTCCTGTTGAACTCTGTCTTTGATTTCACAGGAAGGAAACATTAACCAGGGCTGTCCTAAGAATGAGTAAGAGATCCTAGGAGCATCTCCAAGGATTCCCATGGTACTTCCTAGCAAATATATTGCCTGTGTAGCTGAATTAGCTCTGCTTGTGCTGCTTAGGAATTAATGTCCTCTGATATAGTTTTTGTTATTTTGCTATTGCCAAACTCAAAAAGTCAGGAAGCCTACAAAAATAATATATGTTTGGGCTATTACCATGACTACCAACTAAAAGATACTAGAGAAAATATATTGTTTACCTTAATTTCCCTAGTTGCGTACAAAACAAATATTATACAGGCAATTATTGTAGAATTCTTGGAAAGTGGACTTCAAGCATACAATCAAAGCAAAGCCAGAGCTATTCTTAAGCAACTTGAGCTTTCTGATTTTTTTCATTTTGACTTGGGTGTTGCTTTGCTAATCTTACTAGAAGCATGGAATTATTATTTAAGTGCCTGTCTAGGTGCTTAGTAAAATCAGGCATGATATTTTTCATTAGTGCAGGTTAAGATTTCTACCTTCAGTAGCACTGCAGACAGCAGTGAATCAGGGTTATGTTACCCTAGTCCTAAGGTTAGTTTTGCAGTGTAAAATATTTCATTTACATGTTCTGGTTTAGAAGGTAGCATTTCTGAGTGATGGAAACCTGTACAGTACAGCCTTGGTATAATATCTGGGATATTGTGCTTTGGGGAATGAACCAGAAGGCCTGAGTGCTGACACGACGACTGAACACATGATCTTATATTTACAGTATAGTATCTCATTTTTAATAGAATTTATCCAGCAAAATATTCCAAACAAGGTGCTGATATCTTGCCTTTCTGAAGGCTAGTGTTTGGAGCAGGTCTGTCAGTTTTGCTTTCTGCTTCAACTGGATTCTCACTATGTGATTTTCGCTAGCTTACCTACCTAAATTCCTTCTTTCCCCTATCCTCCTCACTGTTTTTAAAATGCATGTTATTTCTGGACTCTTGAATGGTTATTATTCAAAACATTTGATCTTGTAGTTCTAGAGACAGATTATATCATAGCTGCTTTGATAATTCCACTTTACTGCTTTGATAGGAATTCACAACAGTTGTGCACTTGCACAAAATCCTTAGTTGCTCTACGGTCTTTTTTTTCCAAACACCGGATTTGTAAGTGCTGCTCCTGTATACCCTAGCCCTCCCAAAATAGAGCCCCCTCCAGAAGAAATTCTCATGCCTGGGGAAATTCCAGTTTACAGACGGTAAATCTCTCCTACAGTCGAGGGGAGGGGGAGACAAAAAAAGTTATCAGAGTTGGAAATGTATAAAACTAAAGATAAGCTAAAGAGGGAAGACAGAAACACACTGAATACCAAGGTGAGGTCCTGAGAACTCCCTGCTAAATGAGGCAATCCACAAAACATTTACGGTTGCTTTTAGGAACCAAGAATTTGTCAAGTGTTATGAAGCAGCAAGAAGCCAGCATGAGACGGAAAATGTCCTTAGACAAAAGTACTGACGCTAGCCAAAAATCTGTGCAGGGGTTATTCCTAATGTTATTTTTTTTCCTAGTGATATGGATGTAGACTTGCAAGTTTCTTTTTATGCACTGGAGGAAATGAAGCTTTTGAATTTGTACCCAGAATGCTCCTTCACTGAAGTATATAAATGTTTTTCCAATTTGCAGCTATACCAAAATCATTTGAGGAACTCTCTGTGCCATTGGCAATGCTACTGGGTGAAAGACTTCATGTACCTTGCGAAGGTGTTTTACCTGTGCAGGACCTTTCCCAGAATGTGTCATGGTCGGCAATTGGATCCCTGGGAAATAACGTCTACTGAGGTTTTTGTAGACTCAGCTATACATGCACCTGTTTGGACATTTATTGAGCATCGTAAGGGCCACTTCAGGTTGTTACAGAAGGTTTTGGTGGTGAAGCTTGCAGACAAAGGAAGATCACCTTGTGCAAGAAGACTTTTAGTGGCACATACTTGACCTGAATTTTGCCGTTCTGCTGCCTACCTGAAGTGATGCAGGTGAAGGAAAGAAAATGTAACAGATGCAAGCTTTAAATTTCTCTGCACTGAAAAAATTCAGATCCTGTCTTCCACTCACATCAAAATATTGCTGATCAATCCAAGTATGTTACTCTAGAAAAATCACATCCTTTTATTACAATTTTTCCTTTTGATACTTCTGAATTGAAAAACACAAGCTTGCAACACAAAAAAAAATCCAAAATGATTCATTTGGGAGATATCCAAGCAGTACATTTTTCTTCATTGCTGGAACTTTTGTCTTCGTTTTTCTCTGAAACAAAATTTTGGCAAAACCCCATGTAAGTTTCCAAAGCAGCTTACTTTGGACACTTTTGAATTTTCCTTTGAAAAATGATTCCATCAGAAGTATTTCCAGCCAGTTGTAATGGCAATACTCTCCATGGTTTTGACCGTTTGGTCTCCGCACTCATCTTCAGGAAAATAGATAGACTTTTTTTTTTTTTTTAAATTTATTAATGTTAGTAATAAAAATATTTGACTATAATAATGAAATAGTAACATAATATATTAAGGGGGATGGACAGAATTTGCTGTTGCAATGGTGTAGCGATATACATGTATTCTTTCCATCGTTCAAGTGGAAAAAACAGAATACAAGTTTCAAGTGACTCTCCTAAGAGCAATACAAGCCGCATCAGGGCATCACAGCCTTATTCCAAGTTCATACGGACTCGTGTTGTGTTCTTTACTGTGTCTATATTTCCACGATGGAAAACCATCCCAGTCTTCTTTGACAACAACAGTATGAAGTAACAGATAAATGGAGAAAAATAGTCCTGAACCTGGTGACACTGGGTAGATGCAAGACCTTGGGTAGATGCAACGTATCTCATTAGGGCAATTTAATGTGCTAATTAAAAAGAAATACAAAATAATTTGTGGACTATATGTTAGACTTATCCAAATTGGAGAAACACAAGGTTATTTTTTAAGCAACATAAGTAGAATTGTGAAATCGAAACAGTTTGACAAATACTTGTAATTAGAACTAAAAGCCTTCAGATTTTACATCTATTTAGGAAATACTTAAAAGAAGATTGTCTTAGCATTTTGAAATAAGCAGGACTTGGATGACTTACAAGCTGTAGCATGAAAATCAAAATTAAAAATATGCTTTAGAATTATATAATACAACTTCAGAGTGTGTTCACCCAGAAGATCCTAAAATGGAGCTTTTAATCTTTTCAGTATAGAGCATGTTAGTCAACTTTTGGTATATTTTTTCTTTTTTTTTTTTTTTTCCTTCTTGACCATTGTTGAAATGGAGCAAGAAAAGCGTGAGCTGCATATTCAAGTTGACAGTGATAAAACATTTATTTCTTACCTTTCATGACACTATATAATAGACAGGTAAAAGATGGATTTTATGTTTTATGAAGTTTAATTCGTTCTGAAAAATGAAACAATATAAAATTATGTCTGTGACTTTTTCATATAAGGCAACTCTGAAATATCCTTTGTGATTTCTGGATTTTTTCTTGAGAAGTATATGAACCTTTCTGTATGAGTCTTAGTTAAACCTCTATTACTTTTTCTACAAATATCTATACTTGCCTTAACCATATTTATTGTAGCCAAAATTGTGACTATTTAAAGCTGAAAAGATAAGGCATGTTGGTAATTGTGTAGTTAAATTATTTTCATCAGATATTGTTAGTTTTGTTAAAGATTTTTTTTTTTTCTTTTAGATTTCTTTAAGGGAGATTTTAAAAAACGTATTTGATTTAAAGACATAACAGAGTTTATATATAGTTTTGGCTGAAGAACAAAGCATTTTGATTTGGAATTAAGACTTCCTGAGAGTTGTGGGGCTATTGTTTCTTGTCTCCGTTCTCTTTCAGGGACAGGCTTCCCACATACATACTCAGTATTTCTCGCTGGTGCACTGAAGCCAAAGACATACGCTGTGTGATGCTTTCCAGCGCATTGCCTTTGCATTGTCCTACGGAAAAGGTCGCAATGACTTTCTGGGGGTGAAAGCTGTCTGCAAAGTGGACCAACAGAGGAGAATGAGGGCAGACAATGTCTGAATTTATAGATATATACTTATATGTATTTTGGCAGCATAGGAGTATTTCCACATTGGCATGTTTTGAATTTTAGTAGAAAATTTTTAGTGTTTGAATTGCACCTAAAGGGTAACTAATTTTCCTGGAAAATGCCGATTGGAGAAGCACTTTTTAATGAGCTCTGTTCAGGACTTAAGCCAGAGGGTTGTTTGTTACCTTCAGAAAAGGTCTTTAAATAATGTTCTACTTTGTAGAATATTTCAGCTGTCTGGGTCAGGCTCTACTGTTTACAGCTCAGTTTCTTCATGTCCTGAGGTTCCAACTGAACTGACTCAACATAACATGCCTACCTTCCCTATTTAGTCTGACAACTGGGTTTAAAGTATGTAACCAGACTCACAGGATTCTGGAAGAGCCTTCAGCATGGATGGCATTTCCACACTGACTTTTTTTCCCCACATTTGTTGTATCCTCTTCAGAGAGTATCTTGTCCAGAAGCTGAAACATCATGAGAAAAAGTCTTTTTGTCCTGAAGAACATATTGCAATCCTTTGGTGAGTGATTCATGCTCGATGAAAACAAAAATTATCTGTCCCAGATTCCTGATTCTATTTTTTTTGTTGTTGTTGCTTGTAACCAATGTCTAATTTTAAAACAACTGTATCCAGATACAATTACTGCTTTCCATTACTGTGGTGTGTTGAAGGTATGGCTGGGGTTACAGTAATTTATGGGAGATCTGTTCGTTTGTGTCTTCCTGGTCTTCTGAGAAGGGGAAGAAAGGAAAAGAAATCTGTAGGATTTCCAGGGAAAATCAGGTTCAAAGAAGTCTGGTTAGAATCAGCGACTCAAACAGCGGTACACACTGCAACAGAGCTGTGGCACAACCTACAGCTGCCTGAGTCATCCCCAGAAAGATGTTCGCATGATATACATGATTTTTTTTTTTTTTAAATGTGAGCCCTCTTTACGACATTTTGAGAATTATGAATCAGATCTGATTAATAACCTTGAATAAGCTGCCAGTTGAGACAAATCCAAAAAACAGAGCCTCAAGATTTTAATCTCAACCAGTTTGTGTAACACTATGCAATGCAGATGAAGGAATTGATCATGAAGAAACGACCGTGTAGTCAGGAAAGATTTTTACCCCTATTTGTCCTGCAGCTTATTTTAGAACTGAGTTTTAGTCAGTCATTAAATTGATCAATCTATTATGCTACTTTCTGTCCCAGTTGCCTGATATTAGCAGTTCTGTCTACTTCACTTACAGCTTGTTTTTCTTTAATCACAATTTTAACTGATTGATTTAGCTGTATATTTGTTGGAGGTTTATAATAGTCACATATCCCCATATCCAAAAGAGACATGTTTACAAAATCATTTTTAAATTCCATTTTGGTGTAGGAGGGGATCATGGACATGTTTCCTACTTTCTTAATAAATAGATTTTTAAAATACTTTAAAAATTTCCTGAAACCTCTGCATACCCTTCTGGAGAGTTCTTTTCTACACAGACAGAAGTCATGCTATGTTTGATTCTCTTATTTCTTTTTTGGCCACAGTTCCTGTCCTAAGATTGCCTTTATACACAAGTGTCATGGTTGGATTTTTTTTCTGCCTAAGCAGCTGAATTTACAAATCTCATCCGCTTCTTGGGTGTCTCCATTTTAAAAGCCCCAATGCAGTCAGCTCAAGCCTAACTTTTCAGCACAGCTAAGCTCCAGAAACTTTCAGTTCAAATTATGGGTCCTGAGACAAAATCAGATGGCAGATCTCAACCTACTTTCATGATTGTCTCTGGAATTTTGGCTTAGTTTGCATAGCACCATTTGATGTTTCCCAGATTTCAGATAGAAATATTACAAACAGCCTCTTCTTAGTATCCTTAGTCTATTCCCCATGAGGCTTGTCCATGAAGGATCTTGGATGCCTTCCTTGTCCAAAAGTTGCTCAGGAATCCTAGGCAAAGCTGTGCTTGATGCTTTACCATGGCACTTATGCTTATGTAGCTTAAGAGTAGGATGGGTGCTTTTAGTAGCAAATATGCAACTTGTGCCACTTTATATCTCCTCTTTTATCAACAGGATGTGAAGGGATCAACGTGAAGGATCAGATTCTTAAATATTTCACTGGAGAGACTGATCCCAAGAAACTAGGGCTGGAAGGCAAGTTTGTTCCATTCTTTGTTTATAAACACCCCCAAAATGCAAGTCCTTTTTGATCCTTCAGAATTGTGCTCTGATATAAGACAAATACAAATTCATGCATTTTGAATTCTGAATACAAATTCAGAATTAGATTTTGTGTGGATTCTGTGTTCTTTTAAAGAGACATTCAAAGGAAAAAATAAGTATCAAATCACATGAACCCTGTAGAACAAATGTAATGGAAAAATATGGTGATCTAGGAAAGCGTTGATATCCCTCAGCCAAAGAGAGCATCTCTCTTTCTGTAGATTGTGCCATCATGCACATACTCTGGAGATGTAAAGCTGGGATGTCTTTTGCTTTTGTGCCATTTTTAGGTACAGTTTGTGGTATCACTCCTTGCTATTCTTTTGTTTGTTGCATTGCAATAGGGGACATAATAATACTGACTGAACAAGCCACCACAAAGTTTTCACGTATAAATGTTTGGCAGTATACATTTGTAAATGATTGAGCAGAATTACACTTTGACTTAAGAAATCGTGTCTTTACACAGCAAATTCTAAAAATCTTTCTATGGATATCCACTCCGAGAGAAAAATTAATGTGAAGAAAACCTCATCCTGTGCAAACTTGGCCCCTCCTGGTGGTTCTCTTCACCCTTCCTATGTGAAATTACCCTTGGAAGGAAAACAGAAAAATACAGCAGAGAAAATGATGTAGCTCTGAACCCTCATGTAATTTACATCAGCACTTACAACAGACAGAGTGAGACCGTTAAGAATGGAGCTATTTGCTGTATTTTGTTTAGACATTCCTGCTGCAGAAACATTTTTTAAATGAGGATTTTATTCCCACTGATGCTTATTTTCAATTATTTTAAAACAATACATTAAAAAGCTTTGTAATTGAGAAAATACTAACTTGACTGAATTTTCATGTTTGATTACTGACCACTGCTGAGAAGCCAAGTTTCCTCCATTTGCCGTAAGTAGATGAAAGCATGACACCCGGGACTTTGGCTTTTTGTCCCAACAAATAACTCATATTCATTCTGAGATAAAATGTTCCCTTTAGTCCTCATCTAATTACTAAATAGATTCAGTAGCCTAAAATCTTCAATCAAATCCTAACCTTAAGCCTTCATATAATTTTTCCTTCAGTTAATATCCTGCCCAAACAAGAGCTATTTATTAGAAAGATCTCTCTGGTTTAATCGGTTATATTAACGTTAATAAAAGTAGGGTATAGACCCTGTCCTGTGCTAATTGAACGTCTAACATTCTCCTAGTGCTCTCATGGTTGCCTGTTAATATTTGTAAACAGCATATCAGCACCTTGGTTACCACTGCATCTGCAGCTGGATCAGCTATATGTAGTGTCTTGGCATGGCAGAAATAAGTGACAGTCCTTCAGCATTTCTTTGCATTTAATTAGGGACTCTGTGGGAACTTCTGTTGATTTTAAATTTGAATTTAGGACATCAATATATGATAAGCAACTTAAGGATGTGAATAATTTTACCAATTTCTCTCATACTCTATGGGCAAGGCGGCTTATCTCAAGTTTGTAAATTTACTTGTCCATCTCTCAGCGTCTAGTTGTGTGCATAAGTTGTGTGGACAGTTAATATGTGAGGCGGGTTGAAATTTAGTACAAGAGTTTGGGATAATTCCCATGATACTGTGCATTTACTACTGTACATGTCACCACTGCAGCAAACAATGCATCACCATTTCTCTCTATTCACAATAACTATTACGCATAATAAAGCTGCTGTCCTACTTTCCTTTCTTTTCTGTATTCCTGGAAAATATTCTCTATGTGAGACCACTAGACAAATACAGTTTTTTCTTTTTTCTCTCTCTCTCTCTGTTTCTTGTACAGGACCAAGAACCTTGTGCTTAAGGAAGGATCATAAAAATAGGGAGAAGTCCGACAGGAAGATTGTATTTTAATCCAACAATCCATAAAGAAATTAAATCTCTTGGGAGAAAGAAGCCTTCAATTTTAAAGTTAAAATTCTAACAGAAGATTTAAAGTTTGAAATAATAGGTTTTTATACTAAAGCTAAGCTGAGAAATGATTGAAAGCTAGGGTGCTTAAAGCTTCTTAGACCTCTCTCTGCTACCTATCTTCACCCCAACAAGTTTGTGAAACATGAATACTTAAGATACCTAAACTCATATATCTAAGCAAAAATACTGGAAAAGCAGTGTCTAGAACTCCAGCTGCCAAAATCCAACGCTCTTCATAATCAGGTATCAGTCTGGAGTACAGCGTGGAGACAGCTCTAGTGATCCTGGTGGGTGAACTTCTTATGGCCACCGAACAAGGGAAGACACGTACGTTACTGTTGCTTGATCCATCAACAGCCTTCGACACCACCAGTCTCTCGGGTGCGACTGATTCACTTACAGGACCTGGCAGGGCTGGATGTGCAGCTCTGAGCTGGCTCTGTGTGTTGCTCTTGGACAGATAACAGAAGACCCTCCCTTGTGGGATATGTAGTTTTCAGTCCTCTACTGTATCTTTTTCAACATCTTTGTGGGATCTATCATCGAGAGCACGCATACACAGCTGCCTGTCTGCTTTTGCAGAGGCAGTCAGTGTTATTGCCCAGATGTCCCAGTGCCTGTGAGAAATAAATACATGGTTGAAAAGAAGTGGGATTCAGCTTTTTGTGGATAAGAAAAGGTGAAGTTGGCAGGGAAAGGCAATACTTTGAAGAATTTGCCTTTTGTGAGGGCTTTTCCCCATTGATTGATAGTCAGCATGATGCACAGACCCAAGCTTCAGCTGGGAGTGCCATCAGTCATAGGTATGCAGGTGGCAACATTGAGGAAGGTCTTCTTTTTGGGCTAGCAAGAAGTGTATGTTCATTTGCCTTGAGTGATAGCCTAATTGCAGTGACCTCCCTGTTAGTTGTCTCCAGCTTACAGCACCTCAGTTCGTTTTGTCTTGGGCCGACTATGAACAGCACATGGAAAGTGGATCAACATGCTGCGATCTATCTTTTAGAAAAAGGAGGCCAAAGTGAAAATGTCACACGAGTGTTACACACACATTTTTGTCTTCTCTTTTGATACGTCTTTTTTCCAAACCAGTTTGGCATTTGCAGCATTTGAAAGATAGTCCTGTGCCCACTGTGGTGAGGATGCTGCAGATGATAGACCTTAAAGAGCATGTATCCTGGAGATGGAAGTAGTTTCTTCTCCATAGAAAATCTTCACCACCAAGGGCCAAGCGAATCTTCTGTCTCATCCCTGTCTCACAGTCTTTAAGATTAAAGTAAGATACTTGGGATACATTTTTCACGCTGTAGAAGTAGCAGAAAAATTTCATTTTACAATTGTCACAAGCAAAAAACCTGCATGAACAAATCAAACACTTCTTGAAAAAAGAAAAGGAGTGCTTTTCTTCAGACCAAAATATCAATTTGAAACTTGATTCTGTGATGGTAATAATATGCTATAAAATCCAAGATGGGAATTATTAAAAACCACAATTAACAATGGTGCAGACCTCAAAAAAGGAGAGATACAACAATAGTAATTTTGAATAATAGTTTTAAAATGACAAAAATCAATGAATACTCATATGTGTAGTAGAAAAACCTCAACTGAATTAGCTGACAAAAAGTGAACAAACGGCAACACGCCATGGCTGCAGAAAAGCTTTCATATAAAGTAAACCAGCGAGAATACAAATGAGAAACTACTGGCACATGTTCTGTGTAAAGAATAAGATGAAGTATCCCAAACTGCGTCAATTATTAAAACTAAAGGCTCAAACTTTGACATATGATCTAGAAATCATAAATAACACTTTCAAAGAGCAGTGTCAGACACTCTAATCTTCCAAGTTGCTTTAAACAGGAGACAAAGTTTGTAAACAAAAGCACTTTGTTGAAACTTTCACCAGATCAAAGTGTAACCTTAGACTTAATAAGAAATAATAAATGCTGTTAAAGTCTAACAGTGGGGAAAGTAGCGTGCTTAGATGAGCTGCCAGTAAACATTCAGTGAGAAATCATACATACACAACCGAACTGTTATTGGAAGTGTTTAACTGAACATTTGAATCAAAAAGTCTGTTATTACACAACTTGACAATCCCAATGAACTGGTTTCCCTATCTATCTGCAGCACTGGATATTGGTGTTAAACATCGGACTACATTTATTTACCGTTGTTGAAATACACTCCTGCGTGCAAAGTGCACATACAGGCACTCAAATGTCTAGTCAGCCTGAAGTGAAGGTTTAAAGGGGAGCAAAGGCTTGCTGAGACACTTCTTCAGCTCATTGCAAATGATTTCCACACAGGTCAGTCTGGATTATTTGCATTGTGCTTCACTGAGGATGATTCGAAGTTTTGTGTTTATTCACCACGAGAGTTTGATAATATAGGCTTGTTCATTCAACCGACTAGGAAACTCTTTGGGTTCATGAAAATGGAAATACTTGTTGACTGTTCTTAAAAAAAACCCCCACAAACCAAAAACCCCCAAACCCTCACACTCTTCACTTTAGAAAGACCTTCATAAAAATTGGATTAAAAATATTGTGTAATATCCTGACCAGGTCTGTACATACTAGCAATTTAAACTCGCCCTTTTTAAAATGACACCAGGGAGCTAGACAAGGCTGTCCATTATCCTCTTTTCTTTTTGCAATTGTAATTGAACCTTTAGCCTTATTTTTCAGCAACTAAGAATTGCTTCAAGGAATGAAAATTGGAAACTCCATAAATTTGGGTTCATTGTATGCAGATGACATATTGATTTGCTCCTGTAATCCTGTTCATAATCTGCCTACAATCCTACAAACAATGGACTGGTTTTACATTACCTCCGGCTTCTTTGCAGCTACAGCGATAAAACCTGTTTTCTTAAAATGAACATGCAGTTGCGGAGCCTACCTGACCAAAGTATGATCAGATGAGAGAGGATTCTGCTAGATATCAAGAGATAATCATATGTGAAGCCAGCACCCACATATAACTAAAAAACTCACCTCCCTGAGTAGAGTGTGAATTGCTTTATGCATGTCCATATTTTTATTCAAACTTTTTTATAAAACCAATTAATATGATAAACCTTGTCTTTTTGTTTCTCTATTTCAGGATCTTTCTCTCTTAGCGCTATATTTTTTTCTTTATTATTTTAATCTTTTCCCTCACTTTGCACAAATGAAATATTTGAGGTCTGTTTCTTAAGCTTTGTAATCACTACTAGAAAAAGGTGGGTCAACTTCAAAACATTTAGAGTTATTTCATATTAAAATTTTAGTTCATTATACTTTGGATGGTTGTAGCTGCACAACTGAGATACTATTGCTGTAGTACATGATATACATTGTAAGAAATTATAATGACAAAACCTCTAAGCTGAAATTACTGGTAGCTACCTGAGACAAAACCCCTAGTTCTGGAGATGACTGGAAAAATGTAATGCATTTTTCTTTATTTATCCTCGAGCAATTCTCAGAGTAAATTCTTAGATCTCTGTCTAATTATTTGAAAGAGCTTGAAAGATTAGAACAGATACCCAAAATTTGGTGATGCTTTTCAAAGTCCAAATATCACGTATGTCAAGGTGTTCGGCAATTAGACCAGTCTGGCCCATTGTTTTGCTGTCAAACAACATTAAATGTGAAATTTTCAGCTGAACTTCATACAAGCAGATTACATAATGTTACATTAGAAAAGGATTGTTGCACAGATACAGTGACAAAGTATTCCTTTTCTACCAATTAACTCTCAAATTAGATTATTTTAGCAAAACTGACTTAAAAATTGAGCTTTAATTTTTAGAATAGGTTTGCTCTATTTGGAATAAGATTCAACAGTGACTCATTCCAAATATATATTGATTTTCTTTAATATGTTACACAGGTTATAATTAACTCTTCAAAGAATAGCTTCATTTCAGACAAATTTGTCATTTAGCTGTCATAAAATATACATACCATAAAACACCAGTGTGTGATGGAGTATCCTAAATTAGCTATTTGAAAAGGAGAGTGACAAAATGGAAAATTGACACAAATGGCTTCTGCTCCCAAGTTTTTAATTTAATATCAGCTGGACTACCTACCTGCTTTTTACTAATTGCGCTCACACATGAAAATAGTACTACTTTCTTCTGAATATATCACACAGAAAGTGAGCAAGCAAAGTTTTCTATCAGAGAAGCTAAAATCAGCATCACATTAAAAAGGCTGGAAAGCTATAACGTTCGTTTTCAGCTTTCACAATTTCCATAACATAGGTGATTATTTCCAGACACAAGACACTCTATTTCAGTCCTTTGTGCTTTATTCTGTTTATCTGGTAGTGTAAATCTAGTGAAGACTAGATTGTAGGTAATAAGGATGTAAAATTAACCAAAGTCAAAATCAGGCAGTGCATATCCAACAGGATACTGAAGACAGATAAGGCCAGAATGATGCTGGTTTTATCAGCTAAGCATTAATGTATATTCCCAACAGGCAGGCAGAGGGGCTCTTCCGATTACGTTTAACTTTTTCTTGAAAAGAAAAGTATGATCAAGGACAGACTTGGAGTACCAGTAGCATAAACCACAATCTATTAATAATAATGAACTGTAGAACCCCGAAAAGTATGGAAAATGGGATGACTTCCTTTGACAGTTACAGGGAGATACATGCATTTTAATTCCATCTGTTCTTAAGAAAACCTAAGCCGCACCTAAACTTTCTGCATTTGCTCTTCCCTTCCATGAACAGATTTGTTCTTACATGTGTCTAAATGCAAAGAGAAGAAATGTTTTCCTAGTCTAAGTGGTTAATGTACCAGGTTTTTTTCTTAGTAGAATTTGGTGCAAACATAAAATTAAAAGTGCAGATGGACTAGTTATGATCAGCTTCTCTGCTTAGTGGGAGAAATCCATAAACATGAATTCTGGTTAATTTATTATTTTGTGTTGCTAAATTTTAGTGGCTGTTGTTATTTTGACCAAGCTGGAATTACTTTTTTGGTTTTCCTTTTCTCCTTGCAAGGGCTATGATTTCCAGGATACAGAAAGTCACGGTAGATATTACACATACGTACTCTGTTTGGTAAGTTATAGGCCCAAGTGTACTGAGTGCACTAGCAGATGTAAATTAACACTTTTTACCACTGTGGAGGTTTAGATGTCCAAGCACAATCCCACAGCCCTGTTTAATACAAAATCACTATTAAAAACAATAACAACTGTATGAGATTTCACCAAGTGTGACATCTCGTCTACGTCCAAGTAGATGATGCAATAGTTAAACAGCCACTTGTGATTTATTATGTGTACAAAACTTATGGAGAACTCTCAGCAAAATGCTCATTGGTAACTCATGCTACCTCAGTCTGTTTTGTTCATTATGTCTGCTTCTGCCTTGATGGGTTAAATTAACTTGCTATATAATCATGACCATGCTGTAGTTTGGAATTAAGTTCGAGTGAGCTGTTTTCAACAGTTGAAATAATTTCACAGGCTCCATTATCAAAATTTTCCTCTGCAAGGGTAGTGTTTTATGTGTCTCCTGAGTGTCCTGTAAACTCCCAGAATTAATAGTGTGTTAGTGGTGATATTGATGCGTGATAGCATGGATACTGCGTGCGCTGTTACAATGCTTTAAGACTGTAAACCATTTTTAGCAGAGCTCTTTGCAAGGCTAAGTCTTGATAGTGTAATATAGCACTGCTAATTATATTGATCTAATTAATCTAATTAAATTGCAGCTAGATATGTTGTACATGTCATTTGTCTATATTAACATTATGTAAACCTATTCTGCTTGTCTGTGCATTTTATATACAATGCCTCTTTAGCATTTGACCAGGAAAGCGATCGTATACCTCCTGCATCTCATACTGGTGAGAAAGAGATGTGGTGATCGGGTGGTTTATGAGATGAGGAAAGCCTGACTGTTTTTTAAATCTGGTTTTCTCTGAAGAGACGAAGGGTTTTCTCTTCCTGGAGCTTAGAAAATGTCTTCTCCGCTTCCTTGTTTGTTTATACCACCTTTGGCAAAAACACACCTTCAGTTTTCAGAATTTCTATGCATCGCTTTCAACATGTAAATAACAGACCGAGGGGTCCAGAGTCACTTTTGCTGGAGCAAGGGAAACATAACTGCACTGCTTTGGTATTTCCCTCTTATGTGGAAGAGAATGAGTATGGGGAAAATTCACTCCTAAGGGAGCAGGTAGCTTCCTCCTGCTGCTCCCCACGGCTGTTAGTTCTGCCTTCCACCAGCCGCTCCAGAGGAGATGCCTTAGCGGAGAGGCCAGCAGCTGATGAAACAGCCAATCTTTGACTTTGTTGGCCATGGCCTCTTCTTGCGTAGCAAAGGCTCTTTTCATAGTTGCACTTATCCATTGTGGTTGTAGCAATGAAGGGTAATGTAAGCAGATGGTATCTCTACCCTCCTCCTAACACAGGACACACACTTGAATGTCATCCAAACTCACCCTTCTCCTGGGTTTTCTTTTATCATCAATTAAATCAAAGCAAATATTCCTTCGGCATGAGCTGGCTTTCCAGACTTCGCATAGTTTTAGCTTCTTGTCTTTGATACAGAGACACTCCATCATTTTCTACGATCCCTGTCTGGCATTAGGAAGACTCACTTGGTTCGGTTGCTATTCTGAGTTCGCTGTGTCACTCTGCAGAGTCATGGCAGACTGCGGCACGTTAAAGGAAGAATGTGACCATTTTCTTCCACGTCAGCCTCCCGCAGCAATTAGTGCTGTCCCTGCTTAGTTAGCCAAATCAGCTGAATGCTAAAAATATACAACGCTGTGCAGGTTAGGAGCCTGAAGGATGGTTGAATGCCATGTTCAACTGTCTTGATATTAGATTTATTTGTATTAAAAAAAACCCACCACTTAAAATGAGTGAGATAAAAATGCTTTATTTGTCTTTAATTATGATGTAGGGTTTTTTTAAAAACTCTGCAGTGGACATTTTAGGCCAAGTTTTGCTGCTGCTCATATGGAGGAGTGAATGATCGTCCTTTCTGCAGCTGACCACTGTCTTGTTGTTGATGAACTTGCCCTCACATTTCTAATGTCAGAAAAGTGGAGTGACAGAGGAAAAGGGAATAAGAAAGATATTGTTAAAATCTCATTTTCCTTTGTGCAGTGTAAGAAGAGCTGAAACACTAGTTTCTTCATCTTACTCTTGCTAACAGCATTAGTTAAAGTAAAACATTTTAAACCAATTTTCAATTCTGATTAATACAGCTAGCTAGCTACAGCCATAATTATTTTCCAGGTGAAACAATTTTCAATTTCCAAAGAAATGAAGTCAGGAAATCCACCTGGGCTTTCAATAGTAATCTGACAAGATTCTAGAAAGATGCCTTGTTTACTATGGTTGGACAAGAAAGAGGTGGTATGAATCCTTCTTTTCCTTTTGTGTTACCTCCCTTTCTCTAGATGGCATAGGGCAGGACTCCACAAGTCAGAAAATTTAAAGTTGGAAGTCTTCCACAGGTGGCTTTTTCCCCCTTTGCTCTAAGGTCTTTTAGACCATGTAGAAGCCATATGTACAGCAAAGGCGGCAGCCATAATCCTACACTTTATCTGTATGTGGTGCGTATGTATTGAATACGTGACAGGGGACTGGAGTTTGCTGTCTAAGGCTTTTGCTCAGGCTGACGCATGGCAGAGAGATCAGAAATAGTGTAAAAGAGAGAGAGATGAAAGACGAAGAGCACTGTAGACGACCTGTTGAAGTCAGTAGAAATACCCTCAATGGTGTCAATAGACTGGGAGTCAGCCCCTCTTAGGGAGAGGGATGGCATTAATATTTCCGAGAAAGTGAAATCCTGGGGGTCTGCAGAAGAGAAAAACAACAACAAGCCTGAAGGGACTTTGGAGCAGAGCCAGCAGAAGCTGCTGTCATCTCTACCCTGCTGTCCTTTCTTGAACTTGGCACAATCAGCTGATCTGCATGAATGTGATGTTTTTATGGCACTAGTTATAATTGGTAGTGATAGCAGCACGGGTGAACGAGACAGCACATTGTATGAAAACAGGTTGAAGGGAGGATGGGATTTGGTTATAAAATCTTAAAACTAATTTCATCAGAGCGTTGTTTTTTGCTAATCAGAATATTTTCTGTGAATCCTGGAAATTGCAGGCTCTGATCACAAACCAGAGAGTATGAGAGGGTCTCATTCATAAGTGCTTTATCTTCTCAGGAACAAGTCGATAAGCCTTTATTGTTTAATTTTTCTTTCTTGGGAACTGGGCAGCTGACATTTTTTCAAAGTCCCTTAATTTGTAGGGGACTTTGTGGGAGTCACAAAACCCCATTAACCGTATTTTTCATCTGGCTTTAGGAGGAATATATTTTAAAATGGTAAAAGAAAAAGACTTTGAACAGCTTCTGATAACTCACAGTTTAAGCATGGCTATAAAAAGAAAATGAAAAGGCAATTAAAAATGGAATATTTCTTTCTTCAGTCTCCCCCCCCCCAACTGTAATTTGTCACTATTTCTTGTAGGCAGGCAGAAGGATGAGGCTACATAAGACCATTTAGCACTGTGAAGCTGGTTTCTATAAAGCGCCATAACTTGACATTAGAGTGGGGGACTAATTTTTTTACATCTGTACCATCCGCCCCAAAAGTCCTGACCATTTTTTTTTTTCAAAATTGGGAAAGAAATGAAAAGAAATTCATTAATGTCTCAGCAGCGCTAGCTGGAGTCAGTGAGGGTAATAAGAATCCATGTTTCTTCAGATTCAGTTCTAGACTATCAGTACCCAGAAATCCCCTCACGGCATGTGAGAAACCTACGCACATGTATATCCCAGAGAATCAACAGAAGTGGGCTTGAAACACTTGCAGTGTCCATATTTATGCGTGCAAACTGATATTTACGCTTCTACGAATTCATTAGTGAATAGCTGTTGGGAGTTTCTTTGGTCCCTGGTCTGCAGAGGGCAGGGTTGCTCAGGTGGGTTTCACTGCTGACTCCCAAGCCTCCAGAGACAGAGTCACCTCTGCCAGGAGACAAGAGGTTTTGTGCTGACTGTACCCATCTTTACAGAAATTACAGCTCTGCTAGGGGGGAAGGGGCTGAGGGGCCCCGCTGCACCCAGCCGAAGGAGGACCTATGTCCGTACCCCTTGCCTAGGCAGAATGGCAACAGGGGCTGGTTTCCACACTAGGACAGTATAGCCAGAAGGCCCCAGGTTTTCTCGACTGGCTTTTCCAGCGATACTGTGAGGTTGAGTGAAATAAATATTTGTATGCTGTTAAGCTAACGTAAAATAGTATCATTATTTAAAAGGGTGCTGAAAGCCATTGACACTCTCTCTTGTGTGTATGCATGTAAAGTTGTACTTATTTATCACATGTGTTTATAAAACAGCCACCACTATATCATCCGAGCTCAAGTTTTGCGAAAAGTTCACAAGGCCATATTTCACATGAGCCATATGCTGAGCTGAAGGCACATAATTTACAAACCTTTTAAGCGATTGTGTTACCAACAATTCACATTTCTGCTCTCAAGATAAAGTCCCAGCCCATTCCATCTGATCAGCATCTTATTCTTCAAGCAGGTGTCATGGTTTCTGAATTTTGTCCAGATGGCAGCTGATGTGGAATGAGAGACTGAGTGAATAAAATCAAATGCTGTGAGAAGAGCCGGTGAGCCTTTGCTCCTCATGTTACTGCTAGTGACAATAGATTTAACGCAGCCATTGTTCATGATCTGTGAGTTTATTAGAGCTAAATGGTTAGGATTATCTCATCAAATTATAACAATCAGAGAAAGTGATTGAAAATGTGCCCTTAAATATATTGCATTTGGTCCTAGTTCATCAGCATTTTGCAGTTCATGTCTTTCAGTGGTATGCACGTATACATATATCTGTTCATGTCCAGAGCTGGTTCCGCATTCATTCTTCCCAATATACCTTTGATCTGTTGAAAAGCAACAGCAAAGCTTGTAGACATGACACTGAGTGCAATGAAAGTTTCAATATACGTGTGTGCGAAAAAGGATTGGTCCCGTGGGCTGTCTCAGGGAGCGTGTAACTGCTAATTGGACCTGCGAGGGTCAGCAATTACCTCTGAGCAATTCAGGCCCCCTGACAGAGCCACCTTTATCCGTAAGCCAGCTCCCAGAGCCACGCACCGTAGCTGGCCAGGAGCCCTGTGAGCACGAGGCAGAGGGGAGCGGTGCTGCGCCCTCCCTGGGGAGACCTGCAGCCCTCCCCATCCACCCGTGTGTGGGACAGGAGCCTGCCGACTGATGCCCAGCGCCATCTGTTAAATAATTATGAAACCATGCCGTATGCACCTCTGTGCTGCTAGCGTTGGGTTTGATCTGCCCATCGGTTGTACGGGGGTCCCGGGTAGGAATGCTGTACGTGCTGCCTCACCCGGAGCTGAGCAGCCTAGAAAGCAAGTCGTCAGGAGTTACTTCGCTTTCTTGATCTCCATTTCTATCACCTGGGTGTTTGCCTCCAGAAAAATCCGTATCTTTGAGTTGCCTCTCAAAGAGGCTTTTATTATGACACGGGTGGGCAGAGCCCTTCACAATTTGTAAAATAACCTGCTGCCATGTCAGATTAGGTTATGTGCCATCAAATTATTTAAATCTTCACAGTTACATTTGTTCTACAGACGTGCGCGCTTTCTCTCTTGAGAGTAGCATTTCTACACTTTTACGAATACTTTCAGGTCATTCTTTTTTCCTTTTTTTTTTAAAATTTTTTTAGGGGCAAAATCAGTTCTCAGAGCTCTTTTTAAGACCACAAAAAAGAGAGGTGGTGCTTTGTGTACATTTTATGGTTTTTCTGTCCAATGTCTAATGTCAAAATTGCTACAACCTTCCAAGAGAAACGCTAAATCATAATGTGGTAAGAAAGGCACCCTCGACAGGTCTGCGAATGACAGCTCTATAATTTCAGCATTATTTGAATACAATGTAGAAGTGCCTTATATGTTTAAGCAGCTTCATTTTACATCTGCTTTTTAGAATAATTGATTCATACTTGTCTGCACAGGCTTTCAATAGTTCTTCTTTTCTTTCTTAGTGTCTTTGTCTATCCTTTTCTATTTTTCTTTTTTTTTTTCCTTTTTATTCTCTTGATTTTTTTTTTCTATAATATTTATTTTACCAGTGAGAAGATGAGAGGGTCAGGCTGAGCATGTGTTAGACTGAGCTGCAGTGGAACGAGTCATCTTTACCTCTGCGCTCATTACAGCCATAGAGCAGAATGACTTGAATTACATGTGGATTCGTTCCTGCCTACGTTCATACATATGCTAACATGCATTGCTTTGTTTGTGGCTCAGAAATTGCCATTATTATTTCTGAGTACTGAGGTATATTTGATCTGTTTTAGTATTTCTAAATTATTTTTACCATTGTTGCTCAAGTCTGCGTGGGTTGGTTGGAATCCTGAAAAAATCTTCCAGTGGTTCCCGATGACAATTTTTCACGAGGAGATGGGGGTTTCAAATCCTACTAAACCAAAAAAGTTTTTAGTCCTACATTTTTTTTGCCGTGCTGTTTCTGCACCATTGAACTGACAGCTGAGATGCTACCCTGCTTTCTCTGTGCCTGATGTCAGATGCAGCCAGTGAAAATGTAAAGGAAGCGGTATGGACTGGGAAAAATGATATATTTTGCAGAGTGGCCACCCCAGCTAAAGCTGTGTGTCATACGTCAAAAATCTGCGACACCTGGCACATCTCCACGGAGGCAGCTCTGCTTCTTGCAGCATGCCTAAGGAACCTGTGCCTTGCTGCTCCGACGCCAAGCCGCAGTTGTAGCCTCCGTGGCCAGTGCCACATCACTGGCAGTGCTCAGGAAAATCATCCGAGGGCTGTGTTTGGTGTCTGGGCTGCCCATGGACTGCTCCACATCGCTGCGTGCAGATGCCAGGAGCCTGTCATGCCCATGCCTTAAGAAGGCCCTTCGCCCTGCACGTGCTGCACTGGCTTCCCAAGGAAGGCCACTGGGAGGAGGTGAGGCAGATGTCATGCAAACCACTGCAAATCAGGAGTGTCTCCACAAAAGGTAATGGCTTTAAAATACACGAGCCCGTGGAAAATTAGGTCACAACTAGTCTCTCTCCGTTGTTCTTTTCACTGTGAAAGCGTACTGCTTTCCTCAGTCAGTGGATATGGAGCCAGATGCGAAGAAATGTGATTGGAAGGGAGAAAGAATTAGAATTACAGAGAAGGAGAAATCTTTCCAAAAAGCATTGGTAAATATAGTTTAATAAGGTGTTAGTCGAAAAGCTCTATTCTCTTCACAAAAAATATTGTAGTTATTTAGTGATACCACTTCTTATTGGAGGCGCTATTATAAACTAAAAGACAGCCTGTTCTCAGCCTCAGACTTTCCAATCAATAAAAATATTTACAATTAAATAAAATAAAGAAAAGTATGCTTTAAAAGCAATTCATAAATGCTGGGCTAACGTGGCTCTTCTCCCATCCCATGCTTGCACACTGGTGACTCTCTTACAGCTGGCTGTGGTGCGGCCTGTTGCTGCTCTGTGATGGGGAAACCATGACCTGCCATGCACCTGAATTGCCAACCAGGCGGTGCCCTCCACCGTTGGAGCTGGGCTCGCGGCTCCTCAGGAGGAGGCAGGCCATGCCAGTCGGTAGCACAACCACACCACCAGAGGTGAAGCCTCTTTGCTTCATTTAACAAGACCCAGTGACAGTTCTTCTTTGAATGAAAAGTGTTCAGAGGATCCCAAAAGATCTCAAATCAATGTTCTTCAACAGTTAGCTTCCATTTCAAAACTTCCTTTTTTGTGATATCTTTGTCCATAACTGTACAGGTTGTATGATTTCTCTCTTTTGAGCTATTCTGCCTGTATTGATGCATTGTTTTAGTGTTCTTAGCAGGAATTAATATGATGCTTGAAATGTTGGCTGTATCTTTGTACCACCTTTCCTCTCCCCGTAGTGTTTGCTGTCATAGGCTGAGAGGGGATCTTATTAATGCTTACAAATATCTCAAGGGTGGGTGTCTAGGGGATGGGACCAAACTCTTTTCAGTGGTGCCCAGCGACAGGGCAAGGGGCAATGGGCACAAACTGGAACATGGGAAGTTCTGTCTGAATATGAGGAAAAACTTCTTCACTGTGAGGGTGACAGAGCCCCGGAACAGGCTGCCCAGGGAGGGTGTGGGGTCTCCTTCTCTGGAGATATTCAAACGCCACCTGGACGCAGTCCTGTGCAGCCTGCTCCAGGTGACCCTGCTCTGGCAGGGGGGTTGGACTAGATGATCTCCAGAGGTCCCTTCCAACCCCCACCATTCTGTGATTCTGTGATTCTGTGATTCGGTGATAGAGGGAAAGCATCCTGGGGAGTGGGCGCATGCGCATGTGAACGTTTCACAAAGTGTGAAATGGTATGTGAAATTCCTGATCAGATTATCTACAAGGAGAAGTGTGAGAAGATTAAGTCAGTCTGCAGCCCCGATAGTGCGGAATGGGCAGTGTCAAAGCTTTGAGATCAGCCTAGGTAGGGATATCTGGTTTTGTGTGGAATGAAGAGCTCTTTAGATGGTGTCGTGGCATGTAAGGCTTATAGATAGATAGAACTGAAGGGAATAGGTAATAACCATAAAACAGTATTATGAAAATATAAACCACAATTAGTGATAATGAGTTACTCTCTTAATTAAATACATTAAAGTATGGATGCAGAGTTTTGATGCATGGATGCTTTTGTCCAAGAGCATATGTGTGTTTATATACTGATCTAACATTGATGTATAACTGACGCATTAAATATGCATCAAAGGATGAATACTCTGCCCTAATGTTAAATGGGTCTCTTTAGTGCTGTGTAGTTGTGCAAATATATGGAAGAAGATAGTCCCTGCCCCCAAATTTCCCATCTAAAAAAAAAAAGCGTAGAAAACTTAACTGTACTTATGCTTAGGGTAGCTCAGGGTTGTAAGTGGGGTAGGCCAGGTTAAGTCATACCCATGGGTGCTCTGCTCATTCTGCTGAAGGACCTGAATGCCCATGGGATGTCTCTGCTCCTTATGAATTCAGGAAACAGAGACTCGCAATTAAAATTCAGGTTCCCTGTTCTGATTTCAGTGCCAGCGCCTTGGGGGATTATGTGGAAGGAGAGCTCCTGTTCCTCTTTCTACTCTCTTCTGCAACAGAAGGTCTGTTGCTCTCCTCCTTTCTAGTGATGGAAGAAACCTCATCTCCTGACCTCCAGCACTCCAAGTTTCAGATGTGTCATTAAATAATCTGAGTCCTCTGAGTAGTTTGATGATTATGAGGGGATTAGATTATGATTAGTACCAGGGAAGGGGAAGTACTGAAACACATCTCTAAGTTACACGTTTACCCTCGTAAGTGCCTATGCCATCACCTTCCCCGTCGGTGCTGGGGCCCTGTCGTGGCCAATGTGCACCACTAGCATATCAGGGAGGAGGCCCAGCCTTGGTGGCCCTGCGTTGCTGGCCTTCCCGTCACACACTGGGGAGAGGGTCTCATCTTATCAGTAGCCAAAAATAACTGGAGTTTATTGGCTTTCTCTCATGTGCTGTGTTATTCCTATTGCTTTAGAGAAAATTCATGCCTGTCAACATGAGTCTGCCTTTTTTGATTTAAAGGTTTGTCTAGTTCAGGAGCAAAACAAGCTTTGCCTAGCTCTTGAACCCACCAGAACTTCTGAGCTTTTTTTTCTGAGGTAAACATTACCCCGACAGCAGAAGTACTGATCCCTTTATTCCCCAAATTGTGCTTTCTGAATTTGGACTGAGGAGAGTCATGTTTCCTGCAGTTGCTCTTCCTTAAAAAAGGGCCAGCCACAGTGGTTTCTGTTCATAATCTTCTTCCCTCCTTGTCCTCCCCCCACCATCAGCCTCTCCTGCCTTAAACATTTGGGTTGATATTTTCTCTGCCTGGTCTCAGGGCTACAGTAATATTAAAAAAGAAAAGTCTGACTGAAATGAATTGTTCCTTATTGAGGTAGAGTATACAGGGAGAGACAAAATTATGCCTTTTCCTTGAAATTTTAGCATAAGCATACAGTAAGTCAAAATGGCAGGGTCCATAAATGTCAGAGAGAATTTTATGGGCGGAAAGAGTTAAACTTAAAGATACTCAGGTACAATTGTTCTGCCAGTGTCTGAGCCTGCGATTATTTTAGACACATGGGCAGTCTGACCGTATCTGTAGGATCATGAACTGGTCTCTCCATGACTTAATCTAAACTTCGAATAGATAGGATGCACTCCCATGTAAAGAGAGCTTCTAGATGGCTTTCTTTTTGAATACTTGATATTTTAATCTGATGCTTTTGAAATCAAAAGAAAGATTTCCATCAAATTAAATGGGTTCAAAAGTGGGTCCTAACATGAGATTACTTTTTTCATTAAGGACATTATGTTGAATCATTGAACTCAATGTTTTTTTCCATTGACTTCATTAGATGCAAAATTGGCCCCTTAAAGCATATGCCTTGATAAGGCACTTCGTCTTCTGTGACTGCAGTAAAAAAAGCAAAAAACAAAGAATCATAACATCCTTATCCTTGCTGTTCCTTATTTCTGTGACATGTTGGCTCTGATATTTCTGCATTTTGAATCATAAGGGCTCTATTCTCACTGGGCTCTTGTCCCATGTTAATCTGATATTCATATAATTTTGCTAGAAAAGAGCCTGTGAATGATCTATCCCTTCTAATTTATTCAAGACCAACATTCTGCTACTGGCAAACTTGCCTCCATGGTTCCCCTGTCTGTACAGTATAACCAGATGTTTTGTAGTTTGGGTCCCTCTGCACATCATTGTACAGACACTGCAAGTACCTCTTTCCTGCAGATTTCTCCAAGAGCCCTCACAATGGAATACATGAGGAATGTGTGAAAACAGGTTATAAACCAAGCTAAAATGAAATTTAAAAATACGGAAAGTACTTCTTAAAAAGCAGAAGAAATATTATACAGATTTTTGTAGAGCAGATTGGACTATCATCTGGGCATTACGTACATAATGGTGCAGTTGCAAAGCCTTGTAAATAGTGAGATATTCATTTAAACCAACTTCTAAATGAAGACATAAAATTATGGGAATAATGTGGAATTGGCTTTGAATCAGTCATACTTGTGTGGTACCTATTACTAACACACTTGTGTGCTTCTCAACATTGAAGGCATATTCCCAGCACCACTGTCAGGGAAGGAAATGACTTCTAAAAAAGAAAACTGAGGTATAAAATCTACGAAGATTTAACACGCAAAACTTTGCGTTCGATTTCAGTGCTTAGGTAGGCCATGCTTAAATGTTTAAAGTCTTCTGAAGTTTTGGGCTTGTTGTTCTGTCTAGTGTCTCAGATGCATTTGTAGTAGAGGCAGAGTCCAGTGACCTCTCAAGTCAGGCACCGCTGTGGCTGGGCCAGCCTTTCTTCCTGTGGAGTTTTTCAAAGTCTATTTCTATTCCGAGTGAAGTAAAAAGTAATTTGCAGGAATGACCATCAGTGCTTTTGACAGAGGGACTTTAGGGGATAAAGGGGCCCTCTGCTCTAGGTAAACCTGCTCTAGCAGGGGGGTTGGACTAGATGATCTCCAGAGGTCCCTTCCAACCCCTACCCTTCTGTGATTCTGTGGCTTCTCCTAGATAACTGAGAACCATTATGAGGGGAGAGACAACCTGCTTGAAGTCAGTCAAGGGCAATAGGAGACTGTGATTCTTGCTCCTAATAAAATAAATAACTAGATAAATAAATAAATAAATACCCCCCCCCCCAGGCCTTTGGTACTTGTGAATGCAGCTTGAATTTTCCTCAAAGTTTGAGAGACTTTCAGTGCGAGGCTCTGAATTGGATCCATCTCTGCTTAAAATGAAGAACAAGAACTGACCATCAATTTCTATACATCCTCTGAGCATAGAATTAATGGTTCTATTAAAATGAGACATCCCCAAGAAATTCTATAGTAATTGAACTACTTCATAAATTAAGACAAGCAAGCACAGTTGTATAAATACTGGATTGGCTGACCCAGTTATTTGTAATAAAGTTCTGTCCATTATAGCCTTCAATCCCAACTGGGTGATGACAGAAATTTCTGAATAGCCCAGAAAATAGTTTCTGAAGCATTGGGTGAATACTTTCAGGTGATGGTGTGACATGGAGTGTTACTCTGTTCTCTGCTGCTCTAACCTGGTTTGAATGGCCTGCATCAATCCTTACATTTAATGACAGAAAACTCAGCTTAACCTTGCTGTAAAGTAAGTATTTATACATATCAATGAGAGAAATAAAACACCTTATTGATTTTACATCTGCTTTCACTGTGGTAATTAAAATGTACCTTTGCAGCTTTCAGAATAGTAGTCTGTTTGTATTAGATCAAAGAAAAGCTCTTCCACAGAGCTTATTTTGTATTCCTGTTGTCCCTTGAAAATTATTAAATAAATGCAGAAGGATGAGTCCAGTCTTCATAACCTGCCACCGTTTAACTCTAGTAAAAAGACACCTTCTGGTCAAAGGAGCTAATTGTTTGTAATGGTATATTCTAATAATTTCTAGGTCAAATTCAATGTTGACTACCCCAAAGTTTAATGTTCAGTGTAGTTAATGGCTTTGCCTGGATATATGCTTTGTCAGGAGTCTTCTGAGGAAACTTTCTTACTGTAACTGTTCACAGGAGGGTCATCACTACAGCAAGCCTCTTCAAAAAAAGCAAAGCCTTTGAGAAGGGCACTATAGACCTTCCAATCCTACTGAATTTGGTGTTAGATCATCACTTTTAGCCGCATGCTACTACTTGGCTGCTTTAGGTAGGATCTACTGGCTTTCTGGGTGTATGCAACCCATCTCATCTGGAGCCTGGTGCATCTGCAATTGTTTGTGTCGGTGGGTCTGGACTGTGGCCCCAGACCTGCCATTAATGTGGGGGCACCGGTGTAAGTAGAGCCACTCAACCGCCTAGGTGGGGGTTTTTTTTCTGCAGAAGGTGAGTTTTAAGTCCATCCTTGACAAATTAATATTGAAGAATCCTCTGGAGTTGTCCTTTGCCAAAATTTCCACTCCAAAACCTCTCCACCTTTGGTCCTGATGGATGAGAGGGCTTCCTAGGCAAAGTTCACTTTCAGAGGGTAGATTGCCTCACTTTGCACCCACAGCTCTTGAATATTTTGACTGAGTAATTTCAGCAATATTGGAATAGTCTTCACTAACATTTTGTTTTTGCGTTTGTGTGTGTGTAAAGTCAAGCTTTTGACAAAACAAATAATTTTGAAAAACATATCTGTTTTCTGTGATATTTTTTTAAACTTTTCTCAGGTTCTCTAGACCTGACTGGCCACATGGTGTGTGTAGCTTTCATACCTTGGGTTGCTATTATTCTCTCATCTGTATCTCCAATGTTATGCCATGATCAGACAAGTCTCCTCATGTAGTTCATGTACAGGCCAGGCCATAGTTTGTCCTGCATCACACCAATGTTCGTGATGTGCTTCAGCAGCCTCGCAGATTTAACACAGATTTAACTGACTCCAAAGAAATACCCGACATACTTTGAATCAGCCCTAACAGAATAATTTCAGTTTGATTCTCAAGATCCAAAAATCTTGGGAAACTTGAGGTTTGTAGGAAGTAGATTTATACTGGTACCCTTCCTCTTCTTCTTCCTACTCCCAGTACAGGTTGATGGAGAGCTATTAGCCAGTTTAACCGGTGATTAATTTAGCTCCCTCTGTACATTTTATCCTTCTTATATCCGATTAGTCCAAGGCTTGGGATTTGAAATAAAGCCAAGATTTTAAATCTGGAGCCCTCTTAATTACTTCCTCTCACTTTTTTTAATCATATGGTAAAAATCTGATTATAGATATGTCTACATAGTAGCTCACTGTAGAGATATTTAAGCTAGGTCTAAAAGAACTAGTTTGGTAGCGGAAGCAGTCTAGCCATAGCAACATAAGATAATTTATATAAGCATACACTTACTACACAAAAGTGTGAGCAATTCAGAACATGCCATGTATATATGTGTGTGTGTATATATATGTAAGGACTGCATGATGTGTGTATTTATGCATACACATCTAAAAACCTTGCTAGTACAATTTAGCACGTAATGCATTTCAAAAGCAGAAAGAGAAAGGAAAAACAGAAACACAATTGTGATTAATCATGCTCATTATCAACTCGGACTTATGACCTGTGTAAATTTTAGGGCGTTTTTTTTTTGAAGTGTGTGTGTGGTGGTGGATGGGAGGAGGGGTGCATATGTGTGGAATGAGAGATGAAAAATACACTCCTTTCTCTGCCAATAAAATGACCCCTTCCACCCCCTCAGTTTTCAACCTTCCCTCTAAAAGTTAGGTAGATGTCTAAAGCTGGCTAAAGCCTTATTATTTAGTTAACTCTAGGTGGTTTCCATTAGCCTTACAGTACATGCCACTGAGCAGACATACAGTAACTGAATTGTTTCAGCTTATCCAAATAACATTGAAATAGACTTAATTGTTGAACTGCAGGAAAGACCATGTGTCTCCAGAGACTATTAGTGTCATTTAAAAGGCTAAATGTATCATAAAACCTGTCTTTAACAGAATAAAATTGTACAGACCAACACAATTTTAGCTAATGTTTTCCACATTTCTTGTAAAAAAAGTCATTGGCTGTAAAGCAAAGTTCATAACATTTCTAGGAGTTATTTCAGTGCAGCACTTCCCAACAAGTTTGAACCTACTATCCTTTTTACTACTGAGGAGCAACTTACTTTGAGAGTAGTCACGCTGAAATCTGCTGGATTTACTTACAGAACATATTTCTATTTATTGTGAGTAAACAGAGGCTTTTACGCAGCAGAAGATTCAAGAAGACTCTGATTTCAATAGATAAGCATTTTCCTCTTAGACTGCCTCAACATTTAAATCCAGCTTTGATTAAAGAAGAATATTGTAGTATTTGAGAGGAAAAGTAAAACTGAAAGAGTCCTTGGTGATACAGGTTGTCAGTGAGATTTCCTCAACAATCAGCATTTCGGTATTTTGTGATTCTTATTCCGGGATTTAACCCCTTGTTTTTAATTCCAATGTTACGTATGTTCTTTTGTTGTCTACGTTAAAAAATTTATTTGTACAGAGAAAATGATAAAGGTAGCTGAAAACAGACAGAAGAGGAAAGCAGAAGAGCAGGGGGGAGGTAGAGTAAGAGGCCGAGGAAGAGTGAATGAAAAAGAGAATTGCTCTTACGCTACCGCAGAGACAAAGGGGTATTTCTTTGTTCCAGAGAAGTTCAAAATATTAAGGGGAAAAAAAATCAAGAAGAAAGACAAATAGTGGATCAACCCTCAATAGAAGGAGCAAATCTTTCTATTTATCTGTCTTATCTTCTCACTGGAGTTTTATATCAACTAAGAAGGAAGCTATTTCAAATAACTTCTGCTAACATTATTGTTATTTTACAAGTTTAGTCGCTTTGTTATTTTACAAGTTTTGTTGCTATGGAAATGAATGATGTAATCGACTCTTTCCATCACAATCACTTACTTTTGAAAAAATCTTTTTAACCTGAAGAGATTTTTTTTTTTCCCCAGCTAGTCCTCTCCAATCTAGGGGACAAAGGTATTGTCTCATTTTTTTCTGGAAAATCTCAGAATCAGGATGTAATTACCCATGTAGAAACACTAGTGCCTTTCCTGAAAAAGTTAAGAATTTCTTGCAACAGCAGTTACTGTCAAGCTTTTCCCATTAGAGCTATGTGTGAATGGAAACAACTGTAATTTCTTCATGGCTCGCTATTAAAATGAACTTGAGTCATGTAACTCTTTTGAAAAAGAGACATTATGATGACAAAAAATATTGGTTAAGTCTAGCCAGGGTTTGATTTATTTGGTTTTAGTCTTGCGATAAGGAGAGGGTATGTGCTAATGAAGCAGTTCCCGTTTAGAGGGAAATTCATCCAGTAACAAGTCATTGTGCCACTAATTCTTTTTTCATTCCCATTTTGGGAATTTACGTAGTGTCTGGTCTCCTGGCGCTGACCCTCAGAGTGGCCCTGAATTCACCTGTAATGAAGGAAATCCCTGGCTGCACAAACCTAGAGCATCTTTACCTCGAACTAAAAAGACTCTTACTATTTCCAGATTATTGATGGGACACTATTGCACAGATCAGCCTACAGATGTATTCATACACTGTGCAATTAAATGCAATGGAGAGATCTCCCCACACCTCTGATGCAGCAAAGGCAATAGAATGACATCGCTAATTTGAAATTTTAAAGTAGGATAATTGCACTAGTGTCGTGCTAGACATAAACTATAAGGTCTAATATGTGTCCATGCGGCATTTCTGCTTCTGACCTGTAAACTTGTTCAATCTCTGCATTGTCAGTTTGCCTTTCAGGCCTGAACTGAACATATTTAATTGCAATTCATAAGACAGTTTTATGGTTTGGTATGGCCAGAAGCAAGAAGCACAGAGTCCAAGTTACTGCCCTCTCACACATTCAGGTGACTGTGGGAAATCCTTGCAATCCCACTGTGGCATATTGGATGACGGAGTTTAAGTCACCGGCAGCCACTCCTTGATAGACCTGGTTTAGGAAGAAAGTTTGGAAAGGTAGGGTGGGTCTGTGCCTTTCCTAAAAATTAAGTAACTGGTACTGGATTTAAGTTGTATGGATTTGTTTTCAACTCATTTAGGCTTTGAAAACACAGATTTCCAAAGCCTGAAATATCACTGTTTCTCAAGTTATGGCAGCATTACTGAGAAGATTCAAGGTATGTGGAAAGCTAAGCAATATGCGCTTTTTTCCTCTTTAATTTAACCTCTGTTTTGAAGATTGCAAATCCTACAAGCATTGACCACAGCTATCCAAATACTGAGAGAGAAATAAATGGATTTTTCCCATATTTCATAGATCATTTGCACACGAAAGTCCACTCTCCCGTAAACAAGATCCTAGGCCTTTGTAAACATGAAATTATTTTTCCTGTCCAGATTCCCGTATTTTGATAAGGACTTCCCTGCTTGTTTCTTGCTCTTAAACATGAGGGAACAACCCAAAATGACATAGATTTTTTTTTCCTGTCCCTTTTTATTGATAATAAGAGTAAATATTCTCATATGGGTGTGAAAGTTGACCAAAACAACAAAAATCTCCCAAACTTTTTCCAAAAAACATATTGTAAGAATATGATTTTTAAAAATTTGTATTGATTTTAAGGCAGTCACCTATGAAGCAGGGATGTGAATCTTCTGGAAGTCGATGGATGCAGTCCTGAGGTAGTGGGACATGGAAATATATTGAAATGATGACATGACAAATGACAAAATACTGTTAATAAATACATGTATTTGGTATATATAGGGGTCTATTGAGTATAGATAAAAGTCTGAATGCATTTTATTTCTATGAGTGAAGTAAAACTCACAGAACACAGTACATATTATTTTTGTCATTTAGCAGCTGAAAAAGACGTTTATAAGATTTGCCCAAGCTCATGTGGGAAGGAACAGCAAAGCAAAGAATAGAAACCATCTACTTAGACTCTCATTCACACATTCTTCATAGGTGACCTGAATTCGGACTTATTTTAATATAGCCATGACAAATGTAATGTGCAAAACTAATGAAATTTAAATTAAAAAAGGACTGACTTAACTGTCCCCTGACCTTTCATGCCTAAATGGAGTTTCATTCTAATATAAAGTGATAATTGTCCAGTGTTGGTCTTGCCACTTCATTCCTGACGGGATTGAAAAGATGCAACTAAACCTACTAATTTCTAAATTCTGCAAAATTAGGGTAGATGATAAGGTACAGTCTTCACTGGTAGTAAGTAGCTGTCCTGGTTTCAGCTGGGATGGAGCTAATTTTCTTCCCAATAGCTACTGTGTTTTGGATTTAGTATGGGATTTGGTATGTGAAGAATGTTGATAATACACTGATGTTATTAGTTATTGCTAAGAGATCAAGGACGTTTTTCAGCTTCCCAGCTTTTGCCAATGTGCAGGGGCAAAAAGCTGGGAGGGGTACAGCCCGTACAATTGACCCAAACTGGCCAAAGGAAGAATTCCATACCATAGATGTCACGCCTGGTATATACGTGAGGGTCGGCTGGTGGGCCAGACGCTGTTCATTCAAGCTTTCGTTTGTTTGTGCTTTCGTTCAGCTGTTCATTCCCCTGCTTGGTGTCTCTGGAAATGGCGGTTTCGAGACCACTGCTGGGGAAATCGCTGTTCCGAGATCGCTGCTCGGGATCGTTCTGAGATCGCTCTCAGTTTCGCTCTGTGATCACTGCTCGGGATGGGCTGTATCGGTCATTGGGTCGTTGGGCAGTGAGAATTTGTGCATTGTTCATTTTGTGTATTCTATTATCATTATATTTTATTATTATTCTCATTATTAATATATAATATAATTATTATTACATTTTTCTTTGCTGTCCCGGTGAACTGTCTTTATCTCATCCTACGAGTTTTCCTTTCTTTCCGATTCTCCTCCCCACCCCACCGGGGAGGGGGGGAGTGAGCGAGCGGCTGCGTGGTATTGGGTTGCCAACTGGGGTTAAACCACCACAGTAGCTAAAAAGATGCTGTTGACAGACTGTGAAACCACCTTCCCACTATGCCCATTATGCAGTCTTCACTTGTGCGAAGGGGTCCTATTTAACCTGATGAGACCACTCAGCATAAGTCCCAAAAAGTTGCAGGATCAGGCCCTACCAAGGTTAAATACTTTTACATTCTTCATTGGGCATACAAATTCTCTGAGAATTACTGCAAGAAAATCAAATAACGGATTTCTACATTTTCAGCACATGTCTTGAGCTGATTAGCAAAGAATCTAATTTGCTGTAATCAGCCCAAGGTGGATAGAATGTGAAACAGATGACCTTACTGTTTAAGAACAGGTAATTCTGTTTATTTGCGGTGAATAATGACATTTTCCTACTGATGGGTATTCACCTTGCCCCTTAAATTGCATCAGGTCAGTGCTGAGAGTAACTGGTGCAGCAAGTTTGAATTGCCCTGTACTACATAATAGGTAACTTTTCTGTCACTGCCAATTTGCACCAGATCCATATATGAAAAACAAAACTTAGGTTCCTGGTAAATATAACAATTTTTAATATCCCCAGCTGGAGAGGAAGTTTCCACTAGTACAGCAGAAGGAAGTATGTATGAGTCTGTAAAACAGCCTCAGAAAGAGAATTTCTGAAAGGGGAAAACCTTTCCTTTCCCCACGCTTAGAATTATTAAAAGTATATGCCCCAGAAACACAACCTGTGAGTAAAGGTGTTAGTTGAACCAATGTAAGATAAAAATCAAATCATTTCAAGATTGAAAGTGTGTCTGAAAACAACTTATTAGTAGCTGAGATCTGACTTGGGCAAAGTCTACGTAGGTAACATTCTTTACTTTTGAAGTGTCTTAAACCAGCAAAGAATGGTAATTCCAGTATTAGGGTCATTAACTAAGGTAAAACTTGAGTCAAGCACTTGAAATTTGGCCATCTGAGAATACTGGCTAGTGCTTAAAACCAGATTCCTGGCCCTCCCGTAATGATCTACAAATATATAAAGTAACAGCACTCAAGTACAGAGAAGGAGTATCTCCTCTTTGCCCTTTCTCTTCTGAAGGCTGGAAGCCAAGCTGATGGGAACGTGCTATCGCATTATCACCACCACCGCTACTCCCGCCCCCCTCCCACACACACTGTTGTACATCTCTTAATGACCCCCAACTCTTAACCTCTGTTCCAGCACTGTTTTGGACTTCTATCTGTTCTCAGTCTGCTGGACTCTTTTGTTGGGGAGGAGGCAGGGATGCTGGGATAATAGACATCAAAGCCAGAATTAGGGAGGCAGCCCTGGTGAGGTCTTCAAAGAAAGAGAACCGCTCAGTTGTAGAGGATAGACATGAATCTGTGAGCCTTGATCCCAGGACCAGCGAGAGCTTAAGATCGCTTGCTTAAAGGCACAGCCATGCAGGCACAGCCTTGAACTGGTAGAAATCAGGTAAGACTCAAGATTTTCTTCAGGGAAGAAAGCCACGTGTTTACTTTTGCTTAAGCAAAGCTGAACAGTTGTAAGTGCAGGGAAGATGTTTACTTTCTCCCTGACATATTTGCAAGAGGAAAAATGAAGTGCTTTTCTCCTTTCAGATAAACAGAGCAATGAATTCTTATTATCAAAGGTGATCTGTTCTTTTAACTCAGGGGAAAAATGCCACATTATTTTTTTGTTAACAGGAGTAACCACTTTCTAGTACTTGAGGCTCAGCACTGCTAGCTGGTGCCTGCCCTCCTCAGAGGGTTTCCAGTAATGTTTTTGCAAAACTCTTTTCCCAAGATTGAGCTGCAATTAACATGGGCTTCAGCCAGTTCTGTGGAGATGTCACTCCACATCACGCTACGGACTTCACGCTGCAACATGAAGATGTCACTTCACATAGCACTGTGGGCTTGAAGTGGCAATGCAGAGATGTCACTTCTTTATTACGAGCTGCTGCAGGAGAATCTGTCCTTTTTGATGGAGCTGGCCCCATACTTTACTGATACCCTCTTGATGTCCCTCTCAGTGGGCTTGACTTCACTGGAACAGCATGACAAGTTGAAACATGTCCTTGAGAAGTCACGTTAACTAATGCAACGATGACCGTGACTACACGGTATGCCTAGGCAGGGACAAAGTGTTTTTCAATCACGGAAAAACCTTACTCTAGTGAGAACTGACTCACAAGTTGTTACTGGACACAACTTATCTCTGTCTACGGTGACCGCAAGCCCATGGTCATCATTGTGTCAGTTAACATGGCTTCTCAAGGTCATGTTCCACACTGCTGTAAATTTTGAAGAAAGATAAAGGGGCATCAGGAATTTATTTTCTTTCTAGATGCCTCTTTGGCTCAGTTAACCTTTAACAATGGTCTCTTCTTAAGTGGCTAAAACAATAAAGAACAATGCCACAAAGCTAAGAGCATGAATCATAAGTTTCAGGCCAGTCTAAATAGTTGAGTCTGTTTTTCACTTCAATATTCTGAACAAAATAAATGTCTGTTGATAAAAATGCCCATACATCTTGCCATATAAATTCTGAATTTCTGGTATTCCAGCATTTGCTGTGGGTAGAGTAAGATTTCTAACGAAAAAAATTGCCCAATATGCTTTTCCCAGTTAAATGCCATGTGTGATCCCACAAGTACAAATGATGTTTGGTAGTGCCCCCTTTTGTAATTGCTTTAAATTAAAAAGCAATTAGAAGCCCACTAATTTCAGACTAGACCCATTGGGTCAGGACTGAGATCACCGATAGAGCAGTCAGAAAGTATGCATTACGCATCCTTCCTTCCACGAAGGCCAAGTTTATATTGGAGGTAGGTCAGTAACTCCTACCACTGTCAGTGGCAGCCTTTTAAGGCAGCCCAAGGACACATGCAGTGTTCATTCATCCTTTGGCAGGCGCTGGTACCCGGGACAAATTTACCTTGTATCATTTTGCTACTTGCGAGTAATAGGAATGTCAGACCTTCGTAAGGTGGCGTGCACCGCAAGTCCCCGCAGCAGCGGGTTTTTGGGGAACGGAGGTCTCGGAGACTCGCCGCGGTATGTGAGGCAGATGGGAGGGCTACGGCCGCCCCGCTGTGCTGCTGCACATGCCTTCACCACCCCCGCCTGACACCCCCCTCGCCCTACCTGCCTTCCTGCTACTCATATACACGCCTTCTGTCTGTGTCACTGATTACACAGTGTTTATTTAACTGGAGGAGAGAGAAATGATAACGATATTACAGAGCATCGCTGATTGCCTGCCCTAGCTGAAGGGCGCTGTGAATGACCTGGCCCGCTCGGCCCGTGGGCTGGGGTGGCCCCGGCTCCCCGGCACAGCTCCTGCCAAGGCTCTCCTCGGCAAGCAGCATCAGTAACGTTGGAGGTGAGCTGTCTTCACAGAAAGGCTCTTCGGGGCTTTTCCCCGGATCCAATTTTTCTTGGCATGGCTTCCATTTTTTTTCAGAGAAGCCGTGAAAACTTTTCCTGAAATGATCCTCCTCTGCCTTCTGGCTGAAGAGTATGACTGATGCCTTTTCTTCCCCAGTGCGGTAGTACATCTGTGGAGTAGAGAGACTAGGTAACCAGCTGTCATGTCAGGCTTCCTAAACATACTTGCATGTCATTTCTCACTTGTTGGTCTGTATCAAAGCAGAGAGCCTCTGCTGCTAGCTCCACTGCACATTAGGGCTAGAAAATCATTTCATTAAGGCTGAAAAAAGTGTTGTACTTAAGTCAAAATCAGTCTATTCCTGCATCTGTTATTTCTGCTTCTCCCTTAGACAGGCTGATGATTAACACTTATCCTTCTCTTCTCTCTTGCCTTCTTTTCTACATCAAAGATACTAACTACTGTGTTCTTTAATTTAACAGCTTCTGTAGCACAAGGGAGAATAGCTTCATTTTATGAATAGTGAATCCTTGTATAATGTCGTCTTCACATAATCTCTGTTTTGCTGCTCTGAAATAGTTTTTGTTTCAGTAAATGTGCAGACCACCACTACAGTGACACTGTACTGACTAAAGAAAGTGGTGTTACAAGTATAAGCATTTTGGTTTAAAGTGTACTACTGAGGTGTACTGATTATTCTGTTCTTCTGTCTGATGAACAGCTCTTTAGTTGCTTATTTCTGCCACAGAGAATGGTTTTACCTGAGGTCACCACCATATCAACTGGCAACTGTAAGAATTGTAGCCAAACCAGAGGCTGTGACACCTATAAATTATTGTCATACTTAGAGTCAGGGTACACATTGTAGTATAGACATTGGATAGAATTCCTATTTGCTTGCCTTGAACCCAACTAGAAGCATACTAATATAGTGTAGCCAACGACAGAGCGATATATATATTTAACACTCATGGCATAGCCAAACACAATGTCTAAAAGTATTTCATTTAAGTATGTGAACAATGTGTCCACCAAAGAGTAAACAAAAACTTGTGTAGTTGCAAGTAGGAAGTGTGGGAAAAGGTATAAACAGCAACTCAAGTAACAGAATTTGCAAGATGAAGAACAAAGAACAAGATAAGCGCAAGGCACAGCAAATAGGCAGGATATCCTACTGAATACACAAGTATCTGAGAAGGATGACTGGCAAAGCCCAAAACAAGATAAGCAGCACTGGGAGCAGATGAGGTCCCTTTTTGGAAGAGGAGCAACCTGCAAAAAGCATCAGGCATCCAGAGGCACTTTACCCATAAAAGGTCTCTCAAGCTTGATCACCTTGACCTCCTGAACCATCAACCACTGAGTACTGCAGCCGCTGGTGCATCAGCTCCATGGTATTGCACACTCACAGCTAATTCAGGATATAGTGGACTAATAGTTTGGTGTATGTAAAGCTATGTGGTCAAAATTTGTAAGAACTAACCATGGGGACAAACTGTCATCCATGAATGTCAGTCTACTAAAGTTTTATTTTAAAGTTGGTTTACCAGTCTTCTAAATACTCCCATCACAGCAAGTTCTAATGCCCTGACTGATACTGATAGATGTAGATATATATTTACACACACGCACACAAACACACATACATACTCAGTCGCAATAGTTTTACAAAAAACAATTAATCATGGTTATCACGTTGAACAGCGTGGCCAATTTGTACTTCACATCAGAAGAGGGCAGAAAATGAGAATCTCTCTCCTTCCTTGTGACAGAGCTAGGGGCTGGTCACCGCCAGCATCTCCGCGTCTGAAGCAGGATGTGTAGATATACACACTACATTGCTGACCAATAAAATACACTGCCTCGTGGAGTTACCTTGTTCCTGCGGCTTTGAAACACTCAAGGGAAATATGCCACTGCTGCAGAGATGAGTGATGAAGCAGTTGGGTTCTGTTTATGTGAAGTTTTGATCTTTTTAATAACTTTTTTTTACTCTTTGAGAGTAGGTAGAAATGTGTGCAAAATAACTACAGAGCGTAACATATCTAGAAGCCTCCGAAGTATTTGTTTAAATTTTAAATGCTGCATCTGCATCTGCACTGCAGTTTCAGATATTAAACCCTGATGTATGTTTTGAATCCCTACAAATTATGCAATTTCTTTTCCTTTCCTGCTGCTTCTCCTTTCATACTACTACTATCAGCAAGTTTCTTTATTGCACACCAGGAGTAATACCGATTTCATCTGCAAAATTCAGGCTACTCACAAGTTACCTCATCATTAAGAAAAGCATTCTCTACACTCATTAACAGAAGAATAGTAGCAAGAGTTCATGTCACCTTGACTAACATTTTGCTTTCTTTTCTTTCTTATTTTATACCATCCTTTTAAACTGTTAGTCAAGATCCTCACCTGATATAGTGATGTCACCCCATTGAAACCTTGACTAACACCAGGCTCAGAAATCTTCCTCTTCCAGATCTCCATGGCCAAGTCTAGATTTGTAGCTAAAACGATTGTCAGTGCTTAACGTGAAACTGTGCAAGATCCAAATGACAACATTAAAATCCTCAGATAACATGAGTCTGTCCTGCATCCCTCATTTGAAAAGTGTTGGTATATATGTTGAAGTTTTAGTCAAGCTGTACTAGTGCCAGCCCTATTGTGTGAAGATATATAAAAAGTACTACAATTTTCATGTCAATCAATTTTTTAATTATTGTTATTACTTTTTTTATTTTGATAGATTACCTTGATGCAGAATCCATGGCTTTGAAATTGCAAGACTCTGTGGAGTTGGAATGGATCCACAGGAACTACAGTAACTCTGCAACCAGGTACAAAACATGTTAAATGCTGCAAACTGTTCCAATCTTTGAGCTGCTTTGGTCCTGTTGTGTAATTGAACCTTTGGGCTGTCCTGAATGCTTGCAAAGGCCAGAAATAACTGGAGCAAGAAAGTCGGAAAGAGGGACAATTGTCATGGCACTTTTTCTTTCAACTCTGCAAAGAGGCTACCACGCCTTTCCTCGTGGGCATGATTTGCCTATGGCTGTGTGCACAAGTCATGAGGAGTTGGGCTTGTGTCCACAACATCCAAAACTGCTAGGGTTCAGGTCAACATTAGAAATATTACTTAAACGCAGTTGCTTCCCAGTCTAGAGTGAATCGATTAAGTCTAGTCTGGTAAATTGGACACGTTTAGGAATATTCTTTGGCACAGAGGTTGGCTCCCATGGCCTCAGTGACTGTTAGTGAACTGTCTACTAGGGAGCCTCCAAAACTGGGCTCCTGCATGTGAACTATGGCACAAGGTCCTCGGAGAGTGAACCATGCCTGGAAAAGGCTAAGATTGATTCTAGCTACTTGGGGGAGGCCACACTGATATCAAGAAGTGTTCTAACAGTTCACCGGTGCAGACGTATGAACCCTTTACTGCTTGAGAACGTCATCAACCATGCTTGAATTGGCAGCTACAGACCCAGCCTTAGCGACATGGTTCCTTCAGGGGACAGAAAATTTAAAATGATTTTGATATTGCATCTGTTTGTGACTTTAAAACCAGTGATGCTGTTATATGCAACGACAGTTTCCAAGTGCTTGAAACAAACATTTCCTGATGACTCAATAATATTACCTGGCTACGGTCCTGCTGTGTCTAGGTTTTCACATTGCCTACTTGCCATAGTTTCTACTTGTGTTATAATGGTTTCTTTAAGTGACATCATGGACACTGTAGATTCTTTCTACCCTCTTGGACTCATGAGGGGAAGAAATATTATGAGATGGATGCTATTTTTTGAAAGGACTTTTAAAATGTGTTTACTTTTATAAACGATGCTGTATACTTATGCTAAAGAATGTGAAAGAAGGCAGAAAACTTTATGAAACGCAAATAGTAAGGCTTGTGATTAGGCTTAAATCCTTTAAAAAAACCATGTCACAGTCTTGACTTAGCCAGGAAGGCAGACCCCTATGCAAACAAAATAATTCCAGAACATCTATACTGCAAGGGCTTTTATACTTTATGCTTGATTTATACAGTCAAGAAATAACTGAGATTAAGCAGAGACTGTGCTTGTCCAAAGCATATCTCCAAATATTTTCCCCACCTCTAGATTGGAATTCAAATATTAAGATGATCAATTATTTGTGTTTATTTTCTTCCTAGCAACATTGACTTCCAAGTAAAGAAGTGGAATCTTAGGGGAAAAAAATAATCTCAGGTATGTTTTACATATTATCCCTTACCTTTTTTATTTGTGTGTTTCCTTTATGCACAATATAAAATTGATTAGTGATGGGCTAAATGGAATGTAAAATCCACTTTGAATTCAAATGAATATGAATTTGGTATACATTTGTATGTATTTTCTGCATTTCCCAAGATTGGAAGAGAAAATATACATATATAAAAAAATGATGTAACTATTGCGGTAGCATCTTAAGGCCTGAATTATATTAAGGGAGGCAGTTTATAAACATGTTGCAGAGTGACAGCCCTTCTCCTTAAGGGTTACAATCTAAAGCATTAGACAAAATGCAACTGTTTGCTACGAGAAATAGACAGGGCAAGTGTTTCATATCTATTAGTTTCATGTTGCAATTCTTATTCAGGAAAACTTCCACTGAAATTAAAAGTTCAGAGGAAGTGTTGTCTGATGAAGGTGTGCGAGATCAGGTGATTTTTTATTTGAATATCACTAGGAGGCAAAGGCAACTAGCTTTATCTTGCTACGAAGTAAGATTCTGTTATCAGAAAGTGTCTAGTTTTGACTCTTGACCAGCAGTATTTAGATCTCTTTTGATATGATGCGTTAAGTGCATCTGGAATTCTTGGATTAATCTCCAAAGAATTAGGACTTTTCCTATTATTGTCACTGCTCTCCTTACAGCAACAATGAATTTAACTTAAGTTTCTACTTAGTCAGTTTATCAAGTAAACATGTTTGGGATATAATTTCCTTTATAATCAATGAAGCATGAGATTCTTCCTTCCAAGCTCTCCTAAAGTCAACTTTTTATCACATATTTTTAAACTTTTAGAGAAAGAGACAATTTTGATTACCTGTAAACAAAGTCACTGACATATTCTACACTGCAATAAACCTGTCTTTCCTACAAAATTTGAAATAATTTCGCAGTTTAGACGTTCTCATCTCTTTGGTTAATATGATTTCATTTTATGTACAAGGAGGTTGTACTGTGTTTGCAGTCAATTCTTGGATACTTACAAGTCTCTCTGGTAGAACTCCTGTGATTTTAAACAGAATTCAAAATCCATTTCTCATGTCTAGCTTCTCTCTTTACTGAGCTTTTGTGAGTAGCAATCTACTGTAGACATTAATAAATTATTATATATTTTTGGATCATGCTTTATTGCCCTGACCAAAGAGATTTTAAAAGTATAGGAATATAGTATAGCCTTATCTTACCAATATGGAAACTCCCAAATTGCTATAAACCCAGGTACCCTTTACTATGTTAAAGGAACATCAAATTTTAGCTTGAGATACAAATTATTAAAAAATTATTTTAACGTGGTTTGAGATTTTTCCATACTTGTGACATTATCACTCATTTTGTGATAAATTATATTTTTCTTAAAGGCCTAATTATTTTAACCAAATTACCTGAAAAACTTGGTTTTCATTAAAAAATGTGATGCTTTTAAACCTCATGATGGTGAAAAAGCTTGGTGACATGAAACGTAGAAGTTTCAATCCCACACAACAAGAAAAGTAACACAATATCTATTGCTTTTAAATCCTTTTGATTTTAAGTCAGTGTCTTGGTTTATCAACATGTATGTTTGTCAACACTAGATCCTCAATCTGTTCTGGAGCAGTTCTGCTAGTGTTTAGTTTTTAAAATCAGATTTTCCAACTTGACAAACATTTTCCTTTCATTCTGCTATGTGAAAGACCCCCTCTGACAAAAGAATTTTACTACATGGGCAAAACAGTGAAGCTGAATGCAACACTGTCAAAAATTGTGCAACACGTTATATCAAAGTATTTTTCTTTAATTTTTTAGTTATAGCATATATAAATGTGTTTTTTTAAATAACAATAATAGATAAACAAGCTGGACATGGATGTATCATTCTTTTTTTGTTTAAGTTGGCTGTGCCTGCCAAAGATCTGTACATGAAGACAGCAAATTTTATACAGTTGGCAGGAAAGCAACTCTGGGCACTGGAGATGGAAGAATCCACTGTGTCCTCTAGGGCCAGCCTAGTCCTTTGATACCAGGGAATACTGCAGGGAATATTACTTGCAGGGAATATTGCAGGGAACATTATGGGGAAAGCTTGCACTTGCTGGGTTGGAGTTGAGAAACTATTAGACTTGCAAAAACTTGGCTTTTGAAAATAAAATGTAAACTTGTGATTTAATGGCACAGAGGGCTGATTTGATGAACAAGATCTGAATTTTTGCATAATCCATTTTGAAGGATCAAAACCTACCCGTTGTATTCAGTAAGAGTTCACATTTTTTCCTGTGTCATTTTAACCCACAACTGGAAGATGAGATTTAGCCTGTTGGATTTACCTGCTGACTTCATGGATTAGCTGCCAGATGACTGTCGTCTTGTCTTGCAAAACTGTCGTGTGTCTGTTTCGGTTTTGAGTTTCGTCAATACTGACAGTTGTTCCATGACAATAAGCCTTGATCAGCAATTTTCATGGTCAATTTTTGTCCTAACAGATGTGGGTTTGAAGTCATTATTTGAAATCTGATGGGCTGGCTGCTGCCAGAAAATGTCTTTCTGCTTGCCTGGTGGATTTAGTCCATTTTTCTGAAGACTTTAAACTTTCTTCATGAAAGGAAAACCATCAGCCTGCCATACAAAAGCTTTGCCACTATGGTTGCCTCCAGATAACTCCTAGATTAGTAAAAACTGAGTTGAAAGATTAAATAACTTTGTGTTTTAGAGAATGTCACTCTTCTGTGGCTCCCTGGGCAAGAGAGTAGGTAGTGGTAATAGCAGCAAGTTCCAGTGGTCGTAAGAGCAAGAAAACTGAAAATGCAGCAAGCTGTGGCTGCACAGGAAGAAAAGACTTTAAGACAGACAAAGCTCCTGACTGTAGTATGAGCCAGAAAATGCTCCTAACTCATAACTTTTCTGTCTTGTGTAGTCCTGTTTTAAAATGTCTTCTGCTGATACTCTTGGAAAAACCTACTCTGGCATCTCATGTAAGGGTCAATCATCCTTTTTTTTGAAATAAGTCTTGAAAACTTGCTATTTTGAAGATAATGAAAGAAAAAATATAGACTAATGTTGGAACTGAAAAGTTGCTAGCTCTCAGCTTAGCTAGAAAGATTTTGTTAGGGTTTCTCATTTCCCTCATATTTTCTTTCTTTTGAACAGTGTTGAAACATCCTTCAAAATGAACTGGTTGGCTCGCAGACCTTCATTCTTGTCTCATTGACTTACTCTGTGAGTGTCTTTCCCCACTGATACAAATTTACTGATTATTTGAATTGGAGGGAGAGAGGGTGTTTAATTGTGCAATTTTGAGAGGGCTCGGTGGGTAAGAAGACTCAGACCCTGGCAGGAGGAGTAAGGAGGCAGGGGAAGGGAGGTGGTGAGACAAGCACACACGTCTGCTTTTGCAGTGGACCCCGTTTTGTTTCTCTCACCAGGGCAACGCCACCCCCACCATAGCACTGATTCAGCTCTCAGAAAGTTTGATTTTCTGCTGAATAAGATCCAGACACTTTGGACTGTATTGGTTAGATTTTTCATTTCTTTACTTGGACAAAGATATACAATGTTTAGGGATTATGTTTTTCCTTTTTCAATTGCAACCTATATACTTCATTGCCTAAGTGCTACTTTAGCATCAATTGCAAGAATATAAATAAAAAGCACCACTCTGTATTTGTTCATCTAAGACCTTGAAAAGCAGTAAATCAAAATCCTTTCTTGGTCTACCTTCAGTTCTCATGACAGGACCAATACATTTGGACTGCTGCAACTTATTTAGATGATGTTTGTCAAGATGGTGGATTTAAAACACATAGCAGCTTTTTTACAGCAAAGCTGATTACTATTTTATGTGTCTAGCCCCATGGCAAAGTGGACCTTAAACATTTCCCCTTTCCAAGCAAGTTTACTCCGCAGCTCGTGACAGGGACAGTCTTTGTGTTTCCAACGACAGCCTGGGTGTGCTCGTTTTTATTGTTCTTTAGAAGTGAGATCTTGTCCCTACTAGCCTTTCCCCAACACAGTGAACTCCAGTTTCTACCTGCTCTTGAGGCGTCAGTGAGAGAGAGAGACCAGGAAAATAACAATATTTCCCATCCTAAGAAATTAAGCAGCACACACTTTTTCCTCGCAGAGGAAAATAATCTAATCAGCATTGTAGATTGACAGCCGCGGTTGAGATACCTTGTCTAAAAGCCCGATTCTGCCTCTCTGTGTAGACTGAATAGCATGGGACTGCTGCTGTCCCAGGTAAGGACCCCAAAGAGTTTAGGAAATGAGGCTTTTGGTACACACACACATCTTTTCAGGGGGAAGCCGAAGTGAAAAAAGTAGAATTTGGATTTTGTCAAAAGAGATCAAACGCAAAGCACAGAGCTTCCTTAATGCACCAGGGAGAAAGCTCGGGCTACATTCCTGCGTCTAAGAGTTAAATGGTGATTACTCTTTGATCCTTGAAAGTATTTTATTCCCATTCTGACTTCTCCAGCTAGTCCTCTTTTTTTTAGGGCATGACTTTGAATGCAAGTTAAATCTTTGAAAATATGTCAATGAATTTCAGCACTCAGACATGTAATTAATCTTCATATATCTCTGGTAGTAATGCAAACACACCTGTAGGATGTTTTCCATTGAAAACACAAGGAGAGAACCTGTAATAAATCTCAGAGTGATAGCTTTATCGTGACTGACAGAGCTGCTGGAGGCCTCTTCTTTATGAGTATAATTTGGGAGTATATAAAGGAGAGATTGATTTCCACAGACCACTCTCTTTTCCTCAGTATTTATTCCCAGTCTGTACCACCCGCCCTGGTTTTTATTTTACAAAAAGACCTAACATGTGTGACTTGATTAAAACAATGACTCCCATATTGCATTTCTATGAGTCAGCACAGGCCAATGTGAACACAATTTAATTTTGTACTTCGCAAGTCCCACGACTGAGTGGTGTGCATGATTTATCAGGGAGTTGCAGCTCTCTTCCTTGTCAAGACTTGTTCTTCTGGATCCTTTGGAAACAACGGTTTAACCTTTTGAACTGAGCCGGCACCTACTAGCTGGAGAGGATGAAGTGCTTTGAGAAAGAGGCTACGGGAGTAATGAGATGTGACTGTGAGATGAGCCTTGCTTGACGACGTACAACAAACCTCACATCTCATGCTAAGAAGTGGCTGTCATTTTGATCTGCATGAAGTTTAGTGCTCCGTGGATTTGAGCCACTGGGTGTGTGTTGAGCCAAGTCTTTCTTTTAAAGGGAAAAAGTTCTGCTGATGTGCGCAGGGCCACTCAGCGACTGCAAAGGCAAGAGACCGGCTCCTTGACTAACTCTCACAGCATTCGTTCGGTACATATCATTAACATGTTTTACTGACAGGGAAATTGAAAGCTAACATTTTAAATAGCTCGCTTAAGGTGTCCTTGCCCTAAGCTGAATCCCTTGCACCGTGCTACTCCTAGATACTTTTCCTTTTTTACAAATCAGATGTCCTTGAAAATCGACAGTTACTTGTTTTTTTAAATACCCCTCCATTATGAACCTTGATGGTTCTTTCTTATTTGTTTATTCTGTGGGATGACTAGGCAGTACTTCTGCATGGGACAGAGAAAATGAGTGTTAATCGGAGTTTACCAAATATACCAAATGAAAAATTTATGGAAATGAGAGGCCTTATAGAACAAAGAACATCTTTCTACTTGCTTGTGCTGCTTTATTCTTGCCCAAGTCCACAATAGGACCTTTTCTCTGCTGCTTCTGTTATTTAGAATCAAAACAAAATGAGGAGAAGACAGCTTGACCACAGCAGAGATACATGTCTTCATTTCAGTTCATCACATTTCAGTGCTGTGTCAAAAAATGTGTTAGAGACAGAAAGAGATTCAGTCTAGCTGAAGTAAAGATACTGCACTGCCAATAATTGTTTTCTGTAATAGTTAGTCCCATTGAAAGTATTAATGAAATAAGGAGGGTTTTTTTTAAAATGTGATGTAATTCAGTGCCAGCTGGCTGACCAAGAGCCTGGGCTAGGCTATATCTGTCACTCTCTGAATAGGAAGAACAGATCTTTTATTTTCCTTTGTTAAAACCTTGTATGCTTGGCTGTACCAGACCAGGCAGATTGCTTGAAGTGACTGGCTGCCAATGTAATTTGTGTTGGTAAATAAATATAAAATGTTGGGATCTTTCAAAGATGGGATCGGGAGGCAATGACTGATGCCAAGCGGAGTGCAGTCATTTCCTGAGCAATAAAACTGCTCTATCAGCTCACCTTAAGCTTAATTTGCACAAACTCCATTTGTTGTGTCCCTTCATAAGCAAAGCTGTTAAACTGAAAAATCTCCTGTGGCTATTGTGCAGTGTCAGGCTCACCTGGCTCCTTCTCATCCAGCCTAAACAAAGGGCTGTCCTTAGCCCTGTCCCACAAGGCTTGCTTTTTGTCTTCCTGTCAACCAGTTTACTGATGTTGGTTAGTATATGTGCTGGTTTTGGCTGGGGGAGAGTTAATTTTCTTCATAGTAGCTACTATGGGGCTACGTTTTGGGCTTGTGCTGAAAACCATGCTGATAATACAGGGATGTTTTCGTTACTGCTGAGCAGGGCTCACACAGCCTCAAGGCCTTTTCTGCTCCTCACACCACCCCACCAGCGAGCGGGCTGGGGGTGCACAAGAAGTTGGGGGGGACCCAGCTGGGACAGCTGACCCCAACTGACCAAAGGGATATTCCATACCATGTGACGTCATGCTCAGTGTATAAAGCTGGGGGAAGAAGGAGGAAGGGGGGGACGTTTGGAGTGACGGCGCTTGTCTTCCCAAGTAACCTCTACGTGTGATGGAGCCCTGCTTTCCTGGAGATGGCTGAACACCTGCCTGCCCATGGGAAGGAGTGAATGAACTCCTTGTTCTGCTTTGCTTGCGTGCATGGCTTTTGCTTTACTTATTAAACTGTCTTTATCCCCACCTACGAGCTTTCTTATTTTTACCCTTCCAACTCTCTCCCCCATCCCACCAGGGGAAGTGAGAGAGCGGCTGTGTGGGGCTTAGTTGCCATCTGGGGTTAAACCATGACAGTATAGTGGAAGGAATCGGAGCAAGGACATAGATGATGTAGGCATGCTGATGTAAAATAGTCAGACCCAGGTAATAGATCTGGACCCGGGGAAAAAAACAGCTGAGACTCTGGTGCAACATTTTCCAACTTGTACAATTCTTCCAGAGGAGGGATGGTTATGGCACAACATGAGGCAACGTCTCCTGAGCCTGAGAAAGGCAACACTACTTCAGAAGTGGGTATCACCTGATGAAAAGAGGCATAGATAAACCTGCTGCAGCCTCAGGCCTGGCAAAAGGTCTAGGAAAGTATGTAGTCCTGCCTGTTGTTGGTAGGAATAAATTAGTCCCCTATTGTACTGTACTTCATTGACATAGGAAACCCAAATTGGCTTTTCCTACATCATGGGGATGATTGAAGGTAAATTGAGAGTCATTATTAAGATGGACATGTACTAAATGTGGTCAGCAGAGAGAGAAGAAACACTTCTTTTGTGGAACAATTCAGAAAGGGGAAAATCCTTTATAGAAAGGAATAAACTCAACTAAAAGCAAACTGCTATGCAGTTCAATAAAAGGTTGCCCTCTCCAGTCAAACAGATACAATTTGCCACAGTGTGTATAAAGAGGATCTTTTTCAATTTAGCTATTTCCATTAATGTATGAACCACTGATCAATATTAGACATCGCTTAGCTTCTCAGGTCATGAGAAACAACTCATTGGCAAGCATTGTATTTCTAGGAGACAAAGTCTTGGTGTGGTAAATATAAGACCATGTAAACAAATTGAATATTTTCCATGGAAGTTGAGGGTCAAATTAATAATTCTCCTTCATTGTGTCAAAGGTATAAAGCTTCAGGACTATTCCAAAAGCTATGAATTTCTGGAAGATCATATCAGCATGGTTCTCAAATACATCCAGAGACCTCTGGAGAGGGAAACAGACCTTTGGTTGAGCCTCACCTGCCCTCGTAACCTTGCGGGGCCTAGCAGATTTCACATGTAAGGAGGGTCTGGGTAAGAAAACTACAGAAACGCAGTCAGAAAGCTACATGCCAAAACCACCATTTGGAATTGCTGATTGCTTTTTCTTAGAACAGCTTTCTGAGGCCTCAACTATCAACACATCTCCGTCATATCCAGCACTGAACATATTTGTAATTGGACACTGTTTTTGTTCTGCAGTCTATAGCAATAAAGGCAACTAATATATTAGCTGTTATATAGATGGAGGACCGAGAGATTAAATATCTTGTCCAGGGTCAAAAAGGAAATGTGTGACAGGTCTGGGACTTGTGAACCTGGAAATGTTGAGTTGAAGGCCTCAGCTGTGGCTGTATATTTAGTCTTGAGTGTTAGCTGACTGCACATTTAACAAAACACTCCAAAAGACACCAATATGTTATGGTTCCTATTGGAAAATGACTGGACAGCCATGCTTCTTTTGGTAAGTAGCCAAATCTGGCCTGGGCAAATTATTCAGTTTTGATAAATTATACAAAGTAATTTGAAGAATAGATTGTTTTGTCTTCTGAGTATGCCTGTATAGATTCTTTAGAGAAGAAACTGTGTCTCCTTCTTGTAAATATTAATAAATAATGTTTTCTACATTTCAGTTAGGAATGAAACAAGCACGAAATAACCACAATTGTAAAGGCTGAGCTACTCAGTTCAATGCCCTCAGAAGAGCTTTAGTCAACAGTGAGTTCAGGCAGTTAAAAAAGATGGACTAAGCATAGCAGGGATTTTGCCTTGTTTGAACTACAGAGCTTCTCCTTTAGCTTAGTAAAAGAAGAAACGCTTTGGGAATCAATGACCCAAGTTATGGCTCCATTAGTAGTTTGGCCCAATTTTAATTAGCTGATGATGTGTGCACTATCGTTTGCTAATAAGAGGTGTAATGATTTTAGATGCACGTTGTTATAAAGCCCCCAAATTTTACGCGTGCACTGCCCAACATTAAGCCTTCTGGGCTCTTCCGGGTCACCTCCACTTCTAGTGGGAATCCTGCAAGGGTGTCCAGGTTTGAATGCAGCAGAGATGCTGAGCGAGGAGCCTTTCTGACTGGTGCTGTGCTGCAGTGGCTTTTGACAGCTGGATACCCAAATTCTCCCTGTAATTAACTGTGTACTGAGGGTCCATTAGAAAGTCATGTGATGGCCCTAGGCCACAGATTTCTGGCTTCACCATGGCCCTGGAAATATCAGGTTAGCCATGAAATAATTTCAGTTTACAACGTGTGACTAAAATTGAGGCAAGCCTTTTAAGACTATGAGTAGCGGGGTAGGAGGTCACAGAAGATAGCATAGGTGATGCTTTTTCAGAGAGTGATTTATTCTTTTTCACATAGCAAAAAAGGAGTAAATATTAATCAGAACGCTTGAAATGACTAGCTTCTCGTTCTCCGTTTCATAGGTGTGCTCCGTCTGTGTGATCGTCTGTTCTTTTGAGCAACAAATGAGGGAGTTTATAATTTGATATCAGGGGAGATTCATAACATCTAATTTAGGCTATTTTGCTGTTTAACAGAGGTACAATACAGAACTCCCTATAGAAAAAAAGGAGACACAAAACCCTCCAGAAAGGCAAATTGGGGCACACCTTGGACGCATAAGTTAAAACTATGGGTCCCCCACTGAGTTTGTGTTTTGAGAACAGAGAGAGTGCATATGTGTGTGTGTTTGTGAAATAAGAAGGTGCTATTTCTTTGCTTAGCAAAATCACAGAATCCTAGAACATCCCAGGTTGGAAGGGAACTCAAAAGGTCACCTGATCCAACCTTTCGTGGGAAAGGGAGCCTAGAGAAGATCATCCAGCACCCTGGCCAATCGCATCTGGAAAACCTCCAGTCATAGGAACTCTACCACATCCCTGGGTAAAAATGCTTTTTCAAGAATGCAATCAAATGCATTTTAAAATCCCTGTTTACCAATAATACATCTGAACAAAAGGGGAAGAAAAGTGCGATGCCTAGTGAGATATTCTGGATCTGATTAAGTATAATGACCCCCACACTAAGGACCAGAGGAGATTTAGTGCAACGTGTTATCAGTGCCAGAGGATCTTACCTTCCTCAAAGTACCTCCTCGTTTCCTCTCTCCACTCTTTAGGTTCTATTTTTGCTTATTTTACAGGATTTTCTGCCTCTGAGAAAGGCAAAGTGGCCTCCTTGTTCCCCTATAATAAGTTTGCACATAGAACTTAACTAGGTGGTTTACCAAGTCCTAGGGGATTGCTCTTCATAGAGGAAAACCAAATTCGGAGTTAATGCTGTTGGGACTGGCAGCTCTACACAGCTCATTGTCAGGCTGATCTTCTCCTAAAATCCCTGAATGGGTGTGGGAAGCCCCTCTGGGTGTCTAATGATAATGTGGTTTTCCTCTTTCATTAACTTCTGTATACAAGCAGCTATCATGCTGACTGGATACTAAGCACTTTACTGCCCATCTACATCCAAGTCAATGCTACTTAAGGCTAATCACATACTAACTACATATCCCAGTGACAAAGCTGCATCCCCACTCTGTCTGTATTGATCTCCCATCAGTCATTTGTAAGTGACCGTGCTAGACATGGCCCTTGGGCATTTTTCCAATACAAAAGCCACTTAACATTAAAATTGCAGGATCTCTTTTGGCTGTTTTACAAGCCTTTATCAAAAGCATTTAAAAACCTACCTTTAATCATAACTACTCTATGAATTTTTTTCACCTTTGACCGTTGACCCCTTTAAGATAACGAGAACATTTGTGCACCAGACTGCCCTTCTTCAAGTTTTATTCATTGCTTGAGGGGACCACTAGAAGCAGTGGCAAAAACAATGGAGAGAAACCCCCTTTACAGCAGTGTGTGCTTCATTTTAACAACAGCAACATTAAAAAGGGAGACCGGGTCATTATTTCAGACATTTCTATACCCTTTGGCTCAAGTGCCCATCCCTTTACTTCATTCAGATGAACAGGCAGTAGGGCTGCCTCGGTCTTCCTAATCCTCTGCCATATACCCTTTCACTTCTTGGCACGGAGACTGTGTTTGTTTTGCATGTCTATGTGAAAAGCCAAACTAGTACAAATTCTTTTACTCTATCACTGCCACATATGAACACTGAATATATAATTTCAGACACTCTGTGGTTGTTGGATCTCGTTCAGGAGGTTAGATGAGAATTTTAATTGCATAATTCTGCCATCCTTTCTTTTCTGCACTGTTTCAAGATCTCCCTAATTTAAGGATACATCTACAGCTTCAGAACAAGCTTAACGACTGCCTTTTTTCAAGTTTAGTACTCATTCAGCTAAATCAGCTTGTAACATAGTTTGGCTGCACTCAAGCAGTAACTATTTTAACAATCGCTCTGGTCTTGTGCAAGGCTGTTCACACTGGCCTGCGGAAATTATTAGAAAATAGTTGTGGTGGAAAGCTGTACTATTTGCATACAAGCCTGTAAGGTCTCCTCCTCACTAGAGCTACAACTTGCTTTATTTGTTGGACTGCTTTGAAACTTTAAACACGTCACAGACAAGTCTTACTTTATTCCCATAAGAGGATTCATCAGTGCATTTGAAGGGCCATATGTTGAGTTGACACTATCAACTATAGGCAATATGCCAACGAAGTACTCAGGCAGGCAGCTCTTCCTGAGTTCCATACTATCTATTTTTTGACTATCTATTTTGATTTGTGTCTCATAAAATGCATCAATTACATATATAAGGAGAATTTCTCCACAGGATGTTAATGGAGTAGTGTACAGTAAAAGGTCAAAAGCACTGTGACTGATCCTCTTAGAATAACATCCAGGAAAAGCTTTCCCTAAAAAAGACAAAGTATTTATAGTAACAATAGCAAAATACAAATGTCACTTTGGAGTCTGTTTGTCTAAATCAATGGTTCTCAACATTTTTCACTCAGTGTATTACTTCTTAGGACTAAGACCAACCTATCTGCTCCAAATTTCACACATTTTCTACACACATAGCGTGCTTGGCTATATAAAAACAGATCTGATAAGATCCTGGGATGGTATAAAGGAAGCAAGATTAAAATGAACTCGCTTAATGGGATGTGTTCAGCTGCTTATTGCACCACTTTATGTCTGGCAGTACCGTTGCTATACAATGGCAACGTTGTGTTCGTAAATATAATCATGAGGGAACTCTCTGCCAGTGGATGACCAAAGACGCAGAAAAAGTTAGATATCCCCAGCACCCCGCCAAACACCGACTGGTGGAAATACATGGAATCTTTAGTTTTTCTGTTCCTTTAGCATCCTCAGAGAAACTTGGGCTGAAAAATGATTACGTTTGGAATCACTTTGTAGGTTGTTCACCTGGTGATGAAAGTAAGTCTGTGATGGAGCATTAACAGCATTAACAGGGGATCACACTCCCGGGGGTGTCGGACTGAAGTGTGCCAATTGCACTGAATCCTATGCCAAACTTAGCTATTTTGGACAGTAACTTTGAAATTTCAAGATGGACAATAAGAAACTATTTTTTGAGCCATTGGAGTTGCAATACATATATTGTACCAACCCAGCTTATATACAAATATATTTTTCCAGGCTTTAATTAAGCATATAAATAATAAAATTAAAACTCTGCCTCAATTGTGATCACTGTTCTCTATATTCTCCATGAATTCTTCCAGGTGCAAGGCATTTTGGTTAACTGACAGGTTCAGAGTATGTGCAATTCTTTAGTACTAACCTGTTCAGTTTTCTTCATTTTTAATGCATGATAGGTATTTTCAAATAATAAAAACTTTATTGCATTATATAAAATACTAATGGTACTGAAAACATAAAAGAGAGAAGGATATCCAGACAAGGAAGACACCCTCGGTAACTGAAAACAAAAGAACAAAACCACTTACACAATATATATGTACCCATGCACAGAATGCAACAGTGCTCGTAGCAAACCATCAAACTATAAGGGTTTAGTGTACCTTTCTCCAGTAAATTTTTCATAGTAAAATTAATTGTGAAAAGGAGTCAGGCCAAAAGCACCGAAGACTGAAGTCCTCTAAAGTCCTCTAATACAACCAATAGCTTTAGCAAGGCTGGTTACCCCCTCAGCTTTTCCATGCCACGGCCTTATTTTTCTAACCTGGAAGGGTAACTTTACAGGCTAGTTCAGTCTCCATGTCTGTTCAAACTCTAATCTGATTAAACATCCATTAGTGTTATATTTAGCGGCTTTTGGTAACGTAGGGATTTGTCTCCCAAAGCCTAGAGTGACACCACAAACTGACTTAACTCATGCCATCAAACTGAGGGTAGCCGTTTCCATTTCCCATTAAAAACAAAACTTTTAAAACAATTGACAATATTTCTTAAGCTTTTTTTAATAAACTAGAGAACGTAAGTGACCCTAGATGGGTTATAACTCATTCATGAGTTTTATGACAAGCCCAGCCATCGCCTCTGTGATCTGTCTGTGGGAATTCTAAAAAGTTCAGGATAAAGGACAGTTAAAAACCCAGCTTGCAGTGACTGGCTCTAAACAGAATTCATCAGATTGTACTGATTTTGAGGGTCCCCTCAGAGCTTATATTTGTTCCACACAGGGGAAAAACAGGCTTCTGGGTGATGTATTGGAATCAGAACTCACAAACTTTTAAAAAGAAGCACAGAAAGACTTAAGCCTTCTTATGAGAAACAGTGCAGAAAAAGCAACTGATATTAAAGATGTCATGGAGAATTTCCAGAAGAGACAAATGCCAAGAGATGATGAATGGGGAGATATAAGCAACATTCATGTTGGTAACATACATAGAGAGGAATCAGAATGCAAAATGTTGCAAAGAAAAATGGAAAACTTTTGATACCAAAAGAAATGGGAGACACTGAGACAGGGATGCAGAAGAGAAAAAAGAATTTCCTCATTAAATTGAGACATTTTTTAACTTTCCTCATTTGCTGCACATTCAGAGGGGCAGATGCTCTAGCTGATGCCAAACCAGAGCAAATTCTTCTGCTCCTCTTCCTTAAGATGCTGAGGGAGATCTGCCAGCATCCACTGCAGCAGAGAAAGCTTTTCCCAACCAAGAAAACGACTGTCAGGGACTGCAGTTATGGGAATGGAGCCTACCTAGGTATGGTTAAGCGTCTGGACTGCTGAGTCTTCATCCAGCTGGAAAACGCCAATCATATCAGTTAAGTTAGCCCAACATTCACTGAAATGAACAGATACATACCCGAGAGTGTACCCTGCCTCAATGCTTGACTCATCTGGAGAATCAAAAAGTGCCATTTACGACAAGTAAACTTCCAAAGTTATTGCTCAATCAATATATTCCATTGGAGTCTTACTAGGTAGCTTACAATCTTTATGAAATAATTAGATGGTGTTCTAATTTTCCCGTTTTAGTTGCCTCCTCTGACACAGGAATCATTTCTTGCCTTCTTTCTTCCATGGGCTTGTTCTAAAAAGATAAAGTTTGGATTGCAGTTGTTGCATCCATAGAATCTTAATGCCTAACCTCAAAAATCTGAATGCTAAATAAAGTCTTTCCCTCCAGAGCTCTAACCATATCCATTTCTCTGTTTTATTTCTGGGGTTTTTTTTCATTCTTCAACAAAAGAATAAGTAAATCCTCATTACCCAGAATCAGTTGAAGCTTGTCTATATAAAGAATATATTGGGTTTCTTGTGAGTCTGTGTGTGTGTGCAGAACTGCATTGCATTAGCATTCCTGAATACAGGCTTTTTAATGTGCTAATCTTAGGAAGGTAAAATCAACATTCAAATGGTAATTATTTAGGAAGTAAATTGATCAATTTGTCCTAAGCTCCATGAAGATGAACTGAGGTCAATCCACTTTCCCTATTAAGATTTTGAAGATATCTGGTTGGATTACTTTCACAGTAAAAGCCCATGTCCCACTGGGGTTTAAGGAAAGGGGGGGGGGGGGGGGGGGGGGGGAAGAAAGAAAATAAGAAAGAACTGAGCTTTAATGCTAGACCTTAGGAAAAACAACCTTTTCATGTAAGTGCAATTTTCCTGGTCCCAGCAAGCTGTCCATGTAAATAACCTCTGTGTTACTAGCTCTTAGTACCATAGCTCTCCCTGTGGTGAAGGTAAAATGGTTGCTAACTAAACAGAGTTGAGCTGTCTTGGTTCTACGACCCTGTATATATTTTCTGAAGTATTTTTAAGGCTTGGGATGTGTGGGTAAGCAACTACAATACATATAGAAGAGAGACTGAAAGAACTTAGAGGCAAGATATTCCAGCAACTCTGGCATTTCAAAACTGAGCACAGTGAATTTTTTTTAGCTAAAGTGAAACACTACAAAACTGCTATTGCTAAAATAATAGTCTATGAGTCTTAGAATTAACACATTAAGTGTTAGGGTAGAAGTACATATATCCTGATGGTAAATCACGAGACCACATGAATTCAAATACCATAAAGCCAACATTTTTTTTCATTTTAAAAAAGAAAGAAAAATTACATTTTGTAGAAAGAGAGACAGGTGGGCACGATGTGTCTGACTACTGACTCTTCCTGGCTCTTGAGCATGAAACACCCTCAGTACAGAAACATTTTTGCCACTGTTTCACCCCTTTTCTAGAGGCACTTTCCAGGTGGCTACAGAATCCCTAAGTCTTCAGCATTTATTCTGAGAGTATCATTAGTGTGTTAACTTAATATGGATTTTCCTCATGGTTTTATGATTAAAATACTTCACAAATAAGAAAATGAGTAAGACCAGTGTCTCATTTCATGCAATGTTTTTCAGCTCGTCATTGTCTGCATGGTTTGAACTAGTGGCTTGAGGATTAATTTCTTGGGGTTCCCAAACCATCTGCCTTGGAGTGGGCTTCAAAATCAAGGCTGTGGAAGCCAAAGAAGACTGGTGGTCACTGCAGAACTTTTTCAAGACTGGGTAAGTTTTCCCATTTAGGTAACTAGTTATCTATGCAGTCACTGAAACATTTGTGTCCTACCAATTTCTGGTCTCATATTATTTATGGCAAGAATGAAAAACAATGATGTTAAAGGCTCTCATTTTACCGCAGTGACATTCTCTTGTCTCCTCAAAAGTGTTGTCTTGCGTAGCTGCAGCTTGAAACGCTGTGCAAGACTAAAGAGATTAGAAGCTACACGAACAAGTAGCTTCAGACACTGTCTGGGTCTTCAACAATCAACACTTTTATGGGTTTCCCTGTAAGGCTTCTTGGCTGTATGTAACCTGCAGGACAATGCATTCAACAGTGGACCAGAGTCCTGGTACCAGGTATGCATTTCCCAGCTGCTTTGGGAAAGAAACACAGGTGCATGAGCATGGTAAGAGCTGGAGTGTGGTGTAACCTCTGGGCGCCAAGGGGGCTTGGGCTGTGAAATACTCCTGCCCTTCAGTAAGTACACAGTCCTTGTGTTTTATGAAAATTCAGAAATCTTTTGAGGTATGCAGTGTATAATCATAAGGCTAGATGTACTTATAACTTCCTTTCAGAGATCAATAAGGGGAGTTAATTATTATATTTTGGAAATGTACAGTTTTCATTAAGAGTGCATTTTTTTCCTGTGAGACATATTTAACAAATACTAAGAAAAGATATGACAGTTCTTCCACAACGAAACAAGGAGTAGAGATTCTGAATTCTAGTGGAAGAGGGCTTTATTTGAGTCTATCTTTGCAGTGTAATCCTAGTATTTGTCTGACTTCCATTTCTTTCCTTTCCACGAGCTGAAGATGTATGCTTAAGTTTTAAAGCAACTGTCCATCTGAAGAAAGAAGAGTAGAAAAGAAAATTCTGTGCTATCATAGGGATCCATCATGATGGCAACATTCCCATAGCAATTTATAGCTGTGACTTCTGGCCTTTTTCAGATGTTTTATAACACATTAAGATATGTGGTGTATAGAGACAGGAGGAATAGATGTTCTTGTGACCCTTCTGGACTATACAGATACTGGATGCTTGCGACTGTGGGGTGCTAATTTAAAAGACTGATATAATCTTCCCTAAATCTATGTCCCAAACCTACTCTTCAGTATTTTTTTGGATCAAAACACTCCATATTCTTTGCATAGACTCACTGCCCTCCAGGTTGAATTTTACTTAATAATAGTGAGCTCCAGCTTGGTGGGGATGGATAAATTCCAAATAACCTTTGACTGTACAATAAAAGACTTTGGTGAGTAGAGCAGTACATCAAATATTTCTGTGTGAATGTACAGCTGATTCATCATTGGAGTAGTGTTTGGAGATTGTCTTTAGACAGTTCAGTTGTAGAGTTGAATGTCAGCGTTATCACATATGAATCCCTCCCCGCATTTCCCAGTCCTGTGTAGTGATGGTCTCAAGGAAAGTAACAGAACTAATGACAAAATGAGTTTTGTACCTTTGATTTGCCAAACAGGGGTTTTCATGCAGAGGCCGGTCAAAGCTTCTCAGCAAAGCAAGAATTTTGCTGCTCTAGTGATGAGGAACTATGGTCTGGAGAGGAGGAAAAATGGAGCAAAGACAGACCCAAGAAGAAGTGCGTGTGTGTGTATGTGTGCGTGCGTGTGGGGGAGGCCCTGGAGACTCGGTTCCCTCACTGATGGCAGGAGGTGTGCAGCAGAGGTGGCATCTGCACCTGAAAGGGAAGCATTCCCTGCCCCACCAGCAGCTGCTGTCTGACTCCCTCTGCTCTCCTTGACGGTTAGAGCCACAGCAGCAGCATGGTTGTCTTTAAGAGCTTTGGCGCAGGAAAAGTGCCGTGCCTTTCACACGTAATGTGTACCCAGTACGTATGCGTTGTGCTTATGTTCAGAGCTGGTCTTATCTCAGCCTTTCTGCGTCCTGGAGTGAGCAGGTAAAGCAGTGCAACACATCAGTGGTGTGGCTGAGGTCACGCTAACACCAACAAGACATTTAAAACACAGCTATCAATGTAAGTCACTGGTTAAGTAAAGAGAGAAGGTTGTTACAGTGGCAACATCTGGGCATCTTAAAAATATTAAGATAGATGAAATATATGTACACTAAAAAGAAATTGTATATGTATGGACTCAAACAAGATACGAATTGGAAAAGGTCACCGAGTCTCTGAATCCATCTTCCTGCCAGGGCAATATATTCCCTACTATAATTCCACGCAGTGAGAGAGCCAGAACAGAGAGCAGAAGGACAAGAACAACTATGTCATTCCAAGTTACCATCCATAAAATAACACTAATTTAACATTAAGATTTAAGAAATATGGCTTCAGGGAATAGAATACTTAAAGTTTCAATGAGCTGAGTTCCGTTTCCTGTGACCGACCCACGTGGCTGTTGAATGGCAAGGGTGCATTTGGACATGAGAAGACTTTCAATGAGAAAATTCTCACTGTTATGAACAGCAGGGATCTTTCAGGTTGTGAGGACAGATCTGAACCACCTGGTGCATATTTGTCATATGAGTATGTTCTTTAGAGAAGATTACTTTTAATGGGAAATGTGACTATCAACTACAAAGGGGATTAGGGACAGCTCCACTTAACATCAGAGACAAAGATTCAGAAAATAATTTGCAAATTGTAAAAACAAGTAATAGTTGGGATGATTCTTTGGTGAGAGGACTATCCGTTATGAAAAAGTGGCATGTAAAATGGTATTGACCAGAAAACTGCTCAGAAATAGACAGTATTCTCTTTTCAGTTTATGAGATCTTATCTTTTGTAAACGACTGTTTATAAAAGCCATAGGATTCTACCTTTCTCTATTTCTTGTCTAACTTATAAACTAAGTTTGGGAAAGGATACTTTCTAGTCTCCGGGAATGATAAGAGTAATCAAGTGATGTATGGGCAAATGTAGAAAACAGTGGATGTGGGAGGGGAGGATGGAGTTCAGTTTCTAAGTCTTTTTGAAACATCTCCTCAATATTCTAATTGAGTGACTTCAATACCTATGAGCTGAACTAAGTCCTTTCTTACATTTGCAGTCTTTTCAGGCTATGAATACATCTGATGAAGATTTTATTTCTATAATGGCATTCTAAATATCAGCAAGAAAAGCAATTCTCCTGAATTTTCAAGTGTATTTATAAAGGATCATTTCTGTTATATGTGTGGGCAAACTATCAATAACAGGCTGCAAGGTTTTGTCTTGTCGCTGAACCTCTGGCAGAGCAACTCATTGTACACCTTGGAAAGCTGCCTATTCAGTTTGCAGGAATACTGAAAGGCACCACAATGTATAGTTTCCAAATTTTCCCAGATGAGCACAGGCGAAATAAAATGCCCGTTTGTCCACATCATTAAACTACCTTGCAGTCTGGTACAATTGGCAGACTCTGCTCCAGAGAGATTCAGGACAAAAACTGCAAAGGTTTTTCCAGGTCAGGTTTGAAGTACAGTGGCAGAGCCGTGTTAGGCAACTTGTTCAGTGTCTTCCTGAACTCCGGGGGCCAATCCTGAGATGTCCTCAGCAGTCCGAGTCCCACAAAAGCCAAAGCTATTAGTGTGCTCCTTTCATGAATATTATACTCCCTTGCAAATCTCTACATTTAAAAAATGTGAAATGTGCCCTGCTAGCTTTGCACCCTTTATTACTTTCTTTACTATCTTCTATTCTTATTGACATTGCATGACTTTGTTAATAACATAGTTTCACTGCTGCCTCTTTGTTTAATTTTTTTTAAAGTGAAGGAAAGATATTTTATATTGCTGCAGCACTAGAGCTCAGCAGAATTCTATGAAGGAATTTTTTAAATGGGAAACATATAATACAAGGCAAGTCCTTCCTTTAATAATATTGATATTCCTCTTGTGCAGCCCCAAGCCCATTTGTATAATGGCAGTTTTGTATTAACTTGCTTGCTGTTTATTATCCACAGAATACAAATTAACCTCTTGTGTTGTGGTAAGACTTGGCAACCATAGCCAGGCCTCAGACAATGGGGTGCAGAAAGTCTCCCTACCTTATAGAACTTTGTCTAAACAGACGAAGGGTAAAATAGGGAAGGAGCTCAGAGAGGAAAAAAATTGTTTATTTGAAGTCAGACAGCAGAAGCAGGTCTAGATTTCACGGTTCCCAGTGCTAAGGATTTTGTTTGATTACCTAAATCATAAACACCATATTGAAAGAATAGATTTAGCTTCAGCATTATTTGTAAAATAAAGCCCTGCAAGAACGGAAAGTGCTTTTAAAACAGAATTTGAAACTGAAGAGCATGATTTCTGCCATGAATATCTTACATACTTGAGATTTCAATTAGTTTTATTGTTATGAGAGAGGGGAAGATGCAAGAGAAAGACACTAATTAAACCCCTCCAATGCATAACAATCCTGCTTAAACTAGTTCATCCTAGTTTGGTTCCAGTGCAGAGAGGCCATTTTTTATTTTAAGCTGAAAACTCTTGAAGACCAACAATGAAAATACATGCCCATCTACGAAGCCACTTTTCAAAGCAGAAGTCATGCTGATGGGTCCATGTCACACTGGCTGCCACTGGCAACAGGGTGCCAAGAAAAGCCTCTGTTACGTAGCAGATCCAGGGCACAGGGTCTCGTCCGGGTCCTGTTGGCCGCACCTGGCCCCGTGCGCCCTGCAGCACGTGAAAGTATAGTGCCTGTCGGAGCTACCCAAGTCTTCCTCTCAGGTACGGGCTCAGTCTCATGTGGCTTTTCTGTTCCCAGCTGCTGATTCAGGTGAGTCCTTCCTAAAGCAAAAAGCCAGCTCTACTCTCCGTTGTGCAGACAGGCATGTCCTGAATCACTGTCCTGATGAGGGCTTTGGCTTCCAAGTGATGCAGGTGGGTTGAAAATTCACCTCAGTGTGGAGTGCCTGGTGTACAGCTACCTTGCTTTTTGTTTTCAGAAGCTTCCTTACACTGTACTTTCTACTTTAAGCAGTTTTGGCTGCACTGAACAGCTGGTTCTGCTCAAGTTCAGATAGGAGGCTGAACTGCTCTCACTTTAGCTTCTTGCAGAGACATGATATTGCATGCACCAACCTCTTTGTGGCAATAAAGCTTATGAGAAAGGCTGAAAAAAAGTGGTGAGCCCCCAAACATCACATAATGAGGTACATATGCAAGTAGACATTAGGTATGCATACAATGAATCGCTTCCTTACATGTCTTCCTTGACTGGGGGTACTATGGGCTTACCCAAGTCTTTTTCAAGCATAAAAAATGTCTATGCGCTAATTCTGCGTACCTGCTCTTTGCTAATACTGCTGCACGGAATAGAAAAGGAAGGGACAAATTAAATATATCTGCTCCTTTTCAAACCACCCCTCTGCAGTTGTTTGAAATGCTTTTACACGTATTTTTGCATGCTTATTCATTTATGTGTATGCTCATGTGTCTTTAGCAATTCTGTAAAATGATAGGCTTTTTCTTTAAAAAAATGACTTGTAGACTTTTACTTAATTTCTCATGTTCCTATATTACTGTGACTTTTTTCTTACAAAACCTCATAGCTTATAAATTACAATAAGATTAAACCAGATATTGCTAATGTATTTTAAACAGTTGTTAAATTACCAAAGTTGGTTGATCCCTTCCTTGAAATTTGCTGATCCTAACTTTAAATGACTCCTAGGTTATTATTTATATCTTTTAAATCTTTTATAGCTGTACACGGGTGCTTTTATGAAACCTGGTGTAACGTATTCTAAGAACAAAAGCATATTTATGTAAGTAGCATTGGGAGCTGACTTGGCAGGTATTTGCCACAAAGTCTTAACCCCTAAGCATTAGTCGTAGGCATCAAGCACATCCTCGAAGGGTTGTAAGAGTCTCTTTTCCTACAGAGAAACTGTTCAGGCTGAAAATGTAGTAAACTGGAAAGAATGGCAGCGTTAGTGCTATCATCAAGTTTGTGGACTGCAGAAATAAATGAGGATTTAGGAATAACGTTTGCAACAAGTGCCATAAACAGAAAATAAAGACAGTTGCGGTGGCCAGGGCTTCTCAGGGCAACTGCAACCTTATATAGCTCATGGGAGAGCCAGGCAGAATTGTTCTTGGGAAGAAAGGAGCCTTAAATGGGGAAAGGAGCGGGCAAGGCCATAGTCTCTCCTCTTGCACAAACCAGACAGGAAAATTGGCCAGCTGGAGGAGATCCAGGGCTGTCCCACATGAAAAGGGGTAGCAGAGGGAGCCCAGTCTTTAAAAACAACAGGACTTTGTCTAGAGCAAGGGTCTGTCAGCTTGAGTTAAGGTAGTGAAATCTGGCACAGAGAACTGTGAGAGTCTCCCTGGCTTCTGCTAAAGCCAGTGATTTTAGCGGATCTGCTGGAGAAGGCCAGCAAGGAATGAAAGAGTTCCTGAGAGTAGAGTAAAAAGTGGCTGGAAACTTCCTTTCAGTTTGTAGGCAAGAAATGTGTTGGTTCTTTAGGTTCTTCTATACAGGAGGCAGCCTCCATGGTACAACATGCTCATCAAAGCTAACCAGGAACTCTTTCAATAAAAATACTTTCATAGAAAAATGCTGTTTCACTGAAAATACACTTTGGGGGCAGAGTACAACCATTTCAAGAAGACGGTGTTAGGAAAAGTTTCCTGGCTTCAGAACTTCATTTTAGAGTGAGCAATACCCCCAAGAGCCCCATGGTCTGGTGGTCATAGGCTACACCTGTGAAGTGAGACCTTAATGAAGCCACTGCTCTGGCTGAAGGAAATCAGGGTTTAATCACTTTCTCTGACTCAGAGGACAACCTCAGTCTGCAATGCTCGGTTCTGGAGGGATGTGGTTGCTGAAAAAGTGCTGTGAGGCCTCCCTGGAGAAGATGGGTAGCAATTCCTTGCTTCTGGAATTATGGTAAGAGAGAAAATGGGCTAGAACCAGCTCAGCCACCTCTTGGATGAATGCTCCAGGTGAGGAGTGGGTGGAGGGTTTTTTTTTATTTGTTTTGTTGTGAGTTTATTGTGGTTTTTTTAATGCAGGACTTTAGAGGTTCTTGGTTTTGTTCTTATAGTGAGGCTGAAACATTCTGCAAATATGAGTTTTTGTAAGAGAGGAGAAAATTTTTCTATTCAGTTCTTATGGTTATGTACTAGTAAGTGGTAATACGAGATGTTAAGGGGATGAAGAAAGTGTCCACACATCTATGAGTTATGCTAATGTTTTTCTCTGAAAATGGGACTTATCTTCAGGTGTGTTCACACAGGCCCCTCAAAAGGGCTTTATTAGGCTTCAGTTGCATAGAATTGGCATGAAGTTCTTGTTCTCCCCAAGTCATGTATCTCATAGCTTTCCTGGGAGTCTTTTCTCTGATGACTTACAAAATTCCCAAGAATCCAGCTCTGTTCTGTGACTAACACATTCTCAGTGGAAAGTGCTATTTTAAGCTTATTCAAAACATATTTTTTTTCTGTGAGGAAGTATAACTGTAGGTTAATATCCACTGCAATTATACCAAGCAAAATACTTATTAAAAACCTTCCTTGTAGTTCCAGGTTTCAGTCACCTTTTTTTTTTTTTTTTAAATATGCCTACCATCATTCATATAGAAAAAAATCAGCCATGCTAAGAAGAAGAGATGTGAACGAATTGTTTTTTATTGCTATGATTTTTATTGTGGTAAAAATTCCTGCACACATGATTTTATTAGCTTTCATAGGATTATGCAGGCAGATAACTTCATCGAGAGTCTCGCATAGAGTTGTGGTCTCCCACGTTTAAGAAAGGTGAATATAGAGTTCAGAGAATGGCTACTAGGATGATCGGGAGCAAGCAAAGCCTGTGAAATGAGAGAAAGATAGAAAAGCTTGGATTGTTCGGCCTTCAAATAGAGACCAAGGGATGAAATTATTTCCTGTGTGAGGGAGGAGAAACACCAACGTGGGAGAAAAGCTGTTTGAGTTGAAGGATGATTTCGTTGTGCAAACAAATGAAAAGGAATGGGAACAAATTGAGCCTGGAAACTGAAGGAGAGGTCATGGGCTTCTGGAAGAACATCCTAGTCTGAAGGCTGGGAACAGTGCTGTACGGTGCCTGTTAGAGTGAGGGGGGTGGGCTTGCCTCAGGGGGCTCCTTGGGAGTGTTCTTGTCAGGCCAGAGAAATGTGACAGACCTAGTCATGTGTTGTGGGATAACCCTGGTGGGCAGCTCAGCCCCACACAGCTGCTTGCTCACACCATCACCACCACCCCTCGTGGGCTGAGATTAACACAGTTTAATAAGTAAAAAAAAACCCAACTAACCAAAAACAGGTTAAAAAAAAGAAAGAAACAAAGAAAAACAAACCCAAGAAAAACAAGGGATGCAAACCCACCCACAATTGCTTTCCACCAGCTGACTGATGCCCAGGCAGTCCCTGAGCAACGGCAGCCCTGGCAAACTTCTCCCCCAGCTTTTATTGCTGAGCACAACATCATATGGTATGGGATGTGCCTACGGTCAGTTGGGGTCAGCTGTCCAGGTTGTGTCCCCTCCCAACTTCTTGTGCACCCCCAGCAGCCTATTTTCTGGTGGGGCGGTGTGAGAAGAAAAGGCCTTGCCGCCGTGTAAGCCCTGCTCAGCAATAGCTAACACGTCAGTGTGTTATGAACACTGTTTCATCACAAATCCAAAACAAGTACCATACCACTTAATATGGAGAAAATTAACTCTATCCCAGCCAAAACCAGTACATCATGGATGGATGGTTTGAAAAGATCGGTCTTTTTCTTGTTAACTGAGTCCTAGGAAGGTAACCACCTCAACGGGCAACATGGAACCTGCAGTTACCGGCACCTACAGCTGGTATGTTACGGAGTTTGCTGTTGTGTCAAATGTTTTCCGTGATGGCGGCTTGGTGTCCAATTCAGTACCTACCTTGACACTTCTAACTGCACTATGCAAGTGCAATATTGTGACAGTGATTTTTAAAGCCATACTTCGCACTGGGATCAATGGGAAATTGTGGTTAAAACTGAAGGCACAATATGGCCCCGCTTGCCCTGTAGAACAGCCCCCAACAGCAGTGGTTTATATCCACTGTATATTAGTAGATATTAAAATGCGTAGGGATTTCTGTCTAAGAGAATTCCTTTTGCTGCTTGAGTTGCTCGTGCTATAAACAGTAATTGTACTTTGTTATATTTTGGGACTCCAAATTTTAGCCTCAGCTGGAAAACAGAAGTGCAAAGATTGCTAAAAAAAAAAAAAAAAAAAAATCAAAGGGACTAACTCTTATCCAACACCGAATTAGCAGTTTATCCTGAATGGTCAGCTGAAATGCCAAGAGTAGGCTCACTTTGGGTTAAATTTGTCCCAATCCATCTTTCCACCTCTGATACTACTGCACAAGAGAGAGCTTGTGATCAGATGGCAAAATGCCTCTTGTTAAAACTGGGAAAATAATTGTTTGCTCATAAACTAGACGTCAGAAGCTGATGGATCTCATGTTTGAACTCATAAGCCTATCTGAGCTTTTCTTTCTGTCCTTTGATTTGATATTTGTGCGTCACTTCATCCTCTTCTTGAGCATCCTTCCTACAGGCAATTCTTTCTAGAGCTGGGTGAGGAGAACTAGTTTTCCCACCCCTGAGGTCTGAACGTGGTGTGTGTGTGACGACACCAGAGAGAATGAAGCAGAAAACGTTTCCACCAAGTCTTACAGCAGTTTTATTATGCCAGGGAAGAAAGAAAAGCCCAAAATGTGCACCACTGCCAGGTTAGCCCTGGCTGCTGGTGAAGCCGGCGTAACGATGCCAACCAGGCCTTTCGTTTCCAGGAGCGCTCTACCTTCGGTTTATACCTCTAGCTGTTCTCTTCTTCAAATCCCAGCCTTCTCCCACCTTCCACCCCCAGAAATTAAGCAAAGAGCATTTATTCTCCCAGGAATGTTTTAGATATTTAGCAGATAATTCAATTCTCTGAGAAAGGCATTGACTGCTGCAGAGCAGAGGCCAGACCCTCATTGCAGGCAGACAGGCTCCACTTATTTTCCTGGCTCTTCAGATTTACTACTAACACACTGGCAGGCAGCAGTAGTGGATATGATGATGTAGTGTTGGAAATAATCCTGGGTTTTAGTAATACCTACACACTGCCAGACAATTATGTCCAAAGAGCCCAGATTTTCTAGAAGTACTGTCCCACCCCCCCTTCTGTTGGAAGCCCTAATTTCCTCCTTGCCCCTCTTCCCTTGCTGTCAGCCCTATCTTGTCTCTTGTGGCCAGATCAAGGATGTTTAAATATAGAATCAAAAATTTCTGAGGGAGGAGCGACTCTGGCAAGGCTTTGTGGCCTGACTGATCTCACTAAACTAGTACTGACTATTCAGGATCTCTTCCAATACTATCTGGCCCTTTTCAAAATCTGCCAATGTTTTAGAAATTCAGGAATAAAGCAGTAAACAGATGCAATGAAGCTTCTGAGGTTTTTCCGTGCTGGGAAAAAACCCTCTTCCCCCCCTTCTCTTTCTACCTTTTGTAACTTAATACTGCCAGAACTTACTTACAGAGCAAAAAAAGTACTTTTCTAAACTAACAGGCTTGGTCCTAACCAGTCACAGCACATGTCAGTACGGGGGTATTTGGGAGATCTGGTTTCAAGCGAAAGCAAAAAGCAGAGTAGCCTTTAAAGCTTTAGTAGAAGTGGATTAAATGAATCTACCCCTCCTTTCCTTTCTCTAAAATTGCCTTGAGGGTTTGCTTCCTTTTGAACAATCGTGACCCTAAAATTATTAGGAGGTATTTCTGATGACTTGAGCTTCAACCATAACCTAGAGTGTTTTTACTCCTCTGTGATTACTCCAACAAAGGGAAACAGTCCTGAGCTGTAGCGCAACTGTGAGGGCCCGGTAGAATTATTAGCGTAGTTGCTGAAAGTTGAGGGAAAATCAGAACCTGGTGTGATTTCCTGAAGTGCTCACACATGGTCAGCTTCTCTCCTGTGCCGAGTACTAGCACCAGTCCCATGCAACCACTTCAATCGCACTTATATCCTCAAAATGAGCTTAAGCGCTTCTTAGGCCTTTTGCTGGCCTCATGTTCAAGACTGGATTTCACCTCCTAGCAGTTTCAAGTAACCGAAGTACTTTTTAGCAAACCAATAAACTATAACTTCCGGTTTTTTCCGGAGAATGGACTGCAGCAGATCTTGCAGATGGACACCACCGTGTAGGAGCAGGCTTTGACTGCACCATACAATGGCTAAAATCAAATTCACTTTGGTAATGTTATTTGGTAATAAAAACCCAACAGCCAGAGTGCTATAAATAACAGAATACATCTATAAAGCACAAAGAATGTAAAAAGGAGAACTAAGAGCTGACTCAGAAGGCATTCAACTTCTGAAAAAGGAAACGCTAACACTGTGGTTGTCACTACCACAGGGCACTTCTGCCCATGAAAGCAGAAGGTAACGTGCGTATGTAATTGTGCGATATTTGAAGATGCATATAGCTCTGTAATATGGAGAAATATAAAAATAAAGACTGATTGCCTTTGAAGTATATGAAAATACTGTTAAGAATGACTTAAAACCCTTTATGGGGCTGGTTATCTTTGGGAATAACTAAAAGTCCATTAGTGACTACATGCTGTACACCGTATTAAATCAACTCTCTTCTCCTCTCAAATCTGCCTCATTGTTTTTTTAGGGTGAAATTCATCCCTAGGCAAAGTACACATACGCAGTGTTGAGTCTGCCATTTATTATGGCATCCATAACTCGGTACATAAAGCTGTGCATATGGCCTTGATAGTTGTCTGCAGTGGGGTGAATTTTCCTTTTGCATGCTGATCCAAGGTGAATGACTGTGTCTCATCAACACTTTCTTCTTCAGTGCTTTATAAATAACAAATGAGGGACTCATGAATCTGTTAAATTAATTAATTTCTTCTTGGTCTCCTTTTCTTGCTTAACAGGTTGATCTGTCTCCAAAATGTACATTTTCTGCATTCCCATTGGACTAATGACATTTAGATAATTTTTTTGCTTTGGAATATAGCCATCCAACTTAAAAGTAAAAAGAGATATTGTACGTTTGAAGACAGTGTTAGTGCCATTCCCTGCCAGTAAATCCCAATGCTATGATAATGAACCAGGATGGGATCTGCCTTCCTTTGAGGTTATTAGACCAGGCATATTACTGACACACAGGGAGACACTTCCCTTCGGCTACCTTGGCTCGTATAGAGCTTTATTTAAGTTTTGATTCAAATAACCATTTTTTTTCAACCAATTTAGGGGTTATAATATCTGCTGTTGACCTTCTATTACAACCTGTGAACCATCCTGTTTAATGTGAAATTACATCATGTAAGAAATTCCCTTTTGTCCATTATCTTGGTCACTGCCTCGACAGGGCTCTCAAAGAGTCATGGGAGTGTAAATCAGAGATGGGACTAAGAAGTGAGGAACTCGGGAGTAATAGGTGTGAGTCTAACGTGGTGATTCCTTCTGTTCCTAAGGCCACAGCAAGAGTGCAATGAAGAATGGACATTAGGTGTTTCTTCCTGGCACTGTGTCAAGTGCAGAATATTTTATGCAAATGAAATATCCTGTTCCGAGAAATAATAGATCTGTAGTGATTTCATTCCCATGTTAGAGCAAGAAGGTTTACATTGAAAAGATGGGTTGGCCGCAACTATGACCACTTGTTGAGCACAAAAGGAATATCGAGAAATTAATTGTGCGGCATTAGCTAATAGGAAGCAACACATACACGAAAGGGAGGTCACAGACAAAAAATTTCATAGACTATAATTGATTATTGTGATTTGCTTAACTGGACTTGGAAATTATGGGAGAAAGTGAATGTCACGGGGAGGGAGGTGGAAGTCAAGGCTGAAGGATATAATGTATCTTGTGTATGTTATGCCTTCTCCTGGGTAATCTCTCAGGCCAGCGACGGTGTTCCTGCCTTGTATAAGAAAGCCAGGCATGTCGTTATGAATGTGAGGTGAAGGTGGAACAGGTACCAGTAAATAGGATTCTGCATGCCAGAGGAAGATGAGAAACGTAGCGGCACAACGACACCTTTGGAAATGTAGGACTTTATGGAGTGAGATGGAGTTCAGCTGTTGGATATCTCTGTGAGAGAGTGGATGCATCCTGTTTCAGGTGTTTCAAAGTACATAGTCTCAGATATTTCTTTTGGGATGGAATCTTATGCTTTTTTCCTCTCTTGATTTGCTACAGACCAGATCATATGGGACTTTCTCCTAAGGTTAGAGGAGACAACGAAATCACAGTTGCTTGGAAAGCCAACATCTTTCTATGGGCTTTCCCCTTTGCCTTTTCTGCAGCTTTGCTTAGCGCTCTTCTCGCAGGCGTACATGTTCCATGTGAGGTGCTGGGCTTGAAGCGTGATCTATACTATGTGTTTTCATCAACATAGCTAAGCAGCTCGGAAGTGTCGAGGGGTCACCACTTTATCGGGGGGTATAGCAATGACAACAAAATTTCTAGTGTCGACACCCATGGCAGCACAGGGTGTTTTTAGTAGAATAAATAGCATTGCAGAAAGACTTAGTGAAACTGGACTGCAGATCTTCTGCCAGCCTTTGCTCTGTCCCCTCTTAGATGATATATAAATTAGCATACGAGTACCAACATACAGCTATATTGTTGACAAACCCCGCCTTGAATAGAACAGAAGACCTCTACTTCTAGTGGGAACACCTCTGTCCTTTTACTTAAAAGGAGATTGGGGCCGGGAGGGTTGTTTGCTTGCATTTTTCCTCACCCTCAGGACCCTGCTGTGAACTGTCCCTGTATTTCTTCCCTTTGTACAGGAAAGAATTTGGTTGAATTTGTCAAAGATGGCTTCTGTTTCCCTTCCCTCCCACATTGCCAACGTGGTTGATTCCTGTTGCTCTTCCAGGACTGCCCTGTCTGTTCACAGCTACATCCACTTTGTGGCAGAGAGTGATTCAGCTGCCTGAGTGAACCGAATTCCTTTGGTCTTCCTTGTTAGCGTAACATACAGTCTTAGAAATCAGTGGCATAAATCACATTTTGGATACAAATCAAAACATGTGATTAATACCTAGACATTTATGGCCATATAATGTCGCACCACGGTTAACAAGTAACATTTGGCGATGGGGTCTGTGCACCTGCTAAGCAGTAATGTGCTACTAATGTTTTAATGAAGGATCCCAGGGAAAAAAAATGCCTCTCTAAGCCAGTGGTAAAGCTTGCGTTCCTGGAATGCACATATGTGGATAGGAGAGTTGACTGACTGGGAATATAGCCATTTGTTTTCCCAAATTACAAATAATAATTAATAAATAAAATGTTTTCTCATGGCTACGAGCAGGGAGTCGGGAGAATCACTTGGCAAACAAACTGATATTTAAGCTATGATTTGCTGAGAATATTTGCACATTACTCTAGAACAGTGGTCCCAGGAGGAACAATACTGAGCAACTTGCATTTTGCCGACAGGTTTGCTCTCTCTGTTGGCCTTGGTTTTAAGTTTTTAATTTACTGTATCCAGAAGCAATATCAGAAAGCCTTGTGGGCAACATGTTGCACGTGAACAAAGATTTGGAACCATGGCTTTCCGATGACGTACCAAGTTTATTCGTATTATGGCATACAGCATAGCTTTTGCAGACTGAAAGCAGGGAAAAAGCAGAGATTATGTACACAGGCCCTTTTGCAGGGAAACTAAAAACCAGTCTGCCATCTTGGTTTGGTGCAATCTGGACTAAAATATATTCTTTAGCATTATGACGATAAACTCCAGGGATGCTACCTGGCACAGATGGTTTAGCGCTGCTTCAGAAGCAATGATTCTCGATGAGAAGTAGAGAGGGACCAAAGTCTTCCTTCATTTTTACAGAGAAACTTCAAAAAGAAGCTCCTCAAGATCTTCCCCAAGAATGTCTCCAGGAAACACTTCTCTCAAATATTTGTTTTAGTGTTTCTGCTTCATGCAGGCGTTCATCTAACCTATGATTTGGTTGCTAACAATGGTGAGTGGTAGATCTTTGAGCAGAAGGTGCCTGGAACCTTGTGCTGCCATTACCTCATCTGGTACCGTCTTTGTGGATGCAAGTGGTCTCTACTGATCAATTAATGTAGATATTTGATCTTAGGAGGGTGCTTTACTCCTCACAATGATGCAGAGAAGTGAAATGAAAGGGATGTAAAAGTTACCTTCAGAGAAGCTTGTATATTTATGTTGTTATTGTTACCGTGAGTTTCTCAGGGCCATACAGCCCCGAGCTGGCAGTGGCAAATAAGAGTTTTGAGAAGTTTTTCCTGACCTGATCCCAGTTAAAATAAAAAAGAAGTTTAAAAAAAAAAAAAAATAAAGTGATAATTACTGAGGTTTGTCAAAATTAACTTTTTCCTCTCTATAGGCTGTTTTTGTTTTGATTAATCATCATTTTACAAAGGGAAATTTTTTTTGATAGAAGATTCTCTGATTAATTTTTTTTCACTTAGTATTTTCCTTGAAAGCATCCTTTCCCTTTACTTTTCTGTTCCCATGACTGAGGATAGTTTATTATATATTCTCTGAAAGCTGTCCAGATTGGTTCCAAATTAATCAGATGGCGTGTTGCGAGGCTGCCTTTAGGCACTCAATTGTTGCTAGTCTGGAACTGGATTGGGTTTCCTAACTCAGTTTCTTGAAAAGCAAATTTTCCCCTCAGCTTTTTGTTCAAACAGTAGAAAACGAATCCAAAGGACTTTTTATGAAAAGACATTTTCAAATTAAAACAAAAACACTTTGATTGAGAAAATGTTGATTGGCTGTCTATGCAAGTCTGATTGAGCATGTGGTGAAAGTGAGTGAAAGAATTTGGGGGTGCATCTGTACTGCAAAGTTAATTGCAAGCTCTAACTCAAGTGTTGTCTCCAGTCATCTCCCTGATCACATACGAAGCATCGAGCTTGGAAGTGGTGCAGGGCTTCTGACTGAGCAAGATGCCTCAATTTTGGTTATAGGCCAGGGCTCACATGTTGCCTTCATGCGGTGTTATAGCCGGCCCACTTCGCAGGAAAGAATGAGGCCAGCGCATAAAACTATACAAATTCTCCAATACCTTCTCACAGTTCTCCCATGTATCGAGGAAGATGTAAAGATCCTCCTGTGATCTGTTGGGGAAAGCCCTCGAAGCTTCAGTTCTGCAGCACTGAGAGCAAGGGAGATGCCAGAGGTCTCAGGGAACTGGAGGGCATGAGGGGGAATTAGATCGTTGGTCTGGCCTCCTAAAAATACCCTTAAATTTTACCTGGTCTCTCCCATATTAGAAAAGGGAGCAGGAGCAAGACTTCCCAGTGCTCTGCTGAGCCACAGTGGCCGTTTCTGCTCTGTGGGTCATTTGGACCCCTGCAATTGGCACCCACTATAACTGAGTTGCTCACAAATGTGCCTCAAGGCTATCTCAACAGTTTCCCTGTTTAGCTGTGCTCCAAATTCCTTGACTGTAGGCAAGGACTGGAGCCTTTTCAAGTGGATCTAAATAACTGGATGGAATAGGAGACATTGGAGAACTTGGCCTCCAGTTTTAGCAGAGGACTGCAAAAGAACCATTTCCTGCAGCTGGGGGGAAAAAATAAAAATCATCCCAGTCTTATTGCGGGGATCATGCTCATTCAGTGATTCAGCCACAGACTTTCTAAAAAGCACCAAACAACAGTCCAAAGGCAGAAATAATATGTGTGAGAGGAAAAGAGATGTGGAGCACTGTTGTACAAAGATTCATGGATAATAACTTAGGATTATCTGGAGAGCACTAATTTAATTTTACTATGGCTAATGAGTTTTGTAGCATTTCTGCTTTAGGCAGCTGCTCCATATCCTTCTCAGTTAAAAAAAAAAAAAAAAAAAAAAGCTCGAAACAAAAATCTTTATCCAGATAAAGCAATTTCCTAGATTGGGTAGTTCCTTGCAGTATCTGTTCCATCCCTGAAGCCTAAATTCTCCTAAATTAGTGAGCAACACAAGCACAGTGGTACTGGAAGTACACTGCGCTTTCTTGCACTAGTACGTCAATGTATGTATTGTCTTCATGTAGTATGTTCAAAAGCTGGGGACTAAGTTATGTGATTTCACATGGCTCATGGTGTCACTTCAGAACTTTAATTTCTTTATGCTGGTGCCCTACATGCTGGCCATAATGAAGAAATATTTCTAATTCATCAATCCCATTACAGTATTGCAGCAAATTGAAGCTCTTGATATGTAAGTAGATCCTGCTCTTGGTTTGTTTATTGGGTAAATACAGCTTCATTCTATATAAGTAAATGGTTTTCTCCAGTTTTATGTGGATGTAGCAGACGGCAAATGTAATTTGATCTACTGTCCTCATTCTGAAAAATATGAGAACACCCATCTCTTAGTGAAACAGGAGCTGGCAAATCTGGGGTAGAAGAGGAAGCACTACACAGAAGAGATGAGGCTCATTCTCTTCTGGTTGACAGAACTGAGATGGTGGATGAGGATGGCTCAGAAGGCTAAGAAAATGTGAGATTTTGTGCACTTTCCTTCGCATACCTCCATAAAAGCATGTTTTTCTGAAGAAGTGGTAGAAACCTCTGTAATGCTGGTGATATCAGCAACATCTTGGCAAGTCCAAGTTATCTTTGAGTTAGGTGGGACTTCCTTATATTCAGTGAAAAATAACTCTTGTTTAAATATCAATACTGTGAACTATCTAACTTGTGACATCTGATTTTTTTTTTTTTTTTTTCTTTCATGGGGAGAAAAAGTTTGAAGACAACTATGTCTTTGCTCTTAAATGATAACAAGTGGTAAGATCTATCTAAGTATTCAGAAATAATAGCTAGATGCTAACAATAACATGATGACCCTCTCATGGAATGTCATTGCATTTACCTAAATCTAGCAACTATTTCTCGTTTGCCAAAGACTAATTTTCACATTAAAAAATAGCTATTATGGGTCTAGCTCAGTAGAACTGCCTTAGATAGTGGGGAACCCATACCTACGTTGGTAATATCAGTATGGAGAACCATCTCAAACCACGATCGAGCTGAGCGGTAATTGCAGAGCTGCACTCGTGTGTCGCTCCTCAGTGCAGCAGCCAGCACAGAACATCTTGAAAGGGAACTGAGCAGGCCTGTGGTGGATGCCAATGAGCTGGATGGGCACAACGCAGAGAGGATGGCAGCAGAAATCTATTTTTGATCAATTTTCACACACTCTCTTCCCAACTGCTACTTTTCAAAAGAATTTTTAACTAGTGCTAATGCTTAGCTCAGAGGATTGCTAGATTAAATGGTGTTGGGAGCTCTTCTGAGCTATTCCACAGATTGATTCTGCCTTTAGAATAGCTTGCGTGACTTTTCAGGGCATTATGACAAGGCAGTGATAACATTAGATAAGCCCTTGCTGTCAGCCTCAACAGTTTTAAAAAACAACAAAAAAACCCCAAACCAAACAAACCCCCAAACCAAAAAACTCATTAGTTGATCTTGTCTGCAAAACTCAAATAATTGTTATGAATCATACGAACATTAAAAAAAGGCAAAAAAAAAAAAGCAATAACCTGTTTTCAGATTTTTGAGCTTTGTACGCATGCCCTCTAGTTTCTCCCTACAAATATTTACTTACCTTTGAAGTAGGCCCAGAGATTCTTCCTTTGCAATTGTATTCAGAATTTTGAGGAAAAGCATCAAAATAAACTGCAACATTCATGATAAAACTCCAAGACCTGACAAGATTGTAACCCAGCCTTTTCAAACGCAAGGTCTTTTAAATGGCTGTGCACGTTTTACAAGGTCATAATCTTAAAGTAGATGGGTGTAGTGTGGACTGTATTTGTAATGCATTAATAAGAGGTAATAGAACTGGTTTATAAAAATTTCTGAGAGAGAAAATTTTACAGCTAGACTTTATTACTATTTCACTGGTATATAGCTACTTTTAAAGAACGGCTAGATTTCACTTGTGAATGAGAAAAAAGACTGAAAATGAGAAAAACTTATTTGTGTCAAGATTGCCATTTCCAAAGTAATTGTAAGCAATTGTACAAAGTTTCATAGACTACCGGACATAGAAATCAGTTATTTCTAAACAAATAGAAATTGATTATGAATTTTACAGTGCTTAAAGATGGGCAAAGGAGAGAATCGCTGAGCTTTTCATGAAACCCTGAGCTGTGGCTTCAACCTATCATAATTTCTTTTTTTTATCCAAAGTGACCATAATCATATTTTACTGTCTGTCTAACCTAAGCTACTTTTTAGGCCATATGACCACCATTTGTAAGTACAGCTTTTAGCTGCAAAGGCCGCCTGGGTAGTGGGTGCCAGCCGTCTAATGTTGCATCTATGAAGCTGGAACTGAGCAGGCCAAATAGCTATTTAGTCCATCTGTGAAAGGAGTGAGAGGGAAGTTGTAATATGAAAACTGAAACAAATGTAAGGAGGTGGAAGAGCATTTTTCAGTGGAATGATGTTTATGTGGAAGAGAACTACAGCAGAGAGGATGCAAAGGAAAACAATGTGAGCAAAATGGAATGATATGGTCAACTGAAAAGCTAGAGGTAGGGTGATTTTAAAGGATTTATAAAGAGGAAAATATGGTAAGGGAGAAAAGGATAGGATTTTTATCAAAGATATTGGGAGTCTGACGGAGCTTGTGTTTCAGCAGATTGCAGGGGACTAGAGTGACAGCTTCCGTGACTTTGAGGTTGGGAGAAATTCAAAGAAGCTGCTCTCAGCATGCTGTCACATCTATACTGTGCAAGTTGCCGTAAGGATGCTTCAGGTACCTCTAAACGGTCCAGCTCAAGCATCCAAAGCAAGCTAGCTGTGGCAGCAGAGATCTCCACACCGTTACCTCTTCATGATGTATTACTATCCCATGACAAATATTACTTTTTGTAAATGCTGTGAAATTTGTGTTGTTATTGCTGTTAGTATTACTGACAAATGCCTTATGAAAAAGAGGAGAAGCTAAAAGCACAGGAACAGTTAATTTTTACTCAGAAATAGTCATGGACAAAGTGTCCTCTGCAAGTAATCAAAATCACTGTGAAAGAGGCCAAAGATCTATGCAATGTTGTCATAATTTTACAAGATCCTGTACAAATTATACCACTTACAAGTCAGGCTTTTGATTAAAAATTGAGGCAGGTGGGGGTGTGTGTTCAAATCATGTTTTTGCAATATCCAGTCAACACAAACCTTCCAAAAATGCTTTTGTTTTGGTGAAGACAAAAGATGCCTTCGGTTCCTCAAAGAACAATCATCTCTGAGCCAACATTGTTGGATTATTGCCTCCTATTCCACAATTTGTAGGACTTATATTCACCAATCGATACCGAGTCTTACCCAAGAAAAGACATTCCCGTTTAAATCCATTGAATTAGCTCCTCACTGAGCAGAGCTGCGGAAGGCAGAGCAGCTTTTATAAAAGAAGGAGGACGCAGCAGAAGGGACTAGAAGAGAGTGAAAGCAGTAAAGGAGATTCAGGAAGAGAGTATTTTTAGGGAGATGCTTTAGAGTAAAGATAAGTGATGGAGAGCCTAAGGAACAGAGGCAAAGCACCTGCAGTGAGCAGGACCAGTGAGAAGGGAAGGGAAGACATTAAGCACCCTGGAAAGAAAACCAGCATCATTAGAATGAGGCATTTACTCTCTCTTGATCCAAATGACAGAAGCAAGGCAATCTGCTGTTTGTGTTGTAAAAGTGTTTGCAGTGGGAAGTATGGTATATACACACAGAAAGAACATCTGTTCCAAGAAGGCTCTTGCAAATATAAAGCTGCAATAATGTGGTAGAAACATCTGCACAGCTTATAGCAGGGCCACCAGTAGTGCTCTTAGGTGGGGGAGGGTATGAGACATGCCATATCCAGGAGAAGGTCACAGGGAAACATCTTTAAGAATGAGGTCACTTTTTGTATATATCCATGCGAAGGTAAGATGCCTGTAGACAAACTGCAGTGTTCAGTGTTGCAGACTACTGCTGTGGAAATGCTATAAACCTCGCAAAACACATTATCGTCCTTTCACTTAATAATTAAAATGACAAGTTGCCCGTGTTCTTATGTAGTCACAGGATGACTCAAGGATTTTAAATAAAGTCAAAGCATAAAGGTTTTCCTCCACCAAGTTACAAGAACTGCGGTAGCAGAAGACCAAGAAATTCAGAGCTGGTAAGGAGCAAGTGGGACAAAAATCAAGTGCCGACTGGCAGCTTACTGGTGATGGTGTTGCTGCCGTCCAGCCGCAGGAAAATATGCCCAGACGTAGTTCTCTGCTATGGTTACACAGCAGCTGGTACCTGAAAGACTAATTTCTGGTTATTTGGGGTATCACTTCACCACTGACATTGCAGGGTAAATATGATTACACGATTTGGTGCCCTTTGCTTCAGTTCCTTTTTATTGCAAATACAGCTTAACAACATGTGCCTGAATAGGGCAACTTTGCTTGTGTGTGGAATTTTTAATGAGCAAAAGAGAGGAAATCTACAGCTCGTTCACAGCCTGCAGTCTTCAAAGGATGGCGTTTGGCCGCATCAGGGCTGATTTTACCAAGACACTCTTACATGCTTCCCAAAGTGGCCCATTCCTTTGCTCCATTTCAACTCTCCTACTTCAGACTTCGTGGCTTCAAAGCTGGTCCAGAAAGTTTTACACCAACGTTACCAATTTTTATTCCTTCGTGATTTCTCTGAATTGTATTAATTTAGAGCTCAGATAGACACAAATGCACAGCTTTACAGACAGTGACCACTTTGACAGTGTCTAGGGCTCAAAGTGCAAGTCTTGGAAATTTCAACTTGAATTTAGAAAAATGAAAAGAACTCAGCACTGGAAATATTTATGAACATGGTGTCTTAAACGGCTACTTCTCCTTTTCTCGGCATTTCTCTACACCGAGTAGACTTCTTTTCCATGTGAAATATCAGAGGTGGGTGGGTGCATCTGATGATTGGGCTGGTTTGGTTGTGTGGTGGGTTTGTTTTTGTGACACCATCTGATAATACCCCTTTTGGTATGGGAGGCAGCCCTGCTAGAAGGAACATGAAAATAAGACTGATATTTGTTGATGTCCTACATTGGATACTTGAATCCAGTCATCGTCTATTATACAGAATGATAGTTTAAGTCAGTTTTTTGCAAAAGAGACATACAAGAAGAGTTGATATTTCACTTTGCAGAAGGTTTCTGAAATACAACTATGAAATGGAAGTATCAAACATCTACAATCAGATTACTTCTATGAATCTTAAGGTGTTTTGTACCTTGAACTGCTATGCTTTTACATGGTAAATGGTCTTATAGCACGAGCTGTAAAATTAGGTCCTGGCAACCATTAGTTTTTAAGAATTTTGTGATACCATTCGTGAGTAGACAGACCTTGTTCTTGATGTTCTGGCGAACTTGAGATTGCTAGTCAGGTTCAGATAACCTAGCTTTCTCTTCCATTTTCAAATGGAGAATGTATTCTCTTTTACATCCCAATCCTTGTTGCACAGTAAAATATGATGGCTGTTTAACTGTGCAGTAAGGGTGAACACAGACCTTCATCTGAACACGGCTTGGCAAAACCAGATTACACTTAAACCAAATTATCTGGCTATTGAATGACCACATCTCATAAAATACAGCCAGGGCTCTTCTGTAGCTAGCAAGTCCCCAACACCACAGGCAGCAGGCATTTTAAAGGCTACGATACTTGGATGGTTTCCCTATGATACCCATAGCTCAGAAAAATCACCTTGATGGGTCCCCATCTATTACGGTGGGTGTCAGTCTCTTTTCCCAAGTAACAAGAGATAGGATGAGACAAAATGGCCTCAAGTTGTGCCAGGGGAGGTTTAGATTGAATATTAGGAAAAATTTCTTCACTGAAGGGGTTAAGCTGGAACAGGCTGCCCAGGGAAGTGGTTGAGCTACCGTCCCTGGAGGTATTTAATAGATGTGTAGATGTGACACTTAGGGACATGGTTTAGTGGTGGACTTGGCAGTGCTATGTTAACGGTTGGACTTGATCTTAAAGGTCTTTTCCAACCTAAATGATTCTATGTTGAGCAGCCACCTGTATAGCAAAAGCCTGTTGCTGGCAATGGGAATGTATTTGCCGAGTTCAGCAGGTGATGGTTGAAGACTTTGGCCTGTGTTATGCTTTAAAGAGGATTTTTAGAACATGCAAACTGCTGAACATGATGCTGGATGTCCTGGTGCTTGCAGACAGGCAAGGCTTTCACTCATTTTGTCTGTTCTTTAATGTTTTGCAACAACAGTTAAGTATTATTCCCAGAAATGTGAGCAGACTTACCTAATTAGGTACAAAAGGTGTGTTCTGTTTTACTGGAATTAGCAGAAATAAGAGACAAATGGTATTTGTAAAACACCAAAAGGATTATGTGTAACACAACCCTAGATGAGTAATCCAGGGACCAAACCTAGGAACTACTTTCCCGTGGCGCCCTGTGTAGTTCATGGGCAGAGGTAGATGCCTCCAGAACAGAAGATGAAGCTGGGAGCTCTGAGAGAGCCTGTGTCTCTGCCCTGGCTGTGTATGGCACCTACGGGAAGAGGCCTGGCGACTTCACCACTGGACCGGTATGAATCTTCTCCCTTTCCCAAATCGGTAAAATCCTTTTTCAGGAAAGTGCTTTGGCACTTTTATCTTTTGGCACATTCATCTTTAAGCATCTGAATAACCCAGGGCAGGTTGAAAGACATTACATGTATTTAAAAACAGCGGCATACTTCAGCGTGTGGCCAAAACAAATGGGGAAAGGTCTTCCATCTTATAAGCTTAAACATGATTTTTTGGTAGACGTCAAGCAGTTAAAATAAAGGTGTTATTTGCATTTAGGAATATTCCTCATTGTTACTTTAAATAAAACTTGCCCTTTCCCTTCTGAAACATGTGCTTAGCTCCATTGGTTCTGGAGAGTATGTAAATTATACCTACCTTGGGAGAAAATAACTTGGCCTTGAAATCAGATACCTTTTCCAGAACAACCATGTGCCTTCTGGCTCTGGAGCGTTGCATTGCATCATACTTCACAGAAGAATTCTTGTAAAAGCGATGGTTAGTCAAATCTAAAATGCTTTGTGAAAAATGCCTTTTGGTGGTTGGGGGGAGGGGGACTGCCTCATTTTTAACATCAGGATGACCACACATGTGGTCAAAATCCATCCAGATGGAAAAATGAGTGAAAGATTTTGTCATGTGGAGAATATATCTTTAACAGGGGCTGTGAGAGGAATAGGTTTGGTCCCTGCCGTCCACGTTACTGTATGTTAGAAGGATGCCAAGTCTCCTCATCATTGGCTCTTCTGGAGCAAAATTCATCCTGCTTTTTCTCATGAGGAGTGCAGAAATGTTTTGGGTTTGTTGCACTGCAGAACAGAGAAAAATTTTAAAATCTCACAACGTGTCACCAGACAGGAAAACAATTTCCTTCCTAATTCTAATGACTTACCATTTCTCATGGAAAATAATGCCAATAGCATGTTAGTGTTTTCAAATAAGATGGAAAAGAGTAGTTTCATCACTGATGTTATGGTGTAGGTAGAAGAGAACATTAAAGCTGAAAAATATCAGCCCTCAGGTCAGAAGGGGCTTTTTCCCTGATCTTCCTTTTCATTCATTTTTACATCACATTTATCTCCAGCCATAGAAAAGGTTATTACTGGGCTCCTAGATGCTGGTCATATAAAAATGACAATATTAAGCAGTGTCAGGTGAGCCAGGGAGGAGCAATGGCTGTGGTATTTTTCTAGCTGATTTTGGCCGCGGTGATGCCACGTTATTGCGCGCGGGCAGAAGTGGAGGAATAGCATACTGAAAGGAACAGTATGGGCACACTTGGCGTAGCCAGGCCAATTAACACTAATCATCACAGATGCCATTAACTTCTGGTAAAGAAACGTTAATCCCACAGATCTATTATTGCCTGCAGTGTCCCGAGGAGGGAGGGTGAGGGGGAACATGTAGCTACCGGGGATCTCATGGCAAATATAAAGAGCTGCCAGTGGCCAAATAATGTGCTCCTAGAAAAAGGCATGGTCCATTATCCCTGCTGAAAACAGAGTGACAAATTACTGTAAAAGTACTGTACTGCAGCTGAAAGAAGCCAATAATTTCATGAATTTTACAGGTACAGCGAACCATAACAGTATGTTCTAGTACTACCCTCTGCATGCTACAGTGCTTTACACTATAGTTCTTTTTACAGCACTCACAATATAACCCATGTCCTTTCTTGGAAACATCCCTCAAGTCAGGATACTCGGAAAGTACATCTGCTCTACCCTGGGAGACAAATAACACTAGGTTTAAGAAACTGTGCTATAACTTGCATGCATGATACCACGATCCAATTCTGATCTCATCTCTGTTGATCTTATTTTGATGTGCATCTGTTGACCAAGAAAAATGTTACTACTGATTTGTATTAGAATTGAGTCTCGACTATCTTCTGTGATAATTAATCTCTTCAGACTGTGTCCTGCGTCTCATCCATGGTCTGACCAACTCATGCTGCTTCTTGAGTATTGGTGTGACATTCAGTGCCTTTGATATGAGCATATGCCTTACCTGCAATATAATAATAACCTTGAAAATGCAATAATATTTGAAGTTGAATGCCAAATGCATTTATTAGTGCACAGGTGTACTGGAAAAGGGAAGTGGAAAGAAGGGAGGTACCTGGAGAACTTGATGAAACAGCGTAGGCAGGAGGTGCAGTAGTGGATGTGCTTCAGATTTGGATGTGGAAAACATTGCATGCACAATGATGGTCAAAGGAAAGCAAAAACAGCAGGGGAAAGCCAGTTCAATCAAAAAGCTTGGGGTTGCCTTGATTTAATTAGGGCATACGCTGTTTCATCACAGATTACTGGTAGAAAGTCTTTTACTAGTGAGAAGAAATTTAACAGTAAGAGACAGTTTACAATCAGTGACTCCTTTTTTGGCCAACAGGTTTGCTGAAGTAAGGGTGAAGATCTCCTTTGCTAGAGGAGACCCAGTTAAAAACAGTTTGTGCATTTTCTGTATAGCATCTTCTGAGTTTGGGATCTCAGTATTTCACAAATACTGATTCTGATTTCTGTGTGCATTAAAGACTCTACTGGTGGTATGAAAGGAAAAGCATATACTAAAAAAAGTATATACATGCAAATCAGGCTTGTCATGTTTACCTGTGTTAAATAGGTAAGCGTTATCATTCCCCTTTTTACAAAGCAAACTCTTGAGCAAAGGCAGTGCAGGAGACACTGGTAGCACAGTAGAGAACAGAAACTGTTTTCTTCCAGTCCTACCAATTCCTTTTTCAACCACAATTAATTGCCTGTTGCCAGCGGCTGTTCTGAGGTCATAGAAATGGGTCTGTGTTGAAACAGGCATTGCCCATTCTGAGACAGCAGTTATTAACGGATGTCCCTCTGCCCCAGTCCGTCCTAGGGTTTAGTTAATTCTTGTCTTAACTTTGTGTTTTGTTTACTGGTTTTGATGACAGCAGTTTTTGTGTTTCTTTGATTTATCAAGAGAGGAGGAGAAAGCAGCCTATAGCATTAACTGCTGGTGTCAACACGGAGAGATGGGACAGGGCTATAATTGTTGCAATTGTTATTCAGACGCGTGTGACTTGATCCAATAAACGTAGGTTTCTGGCACCTTTGTGAGTGATGCTTTTACAACAGACTGCTGTTTGAGTGTGTCTTGCAAGGATTCCCAAACCAAGTAGTGTTACTGCTTTTGGATTCTTTCCTTAAATTGTGCCTTTTAACGGGAAAGTCTGCGTAGCTCCCTTATGATCAGATGGCTTTGCTGGCTTCTGAAGCTGTATTTCCCACAGTCTGTCTTGATATGGGAAGGAAGGACAGGCTTCCTGGTAAGCTGTGGCAAGGTCCTTGCCTTCCCACCCATACACTCTGATACTTTTCAGAGCTGTCTTCACACCACCAGAACCATGGTAGAAAATGGCCCCAGATACCTCTGCTGCAGGGGTTGAATCTAGTCACCTTGGGTATGAAGTATGGCAGAGCCTTTTGCTCCACGTCCAAACTAGAAGAGTCATTTAAAGAGTAAGATCTTGTCGGTAGCAAGACAAACACTGGCAGCCATTGGGATCTGGGAGAAAGCTTTAACTGGAATGAAAACTTTCATGTCTTGGGAGTTGAGGAAGGGAGATCGGATATGGAGAAGTACAGGCAGAGCAGGGGCAGCAGTCGGGGAGTGGGGAGGAGAGCCAAGAAAAAGTAACGCTACCTGCATTACCATGAAAGAGAAGACAATGAAGGGACTACCTTTAAGAACGCTTCTCTTCTGCCACATCTTTAACCACTAACATATCAGATGGCTAGGACATAAAAAACTTAAGTAGAAATGCCCAAAGTAGGCATCCATGTTGCTCCTTTGCCTTTGCTAAATGTTTCACCACTCGCAAGTTTTCCAGTATCAGACAAAGGGTACGTAAATAGAAGAAAAATGCAGACAGGATAAAGTGTGAACTTTCAGAAGTTGGCTAAAGAACAATACTCTTTCTGTCCTGAGAAATGGAGTAATCCAGTAAAATCTTACCACTGGTTCAAAGCATGAAACAGAGTCAAAGATGTAAAAAGACTCTCAGTGGATTAAACCAAATCCACAATGGCAGCCAAGCATACCAGATATAAATGTTCTCACTGAGCCTGCAGACACAGATGCTCTCCCAGCCTCAAGTGATAAAGCACTTATCCATTTGGCTTTGGGCCAAAAGATTTGGAGATCTGAGGCAAAACTGATCACTTTAGGAGAGAGTCTGCTATGGGTAATTAAAGGCAGATTATTGGATTAAGATTTGATGCAAATTTGAAGTCCTTCCTTTTCTTTCTAGATTTATTTTATTTTTCTTGTCTTCTTTGTCTCTGGGTAACTATAATTGAATGCGTCTTTAAACTGTAAATTGTAATTTTGCTGTCAGCAATGGAGCTTTAATTTCAGATGTTTATTAGAAAATTTCTCTGTGAGGCTGTGAGTTTTGTTAGCTGGAGGGACTTGAATCAATTGCATAGCCTCCCCCACAAAGCCGTGGACAGCGTGTCATGTTTTGGTGCTTTGAATGTTTTATTTGCTAGTGTGAGAAGAAGAGATAAGCTCTGCCCCAACCCACATTCCCCTTTCCTTCACCGTGGTCATGTTCTTCTGCACATGCTTGGTTTTAGACACAAGGATGGAGTCCCATCAAGTTTCCCTGTCCTTGAGTGTGGCCCTGGCCCACATTTATGGCCATGGCAAATCCGCTGTGACATCCTATTCAGAACTGCAGTGAGAAGGGAAGTTTTCCTCTTATGTAGATGAACAAATACATCCCTAGTCAGCAGTGCTGTTCTCATGAGTTGCTACTGAAAGATATGACAAGAGTAAATGAATGCAGAAAAATGGAGGAGAAACAGTTGCAGGGAGAAGTCAGTCTAATTTATGAGCCCCCATAGCTTCTTCAAAGGAAATATATACCCTCTTGCAAAAAAGGGGAGGCAGGGTAAAAGCAGCAGCTGAGGATTCTTGGAGTGCAGGAGAATCCTCAGCTGCCATGGAAATAATGAGGACGGCACCAGCTGTTCCCAGTCTGTCCCACACACTTTGGGGGCACTGTTGAAGGCCAGCTGGTTCACACTGCTCAGGTGATGCTGCCAGTGAGGTATAAATGCTATATGCTCATACCACTAAGGAAAGCCTCAAAATACGTTTAAAGATCATCACAGCAATGTAGAACAGCTTCTTCTCTGCTTCACCCAGCTACATTTTGTAAAAAATGTTCTGACATCATGAGCGTGTGCCTGTGATGAGTAACTGAATGATCTCACTGTTGCATCTGTGTCTTTTCCTCCTGTTCTCTACCCACTGCTCTGTGACTTCACTGCTCTATGTCCAGGATGTTTGTAGGCTCTTTGGCATCTGGGCTTTGTGTCTGTAATGTTGGGTGAATCACACATTTTTAGATCAATAACATGAAAATAAAGAACTATCGAGACAGTAGGTCAATGGAGAGGCTGGATGGAACCATGCCATCATTAGACCTTTCTTGGGGGAACTTTCTGAATCTGTTTGAGAAAAACATAGTATGATGTGTTTTATCCCTGTTCGAGCTGGATAGTTAAGGGAGTTTTTATTTTTCTAATCCTCTCTCACAGTGCACCACAGGCATGCTTTTATCGCACAGTGTCACTCTACCTTGTGGAGTCTTGTTGCTTAAATAGCTGTAGTTACTCAAGCAACAATAAAGCTGTGTGCCTGCGGAGCGTATCGCTGCCTCTTTACCCATTGTGCTACCTGCAAGAGACAGCAGAACCAAGCAAACCTTTCAGTTCTACCTGAAGAATGGGGTCTGCTTAAGCACTGTGCTGCAACGTGTCAGTTGCTTGATGGCATTATGTCACTGTCAGTCATTTGGTGTAGAGCTCTAATATTGCTCGCTCTCACTCTCTCAGTCCTGCTCTCTTCACTCTAATTGAACCCCTTATAATTAAGATAAATTCTGAGCAATCAAACCTGGAATGTGGATGAACAGTCCCTTGTGCAATCCCAAAAGTTCAGCTTTAGGAGGTTATTTCATACGCTGTAAATCATTATCCCAGTTTAACTACAGCATGTGGGACCGCGAGTTCTTGGAAAAGCTTGCTACAGCAACTTCATTTATGAAGATAACTCAGTGGGAAAGGTTCTCTATTTACAACTGCGTGATTTTATAGGGCATACCGGATTCTTTAACATTAGCACCTTAGCAATCAGTGAGAGGCAGTCCAGTGCATAGACCCTACAGCTCATTACCGGAAAATGAAGTGTGACTCCTGAAGATGGATTTCCAGTATCCATAAGTCACACTAGCATTTCAAGATAGAGGGGGATACGTAGCGTATTTTACTTAGCTTGAGGTACAGCCCTCTACTGATGAGTAATGGGGCTATGATGCGGAGCCACTATGAGTCAGAGAAATACTCAGAATATGATGGGGGGAAAAAAGAAACAAAGGAGCTTTCAGAAAAAGGAAGAGAAAAAATGAGAATACTCCAATTCTCATAATAAAGACCAGGAACATTCATGTGGTCTGAATGGCCAAGAAACCAAAGGTGCTTGGACCTGCACTGTGATCCCAGCTTCAGACAGTTGCCCATGCCTGCCCCGGGCAGATGCTAGCAGAATGAATGATGTTGGTTCCGGTAGGGTTCAACAGGATTCTGGATTTATTAGGTCTTCCCAGTCAAGCTCATCAAGATTAATTTATGCAGTTTTTCTATTATTGGGCTCGTATATATTGTTTTGTGACCTTAGACCCTAGACCCCTCTGTCTGTCCAGATCATTCTTCAGACTCGATTCAGATTTATATTTTGGGGAAGGAGAGAATGGAGATGGCACGGAGCGCGTGCCCAACTCTTGCCCTGCTGTGGTGTTACAATATGGCTTGTAACTTCTCGGATATTCCCTAGTTTAGACATAGCTTCATTGGGCCATGTTTTGAGTGAGTCTAGACTATTTCCAGGTTTGTATGAAAACTCTGTCACATCGTTTGCTGGCATACTCAGGAAATTGTAATGAGTATCAGCTTGCTGTAATTGTGATGGCTGCCGAAGGGGGACTCGTGAGAAGCCCAGAGACCTGGAATATCTCAATGCTTATGGCTGCTTCTAAGACTGCTCTCCAGAAATAATTTGCACATACTCACTGACTCTGATTCTGCAACTGGAATTGCAACGTGACAGAATCGATGATTTTTTTTTTTTTTTTTCTCCTCTTCAAATCCTTTTGGGTTTGAATTTGGTTATTAGGATGTCTTGCAATTATGGCTTCTTGAAGCAGTACAACATAGCAAATGTAATATGAAATGTTCTTAGACATCTTGAATACCATGGCAGTTTGAGGGAAAGATCCAAGTATACTCTTCCTCCAAGTTTGTTGCCTTGACTTTTCGCTCGTGGATCCTGCCTTGAATTTCATGATACAGCAGCTAAGTCATAAACAGATGTGCTTGACCCAGCTGTATAAAGACCAGCTAGAAAAGACCAGCTACAAATCTGAAGGCAGCACAAAGATTGCTTGTTCCAACACTCCAAAGAGAATAAGGAAAGAGATAAGCTTTGCTCAGGCTGGACTTCCCTGGAGCATCCTGCCTCACTGTAAAGGAATTTGCATATATTTTGTATGCTGTCTGTGGGGAGACCGAAAAGGAATTTGACATCCTTAGGACCATTTCCTCCATATGCTACCTCCTTCCCATCCACAGGCTACTCTTCCAGGTGTGATCTTTGTCTTAGGCTGGTTTTGATCTTTACAGAAGTTTTTAAAAAAAAAAACCAACAAAACAACTTGTGATTTTGTTGTAGAAAAGTCTTACCATCAAATAATTAGGCAGATGTTGAAGTCATGGCCAAGAAATAGTCTTTATCGCGCAAAATCTGTTTTTACATGCTGTGATGTTATTTACCTTTAATCTGCCTAAGCTGTGGTCCTTCACATGTATGAAGTATGTTGTGATTCACCCCTGTGCAGAAGGCTAGTACAAGCCAGAGCCGGTTAAATCCCTCTCAAACTCTCAAAATGGCTCTTACATTGGATTCTACTCTGGAGGAGAAAATGAATGGATTGTTTTAAATATATTGCCCCATCTGGGATCTCTTTCTTCTGTATGCCAATGCTTAAATAAAACCTGATTTATCTTATTAGGTAGGAACTTATATCTTGCCACATGTAGTTCTGAAGATGATTTTTTCTCCTGCTTCGGGACCCGATTCTCTGAAGTACTGAGTCTCTGCCGAGGAGGTGCTGAGCACCACGCGTCCTGCTGAAGTTCAAGGCAGGGTGAAGTCACTCAGCACTTCCACGATTAGGCACTTTGTGACTGTGTTAAAGCTTTTCTACCAGAAAGAATTGCTCTTTTCATGGCATTTATTACATGTCTCCTTGAGTCTCCTTTGCAGACTCTTTCTGCCATCTTTCTGTAATATGAGGAAATTTGATCCTGGAGTTATGGTGACAAACCCTTTCGAGCCGTGCCACTGCAGCTTTTCTTATCACCAGAAACCATCAGTGGAATTACAGCTCTCTATTATTTGGTCGCTTTTTTCTTATATTCTATGATACATGGGCTTGAAAGCTCAAGTGTATATTACTGCACAGAGACACAGAAGATGGCTTTCACATTAAAATCTCTTTGAAGAAAGGAGTAAGGGGGGGGGCGGGAGGGAATCACCTAATTAAGTAATTACCTGGTTGTCTCAGTTTATTGAGATACAAGTAATAACTTATTAACAAGAATGCAGTTCTGAGTGGCTGGTAAATAACCTCCTAGAAAGCTCTTTGCGTCGGCAGTGTCAAAACTACTGAGAATTTCCTGCCGCCTGCTCTGCTCTCCTCTGCTCTGCTCTGCAGCCCTGCCCTCCTCTTCCACCCAGTCGCTTCTTCCTTCTCCCCTTCTGCAATGCACTTCTGTTTTTACACTCACTTTGCGTTTCTGGAAATCTGTCACGTCGCTGTCCGGCGGGTTTGCTTGGGGCCAGCTCCACGTTTAGGGTGAACTGCCACAGCTCGGGTTTATGACAGCTGAGGATCTGACCCTTCGTGTATCCTCTAACCCCCTATGCCAGAGCAATTTTGGCCAGAATGTAGGCTGGTTTATAGATGTATACCCTGCCTACGTTTTAACACAAAGCAGGCTAGAGGAAGTCTTGTTTGTGAGCATTTTTATTATTATCCCCCCTTTAGCTCATGAGTCTAACCTCACCAGTGCAGCTCGTCTGTCTGCTCAGGATGCACAGCTGCGAGTGTCTTAACTTCTGTGCATTAGCATCTTCAGAAACCATCTCATTTGGAAAAGTAGCAGTGGCCTCTTTGAGTGGAAAGTGCTTCTAGGCCTCAGGCTGAAGTAGAAAGGACAGATTAGCTAAGCTAGGACTGGTTAGGAGGATTTTTTAAGAGTTTTTTGCTTTATCTGCACCAGGTACAAAGTTTCATTCAAAACTGAAATAAAGTGTAGTGGCTAATGTACAACACTCTTGTTGGAAAACCCTCCATAGATTCTTTCCTCTTAAGCATCAGCAGCAAGACTTAATTTTGTAAGTCCCAGATGGTATCTGGGCAGGGCCCTTAGCAAGCCGTCAGACTGCACGGTTGTGCCTGGTGTCACCACTTGTCCTTTACTGCTGCTCAGGATGGGTGTGAAGGAAAAAGACTCCCCTTTGAATTCTGGGTTCAAGAGACTAGCTGAGTTCGTTGTGATGAGTATCACAGGACTGGATGAGACAGTTTGCCTGGGTATTTGTCAAGGAATAAACAAAACCCATCTCCTTAATCCTCTCCCATGGCCAGCCATAAAAATTGTATGTTTTTTCTCACACGGCTTTAGGATGGAGGTGTACCAGCCAGCTCCTCACCCATGTGGTAGAGCTGTCCATGGGCTGCTCCTTGGTGCCAGCAGCCTCCAGGGACGGTTCTGGGTACTATGAAGGGACAATTTAACTTTGGAAACGTGCCTCCTTCTGGCATGCCTCACTGCTGCTGTGTCAGCTTTGGCTTTTTCAGTCCGGGAACTGCCTCATCTTGCTCCAGGCCATCCGTTGTATCCCCTTGTTGTTGATGGCTGTGCTTGTTTTGGGGGCGGCTGGGGGGTGAAGAGGAGGGACTGAATGGTATCATGAGAGCAAATTAGATCAGGGCTTCAGGTACATGATAATCAATTTGATTTTAAACTTTACATTTTTGTCTCCTGTCTGTGGGGTAAGCTGCTCTTCTATTGATGCTTCATTGCTCATTAAATCTCCTGTCCTTCACTCCATTGCTCTGAAGCTTCCCATCTATAAAATTGCTATGGTGACTTCATATAGAAATTAAAGAAGAAACATTCTTCTAATTGCAAGCAAACCTGGCCTGCCTGCTTTTCGTAGATGTTTGGTACATGCTGTATTTGACAACATGAGGGAAGAATGACAGCCTGGGTGAAAATAAATTGGCCATTCTTTTTTTTTTTTTTTTTTTTTTTTTTTTTTTTTTTAAAAAAAGACGTTAGTTGTATTCTTGTATCTATTGTTATCAGTATGCAGAGCAGAAGTCTGAGAGTCCTTAGGTCAGTTTGGACCGAGTTTTATTGGCCTTGGGCTCTGTATTTGATGTACTGTTGTGTAGTGTTGCATAACCAGCCCTTTGCAAACATTAACAGTAATCTAAGGTTCAGCCTGAGTGACAGCTATGCATTGTGAGTAGGTCTGTTTAGGTGGCAGGGTGATGTAAATAAGGATGACTAAGCCATGCCACATAAACAGAACTCGCCATATGATATTGTTCCCTTTGCATTTTTCTAAGTCTTTTGAAGTTGGGGAGAGGGAAATGACAGGGTGCATGAAAGCAGCACAGCTCACAGCTCAGCAGTCAGCCGTAGTCTGAGATTTGAATTACAATATCTCTGCCAGATGGACACAGATACCTATGAGGACGCTAGGACAAGGCTGCTTCTTAGAGAGGTCAAGTGACTCAGTGTACTTCACCACATCTGTAAAGTGAAAATTAAAAACCTGGAGGCATAGTTGTCGTAATTTCTAAAATTTAAAGAGACAGAACTAATTTTTTCCTCTTGCTTTTTTTTTTTTTTTGTCTGGAATATAGATTAGAACCATATTCGAAAAGCTCATTTTTTCTTGTCAATCAGTAAGGGCAGCCAGTCAGACCTCATCAGTGTAATAATGGATGTTCAGAGTGAATTAGTTAGCCCGATCACATCAGAGGTGACACTAAAGAAGGGAGGGGAATACTTTATGGTCTGCAGTGCATTCACTTCTCTGGTAATTTGTCCACACCTGGAAAAGAGAGGAAACTGTCCCCCCTCGTCCCCCCAGTTATGGCCAAACAACTTCAGCAGGAACTGAGGTAGAAGATCACCTTCTGAATGATGCTGCTCTGGCCAAAGCATCACACTAAAAGCTCTCCAGTGCCAAGGGCTTAAACAATCAAAGTACTTCTTGTTTACCACTTCCCTCCTCAGCTTATAGTTCCTTAAATTCTGAAATGTCAGAAGTCTCAGATTCTGACATTCAAAAATTGGGCTACAATAACATTTTAAGTACTGATTTTATTAATTATTTGTTGTTAATCCTGCAGAGTCCACCAGTATTCCAGGGTTTGGTGAAAGTAGACATTCGAAGGAGATGCAGTAAGAGAGCCAGCGAGCATTTGAGCTTGGTCTGGATGCATCTGAATGACAGGGAGATAGGCCTGTCTTTGCACTCAACAGATTTCTGTGAGGGTGAAGGAGTAAGAGTCATCAATATAAAATGGTGAACTCTACCCAAACTCCTGGATGGGCCAGAACGGAGAATGAGGACAGGACTGGGTGGCCTCTGAGTGAGTGTGTTGCTCCAGCTGCAGGCAAACTGGAAAGACATTTGTCAGGGCACAGCAAGGGAATGCTCTTAAGTATATGACCCTGCAGCGTGGCAAGCCACTAAGGAAATTCAGTGCAGAATACTATTAGAACAGACCAAAGTGGCTAAGATAAACAGGGAGATAAAGTGAGAGCTTTGAGGAACCCATCAAAGGATCAACATGCTGCAGAAACAAGGGCCAGCTGGAATGGAGCAAGGATGGAGGTTTCACCTCTCTTACTTAGCTAAGGGAGGTTCGCATACCCTTACGGAACTAACGAGGTGGGCAACCAGGCCTTATTGTCTGCTGACATCCCCTCCATACAAAGGCAGTTTGTAGGGTACAGGAAAAGGTTTATTTTCTCCAAGCAGGGCCGTGTCAGTCCATAAGTCATTGTATCCTTTTTATTCATTTAGATATTTCTGCATTGCCCATGTGTGGCAGGATACCATCGCATTGTATTGCTCAGAGTTTCCCTGCAACTTTCTGTGCATAAAAATAGGTTCAAAACCATCAAACAAATCAAAGATAAGATAAGTTGTGAGCTTCTTGTAGTTACACTTTTGTAACCTCTGAGGTCTTATCAAAATAAAAAATACCCCATGCTATGCACGCTTGAAAGAGGATCAAGATACATATGTTAAAGCTGTTGAGACAAGAACAAATGAATATAAATCTAGGCATAAATAAACTTAGCCCAGATATTTTCAGAAGACTTCTAGTCATCAGAGAGATGAGGCTCTGAACAGACACTAATCAGAAATGGTTTTAAGATGAGGGTCAATACATTTAGGAACAGAACTCTAAGATATGTTGGTCAAGAATAACAAGGACCTAGATGACATCACTTAGGAAGTTTTTCTGGTCCTTTATGTGTGATTTATCTATATGTAATGTTGCTCTTGTGTTGACAAGGCTTTGTGGGAAAGTCTCACCACGTGAAACTTCTCTGTGGCCAGTTAAGCATCTTTTTCTGATAATCAAATTCTGTCAGTCACAAAATTCATTTTATATATAGCCCCAACACACAAATATGCACATATACACACACTTATACATACATATACATATATATACACACTTATATAAACAAATGGAAAACACAAGCTGCTGTTAATGAGTCACCAGAAGATTGAATGGTAATCTTTACAGAATTGAATAGTGTTTTTCTTTGTCCTTACGTTCTGACACCAAACTTGGAGCTTCTGCAAAGGATCTGATTTTTAGAGTGCAATGGGTTTTGAAAATCAGGTCTATTAAAGGGCTTATATTGAGAATCCAAAAATCTAGTTTCCAATTAGCATTTGCAAAGTTATATTATTGTACAGTTTAAGCGGGAAGAAGTCTTAATTTGCTTTGGGTCACATACTTTTGTGACTTAGAAATCCATATTCACAACATAAACTCAACAAGAACTGCTACTTTTAACTACTATAATAACAACCTATATACGTCTAAATAGAGGAAAATATATTTCAGAAGTTCTTTGCAAAATTTCTTAAGATTTATGAATCTGTAGCCATTTTTCTTGCAAACATTCAAGCTGTTGATTTTTTCTGCCTACAAGCGTTTTTAGGAAACGATTTCTAATTTGTGTTGTTCCATGGAGGTCTTGCAAAAAGCCACTAATATAATACCATATGACTTGGGGGGATCAAATAATCTGTGCAAATATTGACTCACAAATATCCAGCACATTCAGCAAACAGTTCATAAGTAATTCATTGGATAAAATGAATACAGAGGTTCAGAGCATTGTTCTGAAAAGCAAATTTTTCAAGATCATAGCCTCTTCATTGGGAATTTACCTAAATAAGAAAAAAAGTAAAATCAAAGTCATTAGGAATTTTTTTCACCAGGCTCCTAATGCAATGTCCACTGTCATCTTCTCTTCCCTCCCCACCCGTCCACTATCATCTTTCTATTAGCTTTCTTGTTTTGGGCACTACATTAATAGGAGTATTTATCTGATCAGCATAAGTTTCAGTAGCTTCTAGGATTTTGCTGTTGTGAAGAAGATGTTATGTGGGTAACTTCTAGAGTGCCATGCATCAGGGCTGAAATGTTCTTGGTGCATAGAAGTGAGTAGAGAGATGTTTCAAATTTAGTCTTTTTCTTCTTCAGTACAGAGAATACTAAATATTGTTTTGCAGAAACCTCTGAATAACTGTAGGAATGTCTGCCTCAGAGGAGCCATGTATTATGCACTCATCTTCCTGTTTCAGTTTTTTCTTTTTTTTCTTGGGGGTAAGAAAGGCTTGTTGCAGTGAAATCTGCCTTCTGGAGTGAGGGTATATCAATAAAATAACATACAGTATGGAAGCTGAGAGTATTTACAAAATCAGTTAAAGAGGCAGGTTTTCTGTTCCCCAGCTGTTTCTCAGAAGGCTCACCAACAAGATATTTCATGCAAAAAGCTGAAGTAATTTTTATTAAAACTTTCCCCCCAAAAATTTAAAATACGTTGTCACAGACTATTTAAAGTTGTGTTTGCTGTCATGGATATGCTAGGCAACCTGTCACCAGATGGACAGTTCTTCATGGATTTCTTTCTTTTAACAAGAGTCGCTTGTTTTACATGCAAATTTGTCATTTTAAATTCATCCGATATATAACCATTCTCATCCCACAGCCACGCTGCTAATCATGTACAGTATCGGTGTACCACTTAATTCCCACTCGAATGCTATCAGTGAGCCTTGAACGAGAAGATGCAACTTTTCACTTTGAAAAGTTGCACTTGTAATGTCCCCGCAGCCTGATCCTGACTCTTTTGAAATATTCTTAGACGCGGCCTCCCCTCTGAATCAGCCTAAGCTGGTTCGAAATGCTACCCTGTGTGATAGGAAAGCTTCTTGGGAATGGTACCGTGTATTGCAGGAGCACAAACGAACATCTGCAAAGATCATCGAAAACTTTAGAGAAGGCAGCTACCCTTGAGATGACCAACTACAAATTTCCTGAGTAACTTGCCAAGGGAATGGCAATAGGACATCGACTGCAGCTGGAATTGTCGTAGAAGGACGTAATTTCTGGCAGCAGAATTAAAATGTCCAGCCATGCTTTCTGGAGCATTTGCCAGCTGAGTGGCAACACTCAAAGGAACAATTGAAAAACCTCCTAACAGTCCACACAGTAGTGGTCCAAAACCATCTTGAAGCAAGCTTCTTAGATGAGTGCTAATGAAAACATGGAATATAGCCACTTTTGCTGTCTTCATTCAATGTGGAGGGTGCACTCTGCTTGAAAGAGTTTAGAAAAGACCTTAGAGGGTGTTTCCAAAGAAAAGTACATTAAATTTTTATAACCTTATTTCTACAATATACATCTAGCAGTGTTCAGAACAGTTCAGACGGTTTGGTTTACCCCTGAATAATGTGCTACCGGTATTCGACCTGGAAAACAGGTTCTGAGAAACCCACCTTTTCTTTCGACACCACTGAGCTGAACAATCTGGAGTATAACCTCAGCTGGTGTCAAAGATGTTATCGCTGAAGACAGTGGAGTCAAAGATGTTATCGCTGAAGACAGTGGAAGCGCACTGATTTACATTAGCAGAAGTTCTGGCTCTGTGCCTTCTTTTGTCCTCCATCCCAGCTCCAGCGTTATAACAGACCACTCTTGAGTAGACTGGAAGGATTAAACTGATGATTTGGTATTTCAGGGATTAAAAGGCAGCCTATGACAGAGCATATGGTCTTCTTCTGCCCTTTAGTATTCCTATATCACGCATCTAATGCAATCTGCTGCCACAGGAATAGGAAGCCTGATAACCTGTTAGAAATAGAATGAATAAGAGATTTGTAAACAATTGCACCCTGTATAAATTATGAAAACAGCACACAATAAGTTTATTAGCCCAAGAAAATGAATTGATTAAAGTGTGTGAACGTTTCTGAGCTTTTAAAAAGCAAACGATCAAATCTACAAATTATATAGGTCTTTAAGAGTACAAATAAATAAAATTAATAACCAGCCCAGTTGGTATTAAAGATTGTGTGGCCAGAGAATTCATCACTCTATTGACCCGAACTTTGGACTGGTTACATAGCCCAGATGTAATTAAACACACGCACAGTTTACCTGCCTCAAAACTGCATCAGGTTACACTGGGTTAAACTAAATGCCACAAGCTCGGATGAATCCCGAAGGGCTTTTGCCTCTTGCGCTAAAATGTGAGATTACTGCCCTTTGTGTTTCAAGTTGTATCACAACAAACATTCTGTGTAAGAGGACACAGCAGTTTATATTGCAAACGCACCATAGTTTCTGCCAGCACAGAACTGGCTTTTATCTTTTTTCCTCCCTTTTTTCAAGTATTCTAAGGCACAGCCTTAATCCTCCGTTAAACAAAATTATCTCTAGGCTCATTAGGACTCTGGAGTTCATCGTAACTGGCACCGAGCAGCAAACAGGCAAAGGGAAGGTACTGGGTATCAGCACTGATAACAGGCATCGTGCGTGATTCTTCGGTGCTGAAATACCCTTCTGCCATGGCTGGCTGCAAGCGAATTGGCTGGACAGATTTTCCAGATCCCCTGAACGTTCCTAAATTACTATACTCACCCAATTACAGTCCTCAGGGGTCACATTTCATTTTCTGAAAACTGGTAACAGGCCACCACAGCTGATGAAATGATGTGGGTATCCAGGCAACTATTGTGCTGTTTGATTAATATAGCAAACACTTGTGTGGCATGATCTCACATGCCTCCAAATGTTCCACACGATCTGCCTCGAACTGGAGACCATAAAAGTTTGCCTCATAGTTACATTCCTAGTCTTGCACGGCTTGGATTTTCCAGATGAAAATATTTATTAGCACTTCTTAATACACCCCTCTTTCGTATGGTTTAACCCCTGATTTATGCGTGAAGGTGTTTAGAAACAGGAGTTTGATTTCTGCTATTTCTTCTGATCTCTTTTTTCTTCGGTAAAGTTTATTCACGTTACTCTAAGCCAGTTAGCTGTGGGAGGGTTTCAGCTTGCTTTCAGGTATTAAAATAGGTAGATTTGCCACAGACTTTTAATTCAGGATGTAATCTCACTCCTGTTGATATTTCCAACAGCTGTAGCATGGGCATCTGGCTAAGGGGGAAAGGGGTACAGACAAAAAGTGCAGCTTCTTGTTGTCAGAGAAATAACAGAGAGATCTCTAAAATACCCTACGTCTCTCACTTTAGTGGAGAGGATCCGAGTACTGCTTCCCCTTCAGACACCCTGAAAGTACATTTTTAAAAAGGTAGACCCAGCAGTGGCACCAGGACCGTAAACAAATATCTAGCCTGGTTTCCATTTTGGCCAGCACCATTTTCTGCAGGCAGCCGATGCGCTCTGCTTTGCAAACGCTGGAGAGGCAGCGAGGCAGGAAAGAACCAGCGTGCAGCCGTCACATTCCCCCAAGGAAACTCGGCGGCTGTGAGGCAGCGGCGAGCGCAGCGGGCAGCACCGGCTGCCCATCCCGTCCCACGGTTTCCGAGGGGTACTCAAGGGTTAACGGAGCCTATAGTGGAGTGTTTGCTTTCTTCTGTTTGAAATCAAACATCTGATCTTTATCTGAGGTGACAGGTTTAATGCCTTTCTTCTCTGACAAATTTTTACCCGAAGAGGAATGCAAACACGTATAGCGGTGTGGTTTTATAAGTGCTCATCTGAGCAAGCCAATATTGGCAGCTTCGTCCTCTAATAAACAGCAAAGCCATGAGCTGGTGCCACTTGCTTAAAAAAAATTTATATCCCTTACATCATTTAAATGACTTGACTTTAGATCTGTCAGGGGTCAGGTACTTTGACAGAGCTTTAGGCAAGGCAAAGTATCACGGTTCAGCAATGCTGACTTCCCTTTCTCTCTCTCTTTTCCCTTTTCTTTTTCTTTCTCTTTCTGCTGCTTCTTATTTAAGTTAATTTACTGTTTGCAAAATACCCTCTTGCCAGCTTCATAGAGGGAAAAGCCTCTCTCGTGCACATGGCAGGATGTGTTCTGGTCAGCAGAAATTTGCTTTAGACTAGGTCTCTCCCTCTGGCATGCTCTACTCCCTTCCTGAGGAACCAGACAAGGGGCAAAGGGACAAATTAGTGCTGATGGTGACTGTGGACTTGATGTGGACAGACCACTGCTCTGCAAACAGAACTGTGAAGTACAGTGTGTTTTAAATAGGCCAGTGAAGCTTCATGAAGCCATGGTAGGTTGCAGTTGTTTTTATGGTAATTTTTACATACCTGAGCACAGCAAATACTGTCTGATTCAAAATGGCTTTCTATCACCTCTAACTTATTGGGAAAAACTGGGTCCTGCTTTGACTGAAACTTTTGCTGTAGACCTGAACCACAAAACGCTGTTTGCTAACTAAATCTGTAAAAGCTTAGTAGCTCTGGTAGGTTAAAAAATAGACTTACTTATACAGCCCTGCAGTAGCTCCATGGTTGGATGGTATGATAATGCTGAGAGTACCTGCAGGAAACGTTGAAAAGCCATTGCGTTATATCATGAAGTTTTCATTTTGGCTTACAACACTGCTTAACTCAAAAATGGTGGCAGAATGCTTTTTGGCTGTTTGTGGCTGTTTGGAAGTCCACAGTGTTTGGTTAGATCACAAATTAAACTAAGATTAAAAGTACTGAGCTTGTCTCTTAATAGAGGTGGGAGTATAGAGAAAAAATGTACCTTCAAGATGCTTGCAGTCAACCAAGTAAAAATGATCATCAGCGGGGTCAGGCAGAGTTTTGGTCAGCTAATTGCCTACAGCAGGATTAGGGTTAGATGTGTTCGGGTCATGTTTTAAAACACTTTTCACCCACTGAAGTTTCTAGTGTACTTCTTCCTCCATTTTCTCACACCAAGAGCTTGTAGTACCCACTGATAATGATGAACAAAACTACTTGCCGCTAAAATAACATGCAAGCAACCCTACTGTGGTGTTTGGGAGGTCACCACCTTTTCCCCAGACCTTTCGCCTCAAGGTCTAGGCCTCCTAGGACAGAACAGAAGATGCAGGCTGTGGTGTTTGGACACAGGACTCCTGGATTTTTAATTCAGTCTCATATTGCGACTTTCCTTGTAGCTCACAAAACTGCGTCCCTTCAAGGAAGGGCTCCATATTCCACCAAACATTGGCAAATTGGTGTTACCTTGGAGTGTGTGGAATATAGGATAATGCCTTTCTGGGAAGTCCTTGGATCCACCCTCACGGGAAGCCCGTATCCACTGTGACTCCCTAAGGTCACTTCCAGCCCCCCTGAACAGGAGACGTGAATTTAGACTTCATCATGAATTTGGGCCTATGCCCAAACTCCTGTGCAAACACACCCGAGCCGGTGGACAGGTCCTGCAAAATGAGGACAATCGATCTTCTGTTCCCAGCTGTCTCAGTGGCGGAGAGAGCTGGTGTAGGGTGGTAGCTGGGAGCTCCAGAGCATGGCAAATTGCAGCGCTGGCACCAAAGCTGCCGTTAGCGCTTCCAGCTCCAAACTGCTCTCATCTTTGCAATTCATTACTGGGAATGTGCGTTTTCTGCATGTCAGGTTTTGGTATCACAAGAAGTGTGATCACAACTGGATTCATGCCAAGGACTTGCTTGCTATGGAGCTTCCAACAGGCTTCAGTTCCTTAGCAGCATTGCAGGTAGACAGACATACATGGATGGGAAGGTGCTGCTCCCAAAGCTACCCGAGGGTACCCGTATAAGTGCTATTTCCACACTGTGTGTTGTGACCAGCCTGCTGGATCACAGCAGGAGAAGACCTGAGAGAGGATTCCCAGACTGGCACGAGGTTTATTTGTGCTGTGATGAGAATCTGGCCCCATTGATCTTTGCTCATTTGCTGATTCAGGGTTCCCGTTGGATTTTGCCTGTGCGGTCCCTGGCTGCGCCCTTTCCCCTGCTATTTCTCCTGCCAGCAGGCTGAAATGCCAGTCAGCTATCACTTTTTTTTAATCCGCCAGCGCTCACTGACGGAGAGCCAAACAGGAGCATAAGCTGTATATAGGCAGCATACCGTTCAGGTGATGTTACGCTACCACGTCTGTACAACGTTACTCCTTTATTTATTATTCTTAAAAGTTGCCAAGTGGGAAGGAAAAAAGTATCCAATCATAGAATCACAGAATCACGGAACCATTTAGGTTGGAAAAGACCTTTAAGATCATCAAGTCTAACTGTTAACCTAGCAGTGCCAAGTCCACCCCTAAACCATGTCCTAAACCAGTCTATCTGAGTGCAGCTGAGAACCTCCCCAGCCACCCCGCACGGCTCCCACCACCTCGGTATTACCTGGGTGCAAACATTCACCCTCCTGCTATGTTGCTGAAGACGCCCAAGACACGACCCGAAAGAAGATGGACCTCTAGGTACCGGGGTCGGGGAGCGTGGCGAAGCACAGCCTGCCCCAGCGGCGAGGGGGGCTGGGGCACTGGCCGGAGGGTCCCAAGCCACCAGCCCGCTCCTCAGCTGCTGGCTTTTCCAACATGATCTATAGAGTGATGCTGACAGTAGATTTTCTGGCAGCAATAAAGGTGGCCTGATTCAGAGAATAATTACTGTATGCAAATGAGTGTGATTTTCCTCTGCCCTTTTATGGATGACTCTGCTCTGCCATTCATCAGGGCCACAAATTTCACTTGGTAGGAGACGGATTTAAAGAGACAGCCGCCTCTAGAGCTTTGTCTTGGACTTACTAAATCCATGCTTAAGTGTCTTCATAAATAGACGTGCATATGTTATAAAGGGGATGGCAGATTCCAGCCTCTTTATCTATGTATTATTGCTTAGGAAACTGTTGAGAAAACATCCGACTCTCTGGCCATACAGTATATGAAAGCTTTCACTGCTTTGAATAACAGTCTCTTCTCAAATCAGGGTTATATGTGGTTTAGTATGGCCTCTAGTGTGTTTTTTCTCTCTCGCTGTGTCCTTTATGATGTTTATATGGTATGTGCCTCGGTGTGCAGTGGAGGAGGGAAAGAGCGCTATATTTTTTCTGATGACGATTAGTTAATGGCTATCACGTTCACCGTAGTAATGGCAGAGGCTGCACTCGCTGCAAGAAGCCTCGGCGTGTTTGTGCTGTTGAGGTTCAGTCCACCTCATCGCTAGGAGGAAAATGTCCCATAGTCTTGGTTCTCCTGTCACCGTCTTGATCTGATGATGCAATCAATATATCATGATAAAGGGGGTGGGGGGGGGGGAACCCCACAGCAGAGAAGAACCAAATCAAGATTTTTGTTTCTGAGCATGGTGTGTGCCTGGTGGGTAGCAGGAAAAGAAAATCATGATGAAGTCAGTCTGTTGTCATTCCCTGATGCTGGACACAGGAACACGGTGGGGTGTTCACACGAAATCTGTAGCACATAATGTGTCATTGCTAAATATCAATTTCTGCACTTGCTCCCAGCGTGTGCCGTGCACCCTCCTCCTCGGAGCACGGAGGAGAGGGGAAGGAGAGTGCTATAAACGGAGCAGGCCCGTCTGTCACTGGCCTGTCTTGTTACTCGTACGGTAACTATATACCGGTGTCAGTACATCCAGAACACTTTTCTTCCAGTGCCACTCAAAAGACAGAGGAGAGAAGCTGTGATGTTTCTGTGTTTACCGACAGTGTGCACCACTAGAGGCCATCACACACTTCCCTAAATAAATATCAATTAATGCACTTGGTTATAGGGAAATCCGGGAGATGGGAACTGGGCCTCTTAACCTACCCTCCCAGCACCAGTACTTCGGTTCGGGGGTCAGGTCCTTCGGCTCACAGAACTGTGCAAGAGATACTTCGAGGGTGGAGCTGTTTTAGGGAAGTCTTTGGCCCATACGCAGGATGTGTCAGACGTTCCTTTTCCTTTGAATGTGACAAGTAGGCGTCAAAGGAAGGTGGAAAGAAGCAGGCCAGGAGCCCATTTTCCTCGGGCTATTGAGAAGAACACAGACCAACATTTGCAGCGAAATGGGGCGATAGGGAAAGTTTACCTGCTCTAAGTTCTGCCACAAACATGAAATCTGTGTCTTGTTCACTTCCACTTTTGGCAAGTTTCTTCAGTCTCACAGGGGCAGGCTTGGACCACACTCCTACATCCGAACCTCCCCACTCCTTGCAACAAACTCTAAGTTTGCCCCACAGACTTGGGCAGCTAAGGAGTTGCTCGACATGAGTGAAGTTTTTCTGACATTGGGAGGCACGGATGATCTTCTGGTAAACAAAACTTATATTGAGTAGTCCTGGGCATCCAAATTTTTCTGTGGAAATTGAGGAAAATTCCTGATTGTGATTTGATGCTAGTAAAAAGTCAATTGTATCGAAAGGGTTTTATTCCAAAACTCAAAGCTGAAGATGGGTGGTGTAAAATCTCACGAACCAAAACCAGTGGTGCTGATCCGGCGAAGCCTGCAGAGATGCTACAAGCGCTTCCATGTAGGTCTGTGATGAAGCTGAACTCCACACTGGAGAGCTCAGCGCTCACCCAAGGAGGAGAGCAGCAGGGCAGAGGCAAGTGTTTGGAGAGTAAAGTTAATTATTGGCAGCAAAAAAAGCAGCTTTTCTATATTATTAAGAGGTATTTATCCTATGTCTGTAGAGCTGCTGTTCTAATGTAGGTTGACCTCTGACAAAGATTACAATAATTTGACATTCTTGCATTGCGTTAATAGCCAGAGTGACTCATTCAGGAGGCGGATTCTGACTTACAACTTCAGAGCCAATCTGCTCTGTGTTCCATTATTATTTCTGTGTTAAGGCGAGCCTTAAGGCTTCAACCCCGAAGGGTTTCCATGTAGCTTTGGTGCATAGTAGGAGATCAAAGGCGTTACGAAATTGTTTCCCTGATTCCCTGTTTCCCAGCAACCAACTGGCATCAAGCGGATATCCTGCACTGCTGCTGGGGAATGCTTGGCACGGAGGTCGGCCAGCCTTATGTGCCATTGGGCACTGGAGTCCCTTTTGACTCTTTTCCTTCAGGCCTGGGCGTGGTACTGGGATTCAGGGAGCTGTCCCATGCAGGGCAGACTCGGTGTAATGAAATTGCACGCTGCCCGGGGCAGCCGGGGGGCCCCGATGGCAGGAGCTGGGGGGATGCCCTGCGGGGCCCAGCTGAATTCCTACCAGCCGCGAGGTGCTGCCGCTGCCGTGGAGTCTGTTTAACAAGCGTTTAACCATTGTGCTATTTGAACAAATTTTACTGACACTGGACAAACTAACCTTGGACAGACATCATGGGACCTTCCAGTAGTCTGCGAGAAGTCTGATCTGGGACTTATGTCGTGGTTTAACCCCAAATTGTAACCCAATACCACGCAGCCGCTCGCTCACGCCCCCCTCCCCGGTGGGGTGGGGAGGAGAATCGGAGAGAAAGGAAAACTCGCAGGTTGAGATAAAAACAGCTCACCAGGACAGCAAAGGAAAAATATAAAAATATATTAATAATTACAATAATGATAATACATATAAGGATAATAGAATATATAAAACAAACAATACACAATTTCTCACCTCCCGACGACCGATACAGCCCGTCCCGAGCAGCAGGCAGGGAGCAGGGGTATCCCCCCCAGCTATCCCAGAACAGCAAGTTCCAGAGAGAGCAGGCGAGGGAACGAACAGCCGAACGAACAAACGAAGAACAAAAAGGAAAAATCAGGGAAACAAAAAGCAACCCGAAGGGAAGCTTAAGGATTAAGGCAAGTTAAGGGTCTCAAAAGCCTAGTGTCCCACCGTCCGACCCTCACTTGTACCAGGCATGACGTCTATGGTATGGAATACTCTCTTTGGCCAGTTTGGATCAACTATCCTGGCTCTACCCCTCCCAAGTTTTTGCACCTGCACATTAGCAAAACCTGGGAAACTGCAAAATGTCCTTGGTTATTTAGCAGCAACCAGCAACATCAGTGTGCTGTCACCGTTCTTCTCACACTAAATCCAAAACACAGGAGCTGCTGGAGACAAAACTAGCTCCGTCCTGGCCTAAACCAGGACAACTTACAAAATAGTCAGGGCAGGGTTAGGGAATGGAGCAAACACCTCCGAGGAGAAGGTTTAAATAAGTATATTTATTTTTCTTTAGATCCACAAGACATTTAGGACTGAGGCCTTTTCAGACTGATTAACCCAGTGCTGCTGGTGGTTCGTATGAGTGGGAATAAGGCATGAATTTCAAAACTGCTTTTCTCTGCTGCAAAATCTCCAGACCACAATCAGAAGAAAGGGAAGGAAAGAGGGAGGAAAGCTCATTAAAGGGGGAATATTCACAAAGGTTTTAATTCAATGCAGATCTGCATGTGACTGTATCCCTTCCCACCTGCAACTTACTTTCTTCCTCTCCAACTTCTCCCTCTTCCGATTCTCTGTGAACGCAATTGAGAGATGGCTTCCGCAGCCCAGGTCTGTATATTGCACCCCATATGGTTTGAATATGTACTCAATGTAAGGCCTAGAGTTACTGTTACACATTTCTAGTAGTCCCCGCTGCATGCTAGGCACTTGCGGAGCGTTCAAGAAGGAAGATTTCTGCTCCAAGGAGTTTGCCATCTAAGAGCAGCGACAAAAGTTGACAGAGGGTAGGGGGGAAATGATAGGAGGTTTACATACAGTCAGCTGGACATGACAGGAGCGATTTAAAGTACAGATGGGAAGAGGTCCTGCAGGTGAACTCCAGGAGGTCTTGCCGGGCACCCAGAGTCGCACAGCTGAAGTCACAGAGGCAGCTGTGGAGCAACCTGACAAGGAGATAAACAGGCTGTTGGCATGGGAGTCCACCTAGCTGAGCAAAACAGATTGGCTTTTTTCTTATTTGTGAATAAAGGTACTCTTTAAATTAGTGGTCTAAATAAGGTAAAGTTCCCTATTCAATCTGACATTTTTTTTATGTGGAGATGTTTCTATGAAATTTGAACTATTACGTTTTTTCAGCTAAGTTTTCACCAGCTGAACTCCACTTGCAACTAGCTCTTCTTCTGCCGAACATTTTCCTCCTCTTCTCACAAATCCCTTGTGCTCCCTCGCATTCACGGACAAATGCTTTGCCAGGAGAGGAGCAGCTACACTACCTCAAGCCAGAGACTTTTGTGTCCGTTACCCATAATGCCTTAAAGTGGACAAAAGATTTCTGAAACACACACTGAGACACACCACAGGAGAATAGTTAAAAGAAAATAGAGCATCTTTTCAGTCAAAACATCCTGCGGTATCTCCACATAATGCTTCATGGCATATGACAGGAAGAAGATGACATCTCTCATCACTAGTCAAAAATAAAAACCATGTCAAGTATGAATTGCCTTTGAAAAAAAACTGTACATGATTTCCATGGTCAGACATCCTGGAAAACCTCCAAAAAGGGGGAAGAAGGAGGGGAAAAAGAAAAAAAAAAAAAAAAAAAGAAGGTTATTGATTTCCTCATTGGGAATGTTATATAACCTTCATATTTTATTAAAAAACTTTACTCTCACTTTGTGAAAGGTCCTTTAACACATTATGTCATTTTGTAACACAATAGTTCTCCAGCTCCTTCCAGCCCCATCTCCCTGATGTGTTCTCTCAACTATAGTTATTTTCTTTCCTTTTAAAAAAAATATTTCTGATAAAATGTTTGCAAGTGTTAAACAAAGGGGTGCACTTTAGTGCAGCATAAGTTAATACAGGCATCAGGCAACACTCAGAACGTGCTGACATATTTCAAGCAAAACATGGGAACGCTTCGGTTAAAAACCTTATTTTTTGTCCTGAAACAGACGCTCATAGTCTTTGTTTTAAGAACACAAAACATTTTTTTTTTTCCCCCCTCGTAATAGTAGATTCCAGCTGCAGGACTCCTCAACTTTTCCTTTCCCCCTTCCTCCTTCTCCACTTCTCCCCCTCCTCCCCTCCATCTCTCCCCCTCCTTCCCATCCGGCGTCTACTCACGCACACATACTCTCTAACTTTTTGTTTTTAGTAGCGGCTGCCCCATAAGAAATGCTATCCAACAGACCTGGTGCCTGTCACCGCTTCCCATCACATGCCTGGTAATTAAACTCTGACTGATTTATTGACTGACAGCCAACAAATCCCAACCCAGTTTTTATGATATACATGCTTCCCCAGGCTAAATTCACTCAAACAACAGCCCAGCTGAAAAGGAGGAGGAAAGGGGGAAAAAAAAAAAAGAGTGATAGAGAAAAAGCGCTACACACACACGCGCGCGCGCACACACACTCACATACAAAAAAATCTGGTATTGGTAGATGAAGGGGAGACATTTTGCAAAGAAAAAAAAACTCAGCACAACATCTCTTTCAAATCCAGACTTGGAAAGGGAAGGGGGGGGGGGAAGGAAAGAAGTAGTAAACATCATTACTTCAGCTTTAAGATTCATTTGAAACGTCTCACGTACAAAAGAGCTCTGAAGGGGAAAACAAGACGTGCTTGCAGCTAATATTACAGTCAAGTTCCAATTTTACCTAAGGGAAAGCAGCTTTATTAAAAGTCATGACTGAAATTGCGTGACAGGTGCCAATATTCTCCACCCTGACAGATGTGTCAGTTTGCGAATGCCATTTTCTTGTCAGCGGTCCCTAGATGGAGTTGCTCCCATCACCATTTGTCTCTCTTCCAGCTAGATCACACATGCCCGTCGCTTGCCTCCAAGCTGCGCTGCGTTGTTTGATATGTGGAATCTTCACAATGAGACTTATTAAAAGACAGTCCATTATTTTTATTTAGAGCATTTCCAAAACAAGCAGAGCGCGCACAGAGATAATTTAAAAATCGTGCGGCGGGTCATCTCCAGGCCAGAGCGGCTCAATTGGAAATGCATAAGAAAGCAGTGTCTCCCCCGAGCCCCTCCTCATCCCTCAGTTCATAATGAGGTTGATTTGAGTGACATTTAACCCTTGAATAATGGCCCTACGAGTCGGCAGGACCGTATAGCTGTGCTCCGCAGAGGCGGTTCAGCCTGAAGGATTAATTTTGCTCCGATTTTTCCTAAATCTCGTCGTCCCCCCTCCTTCTGCTCTACTATTTTGTTACAGGTGGGCTTCACAGCGTACCGCTAGATGTAAAATACTCTTGATCGTCTGTATTTATAGACCCTTTTCCTCCTCCTGTTGGTTTCAAACACAAAGAAAAATGGTATCTCTCAATCGTGCCTGGTATGAACAGCAGGTAAAGCTGCAGCAGACTCCTCTCCAGCCTCTGATGGAAAATTATTACAGATGAAATGATTCTGTAATGGAAATGGTAATAGGAAAGTTTCATTCTAAAGGATGTTTGTGCTAACATGAGAGGCTATAATATGTGATGGATTTGGATGCAGGAGTAAGTGGGATCTCAAACTGAATTTTACTTCATCATTTCTAGAGGTGGCACTGGGGGGCTGGAGGAGGGCTAATGGACAGTGCTTGCAAACATTGCTAGGTGAAAGGACTTAAAATACAAGATTATTGATGTCTCATTGTCCCAGGCCAAGTGGCGTAGCACGTTGTTGCTTCAGCATTTCTTTCTTAAGTACATGGATGCTAATTCTTCTCAGGCTGGAATTAGCTCATCGGTCCTGGTGGGCATTTGTCACTCAGGGAAAGATGTGGGGTTAAATTGCAGCTAACCCTTTGTAGATGACGGGGAGCAGCTTTTAGCTCTCGTGAGGAAACAACATTTACCTCTTTGGCCCTACCTTGGCACAAGACGTGGTCTGGACCCTTTTGCTGCCTGACTGCTGGGGAAGAGTGGGTCTCTGTTACCATCACCGGCAACGCTGAGCGGGCTGCAGGCGAGGCGAGGCTGCAGACTGGTCCTGGTGTCAGGTACCTCCGGTTGCCCAACTGCATCGGGCTGCCGGCACGCTCCTTTGGGCCGTGCGCTCCCCAGCACCCCTCAGCTCTGTCTCGGGCCTCCATCAGCTGGGGACAGTCTGGGATGATCTTCCATCTCCAGCACGTGAGCAGACCCCAAAACATTTGGCGGACAAGAGCTGGACTGAAAAACATCGTAACAATGTTGGACAGGACCTGGGCAGAAAACGAAAGGCTCCCTCTGGAGCAGAGAAAGCAAGGAGGGGAGAAATACTGGAAAAGAAGGAACTGAATAAACTAGAGGTTGGTTGTATAACTTAATGTCCGCGGAAGGCACTCTGATACCGTTTGGGTTGATGAAGTTTTATAAGAATTTGAAAGGAAAGCTCTCACACTCTGCAAGCCTTTCTTAGGGGAGCATTTCCATTGCACAATCGCCTGGAAGGCCCAAGCATAGATCTTTCACTCACTAGTCTGTCACCCTTTCCCACGAGCAAGCCTTTAGAAACTTATTTAAGAATTATAAAACCATGACCAAAAACTATTTGTGAATTTTCTCCCTCGGCTGGAAAAAGAAGATGGGCTGCCACAGGAATATTTTCTCCCCATTCTCCCACAACAGTGTCTGCAAAGCTGAAGCCACCGTGCTGAGAGCAGCTCCAGAAGCAATTATACCATAGTCCCAAACAACAATCAGCTCCGGGGCGGGCGAGGAACATACTAAACTGTTCCTACATTACACATCATATTAGCATTTCTCACTGGGAAGGGAGGAAGGGTTGAGGAGGGAAGAGAGAAGAGGACAGGGAAAGAGATAAATAAGCTGCTCATTTGGTTGATTTGTCTTATTGTTAGATGTATTAATCCGCTCTTCCAGATTCCAGGAATCCATTCTTCCTTTCAAGCTAAAGAAAGAAATGGGCAGCTTCCATCAAAAGCTGGAGAAAAGGCGATGTTTCGGCACTGTGCTCTAGCAGTCAGAAGCTGTGGACTCAGTCGATGGAAGAAAGAAAAAAATGTACAGGTGAAAAGCTTCTGCAGGGCAGGGCAGCAGCCTTCACACGACTGTAGGCACTAACGTAGCCTGTTCAGATGACTGTAACTGCTGTGGCAGATCTGCTCTGGAGTCCATCTTTCAGGCAGGATCAAGGCTTGTAGGTCTTAATAAAGTCAAATCAACACATAGCAATGAAATAATAAGTCTGGGCAGCTGACAGATGCTAATGAGTATGCTTATTTAAACCACCAGCAAAATCCAGTTGAAAACTAAGCAGATATATAAAACTCTGGACTCAATCCTTTTTATTTGGAGAGAGATAATTAGGGCCCATAGGACTTTTTCTAGGAAGATGTTTGGGATGCTGCATTAAGAGCCCATTTCTGAGCATGATTAACCTTGCTGCAAGAGAAAGTATTCCTGTTTTTAATCACAGAATGTGGTTAGTTCCGTGTATTTACAGGATCAGATGATACGGGCAGACAATGGAAAAAACAAATAGGCAGAAGAGGATGGGGTGGTGAAGAACTGTGCCAAAAGCATTAGAGTTGGTGAGCCCAGGGAGACTTACATTATGTTCTCAGCTTTTTCAGTGGAAGGACCTGGTCAGTAGACACACATATGCAGACCTTTTGGGGCTTGGTTCTTTGGCTAGAGGCACATCTAATGGCTATTTTAAACATCACCTTGACAGTAAATGAGACTATTTGCTCTTGTGCCTTGCTTGTGTTGAATATAAGAAAGCATTTACAATATTGACTCCAAAATCATATTCATGTCACGAAACAGTGGGGCCTTCACTGAGCCCAAGTTCATCAGGGTGAGTGCAGCCAGCAGAAAACAAGATTTACACACTGGCAAAAATGGAAACGATCCCTCTCCCCCTATTCCTCCCCCCAACTATTTGCACTTGCAAACTACTGGCCTTCAGCTGCAACATGGAAATAACTCAGATGGTAATAATTCAAAGGAAAACATTTGCTTTTTGTAAAAAAGCTTCATCACTGGGAAAGCTCTGACTTGATTTTTGCACGGCTTTCCTTTCCCCCGTGACATGTTGACAGAGAAAGTTGAAAAGAGTGTCTCCTTTCTCAGGAACGGAGAGCAGAGATCAGCTGGGAGGGCTTGGTGGCCCTGGTGGGTGTGATTCATATCCTGCGGTTGTTGGTAAAGGAAAGGGAGGAAGATCCTGGGGACATAGACACATTTTGATCTTTCTTGTCCTGTATTTCACTGGTTTTACTTCTGTACTGTTCTAAGTGACTATGTCAGGAAAAATTGCTGACACTTCTGGTATCAAGCAAACAACCTGCTTTGGGGTAACTTTTTTTCTTTTCTTACACCGCCTTTTTATTTCTTTGTTCTGCTGTAGTGCCAGGGAAATCTAGAATGCTATATACATTAATACCACTGGCTTTTCTTTCTCTTTTTGGCAACCACTAAGAAGAATAACACTTCATGTGGGAGACAGCTGTTCAGATATGCTTCAAGTAAAGTTAAGTTGATATGTATACATTATTCCCCACTTTTCCTTTTTCTTTTTTTTGTGTCTATGTTTGTCTTCAGACTCTTGAAAATGAAAAAAAAATCATGACAAAAATGTTATAAAAGACTCAGTGGGACTCTTCAGATGGGTTTTCAGTAAGCAAGGATTTCTCTTGCCTTTGGTCAATCTGCATTCACCTATTCACTATTTCCTATTCACTAATAGGAAAGTACCTCAGACTATGGATTTGAACCTCAAAAAGTGTGGATAACTTCCACAGGACTCTCTACTGGAACTGAACAACTGGACGGGTCTCCAGCATGGAAAGGATCTGCAAGTGTGCATTTCTACACAAAGAACTGGACCATCCCTGAACGTTGCTCCTGCTTTCATATGGTATCATACTCACAGCAGGGAAAAATAATAATAAAAGGGTATTTCAAAATGGAAGGAAGAAAATCAGGAAATGTAAATCAAGAAAAACAACCCTAAAAATTGGCAAAATGAAGCTGTGTCCAGTTTAAGATCAAGAAAGACAAAAGCCATCTTTTTAAATGGGCAGAAAAATAAAGGAAAAAAGGAATCTAAATTTCTACAGTGATAAAAGCTACTGATTAAGATATCCAAGCCACCTTAACTCATTCCATTTGGACAACCTGAGAAAAACAAAAGTCAGAGTCTCTTATCTATCCAATGTAGGAGTGGTTTCTTATCACTAACTTTAAAAACTCCATTGGCTTACACTAGGTTTGAATTGGATGAATTTGGCCTAATAAATCTTACTAACACTTATTCCTTGAAGTCATGGCCTAACATCTGTCTCAAGTTCCTTTTAAGTTTAACCTTAAGTCTGAGTTTCCTGGATTTTAATAGTTGCTGCTTGATAACTGTAACATGCTTATGACAAATTTAACCTTTCAGTTACTGATCTTCACTTCACAAAATATTTTTACTGCATAGAAGAGCTATCTTCAATGATTTAGAGGGGATTTTCAAATTTATGCTAATATTTTTTCCCTTCCACAACTATCAGAACATAGCCAGTGATTCAATTTCACTTTAAAAACAAAGAAATACAAGACTGTAATATGGCAGTATATAAAAAATGGTTTTTAGGCTTTTCTCTTTAGTGTTGCATCAACAAAACTGTCGATGAGGTGTTGGCCTCTGACTAACTTGGTGTGGCCTTCAAGGAGTATTAGTGACTTTGTCACTCTCAAACTCAAGCCAAAGAAACTCTTTAAACTGTCACATAATATCAAGTGTTATATCAATATCACGTTTTAGATGGCACAAACGTGTATCCAAGTCTCAAGCTGATGGACACACACATGTGTCTGAGCCTCATCAACCATTTTGGCTGCAATGCAAAGGATGAAGCTGGGCAATTCTCACGCTATAAGCAGGACTGCCTAATACTTAGAAATAGTTGAGCCACTTTTTGGCTGCAATATTCCACAGGCACTTAGCCTGAGGTATGGAAAATGTCAGCCACCGTGGGTAAAGTTCATAAATGTTTTGAGCAACTGGAAACTCTCCTACAAAGCCAAGAGTTAAGCAACACCGAGTAATAGGTGGTGCTATAGAATCCAAATGGCCCTGCCTGTTCCTGTTTTGGGATGTCTGAAGGAGATGTGCTTGTTTACGGTTTGTAGACTCTGCCCATTTTCCCACTGCTTGAGGTCAGTCCCACTAAACTGTTACTTCTGTAGCTTGGCACACATCAGCTCAGTCTTAGAGACAGATTCCAATCACATATTCTCCTTTTCTCTTCTGAAGGCATCTGAAAGCCACAAGGTACAACTTCTCCTCTCTGTTTTTTCCGAGGTTATCAACAGGTGATGAGGAAATCTGTGAGTCTTCACTAGACAGTGCTGTCTTCAGGAAAATGCTGTCAGAAGCAGTGGTTCTCTTAGCTGCTGGCACTGTCAATATCAGACATGTATGTTGGCTTAGTGTCTGTGTCCTGTAATTATTCCCTGGTGTCCCCACAGCTTCTCACAAGACCGGTTCCTTACTGGGCCCCAATGGTGGTTCTTCCTCCACTTGCGTTACCTGGATGAGGCTGGAAACCCAAACTGCTACTGTGGGTGACAGAAAGCTAATGTTGATCGTCAAATTTCCTGATGAAATAGTTTAATTTATTTCTTCTGTTGGCATCCTGATGTTACTGCTTTTACGTCTATTCTCAGCAACCTATTTGTTGTCTTCTATATGCCTTGAAATTGTTATATTACTCTGGTTTCTTGCAAATTGCCTGCTTCTGTCTTCACCAAGGATATCTGAAGGTTTCTTAGTGGTGAACTGAAGGGGAACAGTATCTCCATAGCATCCACTGAAGCTCTAGGTGCCAAGGCCAGAGAAGCTCTTCAGGTCTGTCATTCTGCTCCTGGCCGTGCTAAGCCCTGTTGCCTGATTCTGCTGAGCCTGTACAGCTCTGCCAGTCAGAAAATGAGGAGGTGTGCAAGAGTGTAGCCAGTCTTCAGACCTACTTCCACCCTCCCTCCCTTCCACCCTGGAATAGCAGGGACACCAAAAAAACCATCTACAAAGGCTGGTGGGCCCAGGTGGCTTGATGCTGTGACAGCTGAGCCTCTGTGGTCTGAACGTAGAGTCATGGCCACTGCCTTGACGTGTGTCTCTCTTGTTTGGGACTGTTTTGTCTACACCATGTCTGTCTACTGCCCTACACAACTGGGTTTTTTTGTCCGTGCTTTCGGCTGGCCCATCTACTGGGAAGCCAGGGGAGAAGTCCAACTGAATGGGAAGGGGAAAGCAGAGTCAGGATCAGCAGAGACAGCAAACAAGCCTGAGAAACATGGAGAGCCTGAGGAGTAAATAAGATACATTCTTAAATTCAGATGGTGTAGGGAGGCTGGGGAAATGCCCAATAGCAAATTAACAATTACACAGAGTATCAAGGGAGCAGAGTCATGCAACTTGATAATTAAAACAACATTTGAGGACTGAAAAGGGTACAGTGTCCTCCTAGTCTGGTTTAGAGAGGTATGGGATATGTAAATCTACCACTAACAGAAAAATAGATAGTAGCCATATTTTACTGAGACCACCATGCTGTTTTGACTGCAACACAGAAAAAACAGTGTCTTTGTTTCCACCAGAACTTCCAGAATAGATGTTAGACAGCAAGTTGCTGTAAACAAGCTTCTCCGTCTCAATCCCAATTTACTTGAGGCTTGTCATTTTCCAAACCGAAGAATAACTAGGTTTGTTAAGATCCGCTTCTTTTCTTTCTAATCACAATAATGCCCATCATGTTCCCCCCTCCATCTCTAGCTGAAGCACTGCACCACTTTTGTTCTCCCCCAGGAAAGAATAATATTTATAAGGCACTCTGATAATCCAGCAAACCGTGCTTTGGTGGACAAGGGCCATAATACAGCGCGCTTCCAGGAGGCTCACTTCTATGACCCTAGAGGTTTTGTGCATACCTATAACTTTCACAAGAAATGCTGAAACCTTTGAGGTGTACCACAGTTTGGCAGTACGTTTTCTGTATCATTCACCCAATACAGTTTATTTAAGGGGTTCATCCTGAGGGATGACTCAGAATTTTAGCTACTCTTATTCTAAATAAGAAATGCATTTGAGGAGTATCCAGAGCCTTTTTACTGTGCAGCATAATAAGCTTTAGTCTTCAACTCGGAGAGGAGAATTGTATCTGTGACTTCTCCTCAAAATCACAAAATTGCCCAAACTTTAGAACTTTGCTATAGGGCTTGGCAGAAGTTGTTGTTCAGAGCCACACACTCCCCCTGTTACTTATGGAGGAGGTTCCTCTTACGGAGTTTCCTGTATCTTCTAGGATACAAATGACACAAATGATCATATCCTCCCTGATATGACAAAACTATTCATGGAAGGGTATAGGGGAGACTGAGGGCAAGAGACAGTCTAATAGGGGATTAAGTCATTGAAAAGGAACTGGGGCATGAGGTATACGAACTACAATTCCCATGAGCCACTGGAACAGCATCCCCATAACAAAATTAATACTTTTCAGCTGAAAATTTCTTCTTTTTCTTTTGCATTTTTGGATTTTCTCAGGGGGAAGGGGGAAATCATTTTCTGACAGGCACTAATTGTTTCCCATTTGATTTTGGCCTGTGAGCAGATCTGAGTTAAAAGGGCTAAATGCAGACATTCTGCTATTACAGTGTTATGCTCATTCAACAGTCAGTCTTGTTTTACTTGCAGCAATATGAGTTATACCATATGTGTTTGAAACTGGTAACCAAACAGAACAGGCTTTCAAGCAACCCTAAGCTAAATTATAAATCTTTTTTGCATCTTTTAAATAAAAAAAAAAATCTACAGGCACAAAATGAATCAGTGAAGTACTTGCTGCTTGGGCTTAACAATAGCAATCTGCCTGAGAAACCCAGTCACTCTTGTAAAAAATACTAAACAGTATAATTATCCAGCCTGACCATTTTCTACTATTCTACAGGATTTAAAATTTCATTTGCATGTAAAGTAATTGAAACATATAAAATAATTAAAATGAATTGTTTCTAATTTTTATTTAATACTACTAAACTACAAATTATTATATTATAGATATTGTTATTATGTTATCATTATTATGTAGTATGTACAAACTCTAGCCATTGAATGGGACCTCATTGATTTAGGTACTCTACAAACTTGTTACGATACCCTTGATTTCATTTTTAACCCTGAATTTCTTAATTTCTTGAAAAGGTCTCAGCAGGAAAGCAAGGTGACTTTTAAAAAAAGATTTCTCTTTTATGAGATCTTATGCTTCGATGCTGGCTTACGTCCACAGCTGCACTGAACTCTGAGAATTGTTCACATCACTTGATCTCCCACGCCTGCAAAATTATTGGTGCAGAACTAGTGCTAAGTTACTAGCTTTGCACTATGAACCCACAACTGGAATCACACAACGCGGTTTGCTGATATACTGAAGAGAGCTTTGCACCTGTAGAGACCTTTAGAAGCTAAAAGGTTGGTTGAAAGATTCATCAACTCGGTGCCCTTGCGAGAGTGATAATTAAATGTTACCGCTAAATGGGAAACAGGTAGAGAATTGACATGGTCAGCTTGAGGCAACTCGGCGAGTCAGTGAAAAAGTGAAAGAGAAGAATTTAGCACTTCCCAACTCCATGTATACTCATTTCTCCTAATTCTGTTGCCTTGCACTTTGGCCGTGTTAGTTTAGCTTTGTTGTGAAGGCAGCTGTAAATATATAAAGCAAACCAAAATGTTCTCTATAAACAATTACTCTTTTTAAAATGATGCAAAACAATTTGGCATACCTACACGTTTATGATAATGCTCTACAATTCTAAAATAATATTCTAAAATCAGGATCCTTTACTTAAAAACAGTATTTCAGTTCCATCTGTAATTGATAATATGTGAGATCAAACAGGCTGGACGCAAAACTTTTGGTCCTTATCGATGCTATAAATCTGCAGCAGATCACAAACCAAAAAGGCCTCTTATTTGCTGGAGCTGGTTCTGATACAGCCCATGATGGAGGAAAGCTCAGAAGAACAGCTGATCTCATGAGATTTTCAACATTTGGAGCCAACATTTTGAGAAAACAGTTGGCAAGATTTCAGCGCCTTGGAACCTGAGTTTTGGTTTAGCCCTAAATTCAGCACAAGCCCAGCGCAGCTCCGACACTTCTAAAACGTGTGGGTACGCATCTAAGTTTTTCACACACGCACATCTATCTTGTATACATATATATGTATATATACATACATATATACGTGTGTATTTCTGGAGAGTGATGGATGGAGATTTTTTTCCTTGGAGGAATAACTATTTGTCACCTTTCTCATTTCATTCAGGATACAGCACCGGACTCTTTGGAATGCATCACGACCCACGTCCCACCATGTTTATTATTACAGGTTCCAAAGGTACCAAAGGGAGCGCAAGACTCGCCTTGAATCTCGAAATGCAGAGCATATAGCCGTGCCACTACCTCAGCTCTCCATCTGCCTTTTATTATCATTAATATTCAGAAAAGAATAGGATTTTGAGAGTGAAGTTAAAAATCTTTGATGGGTCAAGGCTGTTCTCCTAGAGTGGTCCTGACATCTCTCTTCCCCTTTTCACCCTGCCCAGCAGAATCTTCTCCAAGACTCCTTGCTGGCCTTCAATAAGGACAGTATGTGTTGTGTAGCAGCTGCAAAAGGCCTCACAAATGCTGGCTGACAAGAAGTGACAGCTCTGTATATCTCTCACTGGCACTGACAGCTGACAGATGGATACCACTCACACACAGAAAAAAAGCCCCCAGGATGATTCGCCAACATTACTCTCTGTTCATAGGGGCCACATTTGATTGAGTGCTGCTCAGAATAATAAACCCTTGTCGATCCGTTGCAGAGCCAGTTTGCTCACAATGTCCTGATTTTTTTTCCCCTGAAACACGTACCAACATACACACAGAAGCCTTGCTTTGTTTTTTCCCCCTTAGCTTTGTTTGAGAAGAAAAGCTACCTAGCTTTATGCAGCTGCTTGTTAGAGCAAGGGAGCAATGAGTACATAACTTAGCAATACCACGTTAGGGCTTTGCTCCCTGATAACTCCTTCATCTCCCCAGTCTGTTTATTATTATCCTTCAGATTGTTTTTATTCCTTTCCACTAATCAGCTCATCGTTGAAAATATTGCTAGTTGGGTTAGTCGGAAGACTGTAACGTGAAACTGGACAATAATGTGTGTTGACGCAAAAAAAAAAAAAAATAATGAAAGAGAGAGAATGTGATAAACAAAAAGAGACATCCATCCATATGGACAGATAGACCTAAACAGAGAAAAATGGGAAACAGAAACACAGAGTTTCTACAACTGTGGTAACCGAAGAGTTCAGATCCATGTAACTTCTCCAGCTTTTTGTTCCATTTTCTTGCGCAAACTGCTTAATTGCTGGACGGTGGTCCAGCTTAATTGTAGGTGGACGGTTTTTGCCAAAGTTGATCTGCCATAGGAGAAAACACGCTACGTCATTGTACCCCTTAAAAAGACCTGAAGTAAGTAACATGAAGCAAACACACCTTGTTACAATCTAAGAGTCACCAGTATAAAATCTGAAGGTTGGGAGGGGCTCAAGAAGTCAGCCACGACTGAGATGAATGAGAAGAGAAATCTGAAATCTCATTATTAGTGATGGTTATGTCATGTTAAGCATTCTTTCCAAATCAATTCCTGGTATTTTTTTCAAAGATCTTCATATGTGTTTTCAGATAAGGCAAAACATTGCTACGTTTCTGAAAAAGAAACTGAGACAAAGAGGTGTGAAGGTGTGTATATGTAAAATTTTCCTCGCTTTGGGAAGTCCAAGTGAAAGTGCATAAAGCTAGATCCACGATGTGTGCCTAATCAGAGTGAATAACCGATTAGGTATTTAAATATCCCTACAGATCTGGCTTGATCAGTCTGATTTTTAGATGCTCAGCACCTCCAGCTATTAATCCGAAACCTGAAGTGCTTGAAATCCATGAATTATGACAAAATATAAGTCCATGGACTGTTTTTTTAAAGCTGCCCATGCAGTAAGAGCAAGAGTCTGCTGAGTTGAAGAAAAAGAAAAAAAACCACCCTAGGAAAAAACCCCACACTTTCTGTACAGACAGTTTTGTCCCAGGCCACCCAACTCGTTGGATAAGCACCGTCCTGTCCATTGAGCCATATTTTTTTTACTTTATGGCTGCTATGCTAATATATTCTGGTAAACACAAAAGGATTTATTCCAAGGAAGTATTAAGGGGACATTTTTTAGTGTATAATTTATCGGGTTTGTATGTAAGACGACTGGCAGATTTGCCAGACAATTCAGACGACGTGGAGGCTTCCCGACCAAAGGAGGACAGCACTGTGTCACACCATAGCTCTGCAGGCTCTTTGCCACCAGGGTCGGCTCCAGAGACGTGCATTTTCCGCGTGCTCCCAAAGAGGGACTGCATTGCCACCCACGACACTCGCCATTTCCAACGTTTTCTTGCTGACTGGGCAGAGCAGAGCTTGGCCCTGAGCACGACTGTGCGTGGCCTGTGTGGGGTCATGCACCAGCTGATGCTGGCATTTAACGTCAGGAGCAAGGAGCAAGGAGGGGTGGCCTGGGACATGGGACGTGGGACACGAGGGCTGGGAAGTGGGAGGTGCCGGACCTGTGCCATGAGGGTTTGTGCCCAAGATAATTTCTGGTTGGCCTTTTCCTGTGTGATTTTGGACAGCCTTCACATCAGGCACTGTCTTGCCTGTACAAGCCCCAAAAAGGAGGCCCAGCCTGCACTTCAGGGTGCCTTAGGAATATACATGGTCTGGGAGGTCCAGGTGGTCCCCAGGACGAGGTGGGGTATGCTGTGCCACGCTGCTGTCTGCAAGCAGAGGAGCTGTGCTCAGCCCAGCGATACATATAAGTATACATATATGTATGCATGTATACATGTACTTGCACAGAGTCATCTGTGCCTTGGGCACCCCAGAGACCCTCTCTCCCTTTGTGGGTGCAAGGTGCCCAGATGGGTAGTGGGGAATGACGGCCGGGTGATGGGACCGTAAGTCTCCCTTATGGGGCTGGGCACTGAAGACCTCCTTGTGGAGGAGGCTGCGTGCCCGCAGTGTCCGTGGAGGCCCAAGGACAGGTGGAGGTTGCCTGGGTCAAAACTATTTGTTTTACGCTGTGACCCTGCGTGTCCCTTGGGCAGGACCTGACCTCGACAGTGAAGCATGGTCTTATCGATATCAGACGGACACGATAAACACTGCATCCAACCAATATCAAGTGAAAGTGAACTCATGCAGAGAGGAATAATATTGCCTCCTGAATGAAGCTCATTGTTTTGCTCTTATAAATATACCAAATTTTTCTTCTGGCTGATCACACAGAACACTGCAGAAAAGAGGGATTGGTTCACCTTTCCTCGTGGTATAATAGCCCTCTTTCATATCTTTCTTAAATACACAACTGAAGAAACATTATATGTTAATACTTCAGCTAAAAATACCTATTCTACACAGATATGTCTGATATCGACATAACTTCCCAAAGTGGGGGTGGGAAGCTGTCTCTAGCTTCAGCAGGGTTTGAAGATTTGTGTGATACAATAGGTGCACGTAGCAGGAAAAAACAGAGGTGAAGTGTACAAGGAATTAAAAAAAAAAAAGAAAAACAACTTTTCTGTCAGTATCCTATAGGCCAAAGGATTGCTTGTAGATAATCATGGATTAATTGTGAATGTAAAGAAAGAGACACTTTTTTTTATCAAAGCTGTTGCCTCAGGGCAAACTCCAGTGCCATGAAAGCCGAAATGTTTTCTTTTATCACAGTTCCTTTTCTGGCACCTGAAATTATTTCTTTCATGTCTGATAGTGAGGAACGAGGCAGCATAGCTCCCCAGAGATGAGCGATTGTTACCATGGTCTCATAACATATTGGCAGCCGATGTGGCATCCATGTACACCTGTCACTCAAACAGGGCGAAATGCAGATGTGGCACGAAAGCCGGAGCTCAACCACTCGGAAGCCTTCCCCCTGCGCAATGCACACGCACACCCCAAAACACACACGGGCCCTCCTCGGCCCCCCTCCTCCCCGGGATGTGGCTGTTTTTCAGCCCACACATATGTGAGTGCACTCAGACGTTATCGGGCCTGTTTAATGCAATGAACCTGCATTAGCATTTCTGCAGGGCAAACACAAATAAACAGAAATGCGCTGAAAAAAAATGTTTCAAACAAATTCCTTTGCAAGTCAGGCAGAGAGAGAGAGGGAGAGAGTACAGCACACAAATGAGCCAATTTCCTTCATATGGAAGTGAACTAAGACCTTTTTAATGAAGACTCCAAGACCGGGGAGGGAAGAGGGGGGGGGGTGGCTGGAGGGATGCTTATTTGCTTTTTGATTTTCTTCAGGCTTTGGGCAACTCACATCACTGTTGTCACACAAGGCAAGGTGACGAAAGCGTCAAAAGGCAGGCAGATGCAATTCTATTTTAATCTTAGGCCTGATGCTCTCGGGGGTAATTTGAACCCCAGTTTAAGGCCCAGCATACAAGCAGATGAAGGAGACGGGCAAAACAATTTTTGTTGGGAGATATTGTGTCTGGTACGGATGTGGGACAGGTCTTTTGGTAGGAGTGGGACACAACTGCATTAGAAGAGGAAGGAAATAACACATACGTGTGGCTCTAATGCTAACAAACATGTTGAGGTGGACTGGATTTGCCCATGTGAATGATCTGACATTTTTGGTCAGTGAGACAGAAAGTATAGTACAAAATGAAATGTGACCCCTCTCTTCTCTCTTTCTCTCTCTTTTTTAAAGCAAATGGCCAATTTAGCTCCTGGGCTAAAGCAAACAGTGCACTGCCATTTTTTTTGAAGGGAAATATGACAAGGAACCCAAATGCGTTCATCTCAGATTTGTAAATCCGTTGCTTTATTGAACCATTTGTCCATTCTTATAAGCTGATTTATAATAACTGTAATGTGATTCATCATGTCATCTTGTAAATAAATGTGACACTTCATTAAACACAGTAATCAAATTTAAGCAGTCCCACTTTCATGTTAACAACTGAGACCTTTACAATTCTATTGCTCTGAAGATACTCCTACTCTAATGAAAGTAACATCAACCACAGAATAAAATATAACAGAGGTAGCTTTCTTAGAGGAGTGATGAATAAATAAATACACGTTTAGTAAGTAGCCAGTAATGAAACTAGTAATGGCTTGAAATTTACTGTAACAATGGTTTTACAAGATACTCCTGTTGGGGTGTTTTATGTTAGTAAGGAATGGAGAGTTTGAACATCTTGGAAAATCTGTTGTAGGATTAACAAAACCCTTTTAGAGCCTGAATTTCAGAAAGAATTTTTTCGTGCTATTTTTGTGTTTGCCATCTGGAATGACACTGCAAGCTGGCAAACACAGGAATAATGTGAGATATTTCCATCACATAGAGTTAGCTACGGATTCATCAGGGAACGTAAGCATCTGAACATCAGTCAGATACCCATAATTATCCCAACTTTGACCTGTTTTGAGGGATCAAGCAGACCCTGTATTAAAATTAACTTTTGCTTTCTTCAGGAAATGGTTGCCTCCATCTCCTGAGGGACAGGCATTCAAATGAAGGAAAATTCAGAGAAGTTAGAATGGGAAAGTAAGCACAGAATACAGTTTTTCTGTCTTGATTGGGAGTGATTTAACACTTTAACAACAGTAATTCCATGTTGTGAGCCAGATTTGCAGGTGGAGTAAATCACTGTGAATTACCTTGGTTGAGGATTTGACCTACAGTCCTTAATTACGCCCTCTATTGATCAGCTGTAAGGAAAAAGCTTATTTCCATGGCCCTCCTCTCATACCGATACTATTCTAGAAATGAGCATGGAATTCAGGATCAGAACATTTGGGGTTTCAAACCGGGAATTTGGGATGAAAAAGCAAGCAATGTAGCTATGCTATTCTAATCAGCATTATTAGGAATTCGGTGCACTACAAGGCAGAATTTCTGCTTCCTATTCACATGACTGTTCTTTGTTTTACCCCTGGCTAGGTGGGAGCAATCATCACACTCAGAAACTGAGATCCATTCCAGTTGCAGCCTGGAATATCAAAGGCAACTGTCCTTTCTGAAGTTTATGCTCATGTATACCTTGACTGCTAAAGTCTGATTCAGTTTTTCAAACAAAATTGGCGTCTGCTAAAATTGAAGACAGCTAAAGATAGCATTTTAAGCAGACTGAAAGAGAGCAATGGGAACTGCATGAAAGACAGTCCTCAGAAACAGGAGAGGTGTTGAAAGGTAGTGAAGGCTGAGCTCCAAAATGGAAAAGCCCTAAGTATACAGGCATGATAGTAGAAGGTGCCAAGGAAATTCAACTCCAGTAGAAACTAGGGAAGATCTATCACTGTCTGTTAGAGGGTGCCCAGCACTTTCAAAGATCCGTATGTTAAACATCTAGCTTCATATTTCTAGTGAGAGAATGGAGGAGGTCTTTGCATTGAAAGTGAGAAGCTGACAAGCAGAGAGGGCCAGAAAAGATGAGACTGACTGCAACCGGAGAAACAGAATATGGGCAAAATGATGAAACAGCAAAATAAGAGAAAGGAAAAGAAAGAAGGTTGTTTCATGTCTATTTCATACAGAAAATCTTGCTAGAACGGGAAAACAAAGAGAATGTGCTTGAAAAATTTAATCTAAAATAAATGAAATTACCTTTTCTGGGGACCTAAAACTGTATGTCAACTCTGCCAAAGTTTATAGTTCAGAATTAAAGAATGGATGAAGTGGATCTTGGAGCTCATCTGTTGTAACACAAGGATCCTCAAATGGAAACAAAGAGGTCCTGGGATGAGGTCATAAAACAGTATTTGTCAAATAGCCCTTAGCTAGGAACAAGTACTCTTAAGGAAAAGTGTGGAGTGAACATCCAGTCTCAAGGAAAAGGTTAGGGCTGACTTAATTTTAATTAAGTCATTAATAAAGTCAAATCTTCAGAAAGGATTTGACAATACTTGGATTGCATCTGAGAACTGTTCTCACTCGCATTGTACCGCCTTGATATACAGCAGTGAGAAGAACAGAAAAATGATCCTAAACTATTTCAGTTGTAGTGCTTCTAGGTCTGGCTCCAGTATGTCCATTCCTCACTTGCGCTAGGGATCCCAGAATTAGACACAGCACTCCAGATGTGTCTTTCCAGTGCTGAGTAGAGGGGAAGGTTCACCACCCTTGACATGCTGGTGACACTCCCAGGATGCTGTTGGCCTTCTTTGCTGCAAGGGTGCATTGCTGGCTCATGGTCAGCTTGTTGTCCACCAGGATCTCCAGTCATCTCATGGTGGATCTCAAATTACATGGCCTCGTCATGACAGCAGTAAGCCTGTGCTGGCAGTTTGGGGTGGCAGGCTTGGAGTAGCAGTTTTTATACTGTGTGGTCATGCACCCTTTGTAGGACAAGGTAGCATACATTATTTTGCCCAGGATAGTAACATAGCTGAAGGCAATCTTAACCGAACCCATCAGATATGACACTGTTGGTATCATCATGGACCAGAATTTATATACTTGCCATTGCTGTCAAGCAGAGCAGAATGACATAGAAGACTGTTTGGGATGCAGTTAACGTTGCTATATCGAGTTTAGCTGCATCCAGCAAAGTGTCAGAAGTAGCCTGGGTGTAGAATAGCCGAAGTGTATGTGTTTTGGCAAAGAATGTCATTTCTTTGTTGTTGAAGTGTTTAATTTTGCGTTAAATGTTATTGGATTTGCCCTAGAATCTTCCCAGCTACTCATATTATTGGAAACTTTAATTGCCAAGTGACCAAAAACCCCATTAGCACTTGCCACGGTGGTGGAGTTCTGGGCATGCGATGTGGGGCTAATTCTTATGGAGGAGCTGATCTATAACAGGGGAGGACTTCCAGTATAGCAAGCAATGAGGGCTGAAAGGACAAAGGTCATTCATTTGGGACACATGCGAAGAAAAGTCTGGAAAAAGAAAATCCTATGGCTTTGCTCTTTGGGTCTGGAATAAATGGACAAATCAAGGCAGTTTTAAAAACTCCAGTTTACTTCAGAATCACATGCCAAATGTTAATGTCTGCACGGTTCCTCTCAATGTGCCATCCTGGTCATGGCAAAAAAAAAGTGATGTTGCCCTTTCTTCAACAAATAGTTTCCATTTTCATTTTATAACAAATTTCTAGTGTTCTAAGATGGAGAGACAAGGAAATTGAAACACTTCATATTGATCCGTAAGTACAAAGGAATCTTTATACACCTTCTCTACCTGAAGAGGTAAAGTCAATATAGCACCTAATGCAATGCTTCTACAAGGTTTCCGTTGGTTTGCAAATAATTTGTTTTCCTTCAATCTGTAACTGGCCTCTCCAATAATGCCAGCCAAATTCAGCCGATAGCAAATCTGTGCAGAGTGTAGAACTCCCATTAGAAAAACAAACAAAAACCCCAACTTGCCCCTCTCCAAAGGAACTTTGGAAAAAAAAAAAAGAATTAGGAATTATAACATCCAATGTCAGGAGACCACCTGCTTACCCTTTAGTGCTTCGTTGTCTGTCTTTGATTTATCCTTATGCAATCTAGAGGTCAAATCTATCACTCCAGCTCTCAGAGCAAACTAGCTAGGTCCACCAGTTTGGGTATACAACAGGGAAGCGTGGTCTCACTGCTTGTTTGGGAAAAGGGGATGGGCACGTAGAACTGCAGGAGTGAAAGGATCCAAAAAGTCTGCATCTTCTCCTGTAATTACATAAGAGTTAGAATGCACTTCTTTTGTTAGCGTTTCTTTTTTTTTTTTAAACCAACTGCTAACTACCTTTGCTACTTCTGCACTCATCTTGATGTTCGTTAAACCAGTGACTGGCATCGTTCCATGTTTGGCCGTTGAAGTGCAGAGAAATATAGTCATAGGCTGACTGAATATACATGATACTGTCAAGCTTTGCTACTTGGTGGCATTAATATTACTATTATTTATTGTTCACATAGTTAATGACCTTATTGATATTATGCACTGTTAGTACTACTAATTAGAAGACAATAAACATAATTTATAAACAGTTTATAGTGAAATATGTGTAGTGACAATACCTGAAAAAGTTGCAGATTTTGTGTGTGCATGCCACAAGTGATTTTAAGTTGATATTATCACGATATAAGTCTGTTTTGATAAACTTAGACATCAGCAAGTGACCTACATAGAACCATTTTTGTCTTCAGCAGAGAACTGATCAAAGCTATAATTATGGTGTGATTACCTTGTTTTTAACTCGAGTTAGCAAAGAAGAGAGAAAAGAAAAAAGAAAATGAAAAATCTCTCCTAAATCAGGCTATGACAGCTCTAGTTTTTTCTCTGGCTGTACATTATTTCTTTAGCTAGCACTTAAGGAATTATAGGCCATTTCCTAAGAGACGCTGACCATCTTCTGACTATCCTTGGCTTTCAGGACATGACCTATTTTCCCAAAAGGAAATCTTTGCCCAAAGTGTCCATTTTGTAGGCTTTAAACGCCTAAATCCACTTTGATAATGGCGCTGTGTTGCAGTTTCAGGAAATACTGCAGATTTGGTATTACTCAACTGAGATCCGACACAGGGGTAATCGGAGTGATCTTCGCTCAGGGTCAGGGTCAGTTTTCTCAGTGAGAATCAGGACAACTTGCAGAAGGACCCACACTCTCTGCGGCTTTTGGACGGACGCCGTAGGTAAGCTGCCTCTCCTTGTTGTCCATCCTTGTAACTTCCAGAATGAGAACGTCCTCTCTCTAAGCCCAGCGGGACCCACCGGAGGCAGGTGCGGTCTGGCTGCGGCCCGTGTTGCCCCGTGTCCTGCTAGTGCTGCCACATTTGCAGCACCAAATCCTGGTTGCAAAAGCCGCAGGAGTAGGCGAGAAGCCTTCGTACTGCCAGCAGGACCAAGGTAGCTGGTCTAAAACTGACTCGGAAACGCCTGTAGGAACAACAGATCTGACTTCTTCATAGGCATACCCAAACCAGCTTCTCCGTCAATGTTCACCACTTCGATTTTTTTAGCTGCAGGTAGCGATGGCTAGGAAAAAATACGTATTTCTGTGTAAAATTTATGATTAAAATGTATTCTTTGTAATGAAAACCGTAGAAATTTGGAACTTTCACCGTAAACACTCCACTTTTCTCAAAAACTTCTAGAAGTAGGAGAAGCTCTTGCCAAGAGCCTGCACATGTAAGTCATAAAGGAAAAAGGACTGATCCTGTCAGTCCTTTTATAATGCCCTTCATTTCCTACCTGTTGCTGCTTGCACAGATCTGTTTTTTAATGTACTTAAACAGCAGTGGAGACCTATGGGAAACATGTCCAAATACCTACATATTAGGACTTTTTTAAGGGTCTTTTTTCCCCCTTTCATAACAGCAGGGTGACTAGGACTCAGGATTTCATTATGTAGGGAAAAGTCCTGTAACTACTGAAATCAGGGTCTGTAATACAGCCGAGGTATTACAGTATCATTATATGGGGGGAAAAAAAAAAAAGAAAAAAAAGAGCAGAAGTCTTTTTAACACCAGTACAAACACCTTTTGGCACAGAATACTGTCTTCAACATCGATGCTAAGAATCAAAAAGTAGGAGGAGGAGAGAAAATTAAAGGAGAAAGCTGGAGTGAATAGAGGACCAGGAAATGAAAGAATAGAAGGGGAACAGAAAAGGAGCAGGGAGAGGCACTATATTGAAACTGAATGGGGAAAGCACAAAATGAAAAATATATAATACAGGTCTATTTTTATACTGACATGAAAAATTGATCTTGGTGGATTTCCAAGCAATTGTGAATCCAAGAGTGTCCACTAATTTCTGACCTATAGTAACATAATCAGCATGTGATAATCTATGTTATGCTCATTCATATACATATAATTGTAAGAATTTTATTTAGTAGAAAAATAAAGAGTTATGTGTGCAGGATTAGGAGGGGTATATCTGCAAAGGTTTCACCCGGAACAGTTTCTTCTAAAATCTGAAAGGATGACAATATTAGAAGGACAGCTAAAACGGAAAGTTTTTTCTGAACTAAATTTCTTGGAAAACACAGATCTGACCTTCCCTCCTCTCTATTGAGAATTACTGACTTACCAAGATTTACTCCATTGATATACGCTCTGAATGGAACTGGATATATTTGAACATAAGTGTAATTATATGTAAGTACTATAATTTTATTACCATGATGCTATAGCTATTGATTACAGATAATTGTCTGAAGTCTACAGATATGGTTGCATAAAGCTGACAGCTGGTATCATCCATTAGGTGTCATCTCTCTGTGCTATTGGAGGAAAATGAAGTCAGATTTTAAGAGCATCATCTTATTTCAATAGATATCTGAAATACCGAGGGTGAATATCTTAGTCCATACTTTCTAAAGTGAGAAAATTTAAACTTGGTTCTGAAAAGTGCCTGTAGAAATATAAGTATGAGAATGGTTGTGGTTATTGTCTCTCAGCGTCTCAGATCTAATGTATGCAGTTTACAAAAGGTGTTTCTGTTGGCCTAGAAAGGAAAGCCATTCCTTACTTGGGGTCGTTATTTGTAACAGAGATTATACGGGGCAAATTCTGCTGCACTTACTGCTGAATTGTCTTCAGATTTGTCTTACAGCTCCAGAGATGCAACCTTCATATATTTCATGTAAAACATTTGTAAAAGAAGAGGGTTTAGTCCTGCAGTTAGAATTTAACTAAACATTACCTCGAAAGGTAAATCAAAACATTTTGAAGTTTGCAGTTCTGAGTCTTTGTGTACATTTGTGTTGCTGAAGTTTGAAATGCAAAAAAGAAATGTCAAAATCTTTGTGGAAATATTATCCCACTTTCCAGGCAATTCTAAGCTTCTGTTCCCAAATTAGCCAGACTGTCCTCCTGATATGTGAGCTATAGCATGTTATGCTGAGAAGACAAAAAATTTTAAAAAGTGTTTTTGCTGTTCAAAATCTGTAGAAATTCCTTGGTGCTGGCTGTGGTCATGAAAAGGAAGCAGGGCTGTTGAGTAAAAAAGTGTCTTTCTATATGATTTTCCCACTGCATTGTAATTGTATTCAACACTGGTGGAAACTGGGGAAATATAGGAAAAAAAAACGTGAGGTTGAACCTTGCTTTCCCCTAGTTATCTCCTCGAGCTGTCAGGGAGATTTGGAGACAAGAACTGAGGGAAGCCTCGGCACAGCCGTGTGCAGCTCCTACTGAAATGAAAAGATCGCTAGAGGTTCAGCATTTCGTCCCATCAGATTGGGGTCACTCACAAAATGCCTCTCGTACTAAATATGAATTCATAGACAGGCCTATTGTGAGCCCCCAAACTAAGTCAAAAGTCATGAAAGTATGACAGGCAAAGAGCTTCTGGGCTTCAGATATTGCTGGTGTATTGGGGGCCACTGCTGAAAAGCGCCCTATGTGTGTAATATGTATTTGCTCATGTAAGGATGAAATGTCTGCTACGTGTTTATTAAAGGGTTTGTCGTTTCATTTTATCTACCGTACCTGCCTTCTGCCCATTATTCCCAGTTATTTCAGTGTGTTATAAGCTCTTAAAAGATTAACATAGCCGGTACTAAAATGTCAAAGTTGTATATCCCTTTTGTCTCAACAGACCCTCTTCCAGGAGCGTTTTAGCATGCAGAACAGCCAGGCGCCGGCTTCCCCGGGCAGCTCTCTGCAGAGGATGAGCGCACGACCCCGATGGAGAGTCTGAGCCCATCGCTTGTCCCTTCGCCCCTGGTGCCGGAGGAGAAACCATAAAGCCCACTCCAAGGTGGGAAGTCAAGAGTTTTTCGCCCCAGTCCTTCCCCCTAGGAGGAGAGTGCCTAGCACGGGCAGGAGGGTGAGCGCTGGCACCGGCCCCCGGCGCTGGGGAAGGCTGAGCCCGCAGGCTGCCCCCAGCCGGGCATCGCTGCAGCTGGGCGGTGCCCTCCATCTTGGCGCCATTTGGAGAGAAAGGTGTTGGAAGATGTTGTTATCTTGATTTTTCGCATTAAGACAAACTGTCCTCAGGTTTGCTATGGGGAAAAAATTGGTTTTGCCTGCATGACTGAGTTGGTGTGATCTTCGAGGTGGGATACCCTAAGCTCCCAAGGTGGTGATCACCTCTTCCTCTGTTGCGGTGAAGTACCCTGAGCTACTGGGCTGGCCTTGTTCAGGTCCTTTGAGTGCTAGCGCAAGCAAGTAATAATAACAGCATGATGACGTGTGTCTTTCAAAGCACGAAATGGCTGCTGCAGGTGGTGACAGTCCTAAAAAATGGAAACTGCAGCCTTTAAAAGCTCACCAACTTTTTAATGAGACTAGGAAATGGTAGAGCAGAAGTCCATTCCCTGGACGATGAGAGCGACACGAGTAGGAAATGTACTAACCTAACCCGCTCTCCTTGCAGCCTGCAGCCTGGAGTCCTCCAGGACTCCCGACTATGCAGGGAAGAAGCCAGGAACGCCTCCTTTGGGACCGCAGCTAATTAGAATATCCCAAAATCCAATGTCAAAACCTGGCCAGAAGCCTTAAAGAGAAACCTCAGATTTAATAACAAGATAAGAGTAACAGCACAGCCACGGAAGATTTCTTCATGTGGGCAGCTTTTACATTTCAGGGGGAAGAGGGTTCTGTGGTGGTGGGTTTTTTGTTTGTTTTTTAGAGAATCTTAATGAAACCACAAAGCTGTGGTTTTGTTTGGTTGCAAAGTCTATGACATCGAATCAAGTAAAGGTCTGAGAAGCAGCCTTCAAATCTTTTAATGCTCTTTACTTTACATTTTTATACACTGAACTCTGAAATACGCTGATGGAAAAAGGAAAAATATAGTGTATATCTTTCATGCTGCTTTTGTCACTAATACAGTGGCAGATTGTGGAGAGCATCATATAGTTGCCAAGTATGCCTATGTTCTAAATAATAAAATTCCAGCAAAAGCAAGGGACTGGTCATGCAGAAGAACCTAAAGGTTTCTTACCAATGTGGTGAATGCCTTCTGCTAGCAAATAATTGTGAGCTATTTATAAGTGCTGTTTTCTTCTACTTCTAAAATTTGCTTTGCTTATTGCAGTTGTAGGCAACACCAATTAATATGTAAACTAACAAACTGGGATACTACTTTCCAGTAGCATAATAGCCCACTTTTCTATGGTGCTCCTATACATTTAACTTTAAGCCTTTTGAAATCGATGGAATTGTGCATTTGTTTAAGATGAAGCACGTGCTTGACTGTGTGGCTGGACATGGGCAAGGACGTGATAGCTTATTAGTCAGAGGTTAGTCACACGCTTGAAAACACTCGGGAAAGACTTCATCACTTTTCACAACATGAGAGGCGCAAAGGTTACAAGTAGGCAAATACCAGCTTAATATTTTACAATGGACATTTACATCAGCGCTGGTATTTCCCTTTAAAAAAAATCTTATTAGAAGGTTTTATCTAGACCTCTTTTTATGAGATGTTAATAGAGTCTTTATAAAACCATGGGTTAGTTAAAAACTTCTCTTAGATGACGGTGTCATTACTGGTGGGCCCACGCTGCTCTTTTGGCATTCATCAGCTGGAGGCAAGTGGGCTGTCTCATGGGGAGTTGAGAACTTGCAGGTTATCACTTTGATTAGCTGCTGTAGGCAACTGGTGGCTACTGTAATTGCCTCCGCAAGTCTAAAATGAATATACAATTCCTCTGACAAGGAAACGGTAGGAATATATGCCTAGTGGAAGCTTTAGGTTCCTATAATGCCATGGAGATCAAATTAAAAAAGGAGAGAGAGAACCTGTTGCTATAGTACCTCATTAATTAAACATCAATTTAGAAAATACTATGGCATTGACAGGTTTGAGACTGGCTGCTGATACTCTTTGGCAGGGACAAATTTTCAAGTGGGTTAATGTGTAAGCCTTATGGAAGATAACAATAACGCTGTAATTGGGAAGCTACCTCTTTAAAATATTGGGTTAAATTACAGTGTACAAAGTCAGCCTAATGATTTAAGTATTTTTAAGTAGGTATTTTAAAGCAGTTCGCTCATTAGCAGCCATCTGTAGGCAGTACTCGGAGCAGGCAGAGAGCGGAGCGGGGAGAGGAGGGGAAGGGGAGCAGAAACTTTCGCACTGCTTGAATAGCGCAGGTCTGGGCTGGAGAGAAGCAGCTCAGGGATGACAGGGGAAAATGGGAAACCAGGAGCCGACACTGCAGCTGAGATCCAAACAGCCTCCACATTCGCCTTCTCTCCCAGTTTTGATTTACATTAGCATCCTGTGGTGTTCTCTTATTTCTTTTCCTTCTTCAGAAACCTTCTTCTGCCTGTTTCTTTGGGAGATGTCGGGCCTTAGTGGTGGAAAAAGTGCAGGAGCTCGACTCCTGGCAGCTCCAGCTCCTCGAAACTCTGCGGGTATGTGAGCTGAATGGCAAATGCTGGGATGAGGTGTTTCGAGAGGGGGCTGGCCGGCCGGCCCCACGGCAGTGAGCCAGACGTCCCGGCGAGATGCCCACGCTGCACTGGGGAGCACTCGGGGGAGTAGGCGCAGCGGAGGGACCTGCCCTGCTCTCCCGCGGTCACCAGCATTGCCCGTCAAACGAGCTGTCTGCCTCCAATCCGCAGGGCGAGGGGAGTCTCTGGACACCTGCAGATGGGTCAAAACCTGTGTAGGTTTTGGTTCAGCCCTGGTTCTTTTTCCGCTTTGTGTGGGTGCACGTGCTGGTTTATTCATCAGCAAGGTTTTGCCCATCCCGAAAATTATCTGACCTTTCCTGGTCATGTAGTAGCCCAACAGTATAGAGGGGTATTGAACAATGAATCCAGCTGGCCATGCGGTTTTCTCTTTTCCAAAAGCACAAGTTTGTAACAGGCAATGAGGCTGCACCAGTGTCACTGAGAGTGAAATTTGGCCAAGTACCTCTGAATCAGGAAAGAAAAACAAAAGGCTGAAGGGCACTGATATTTTTTTCTCTTTTGTCGCTAAGATAGTTGCCATTAAATCTTCTGGGAAACACAGAGTGAGAAATGAAAAAAAAAAAAATCCCTAAAATCAGCTTTGATATCAGTTTTTAAGCCATTGCATCTTCCTGGGGAGTTATCATATCATAGCTCTGGAACTGAACTTGGGATATTTTACAAGGGGAAGATTTTATTAAAAGCGTTATGTTTTCATATAGGAAAAAACTGAGTGGAGAATCCAGTTTATATTCTTTCTCTTTCCTCTCAGGAAAACAAGTTGGGTATTTGGCAATCACATTCTTCAGGATAAAAGTGGTGTGTGTGCTTTTCACACATTTTCTGCATAAATATTTTGAGGTTCCTGTAAAACAGGACAACTGCTTTTTTTATTCTTCATGAATCAGCCCCTATGTTTGAAACAAATCGTTGCAGCAACAAGGAATGACAGCATGACAGCCTAGTAGGTTATTAATGGGAGTGACAGCCTGCAAATCAGAAATCATGGCAGTGCATCTGTATGAACAGCAATTTGTGCTCAGTTGAATAACCAGGAAATCCAGAAAATCAGAAAAGGTTGGGGGAGAAGATGAATCAAACAGAAACATTTTTAGATAACCCAAACTTTCTAGAAGTAATTGGCATGTCGGGGGAATAACAACATTCAAAAGTTTAGTAATACCAATACTTAGGTTCACATATGTTTGTTTGGATGCCCACTAAAAAGCTAAAACTAGACAAAAGAAACGAGGGAAAATGTAAAAATGTTGAGGTTTTTTATTATCTGTTATAGTGATATCATCAAGAAAATGAAATTGCAGCCTACTTAACTGCTTTATCATGCTTTGCTAACAAATTTTATTCGCTGTGTATTCCAGATACTTACGTAGTAGAAGTCAGTAAGCTGAATGCTGGAAATTCTCCACAAAGGAAAATTTTTGTATAATTTATAAATGCAGGTGCTTTGCTTTTTCTACCCTCTGGTTGAGTTGTTCTGTGTAAGAAAACAGAACAAAATCAAACATGTTCTATTTCTCTCTTGTATGTAATAGAAAGAAACGGTGCTATGTAAAGTATGGGTTAGCATATTTCCAGTCTTAGTTTATATGTAAGTTTATGGAGAAACTCGCCATGGACCTGTAGAAGTAGGATTCAATTGTCCATGTAGATGTTTTAAGTTATTCTAGATGTTACTAAAATTCTCCTGATGGGCATTTGAACCCGAATTAACCATCTCACTGTTAATGGTCACTGATACCAGTCATCCATGATTTTATAGTGTACTTCTCACTAATGATGAGCCGAGCATTGCAGTCTCAATATTTCCATGAACTGAATGAACTCAAAACGGGGTTTAGTTGTATTTTTGTAGTTGCATGGAAATTACTATAAATGACCTTCTAGGATCAGAGCTAATAAAAGTTCTGACCTCGGTCTCTATCCAGAAAGTGGAAAATTTGGCTGATCTAAACCCCAAATTGGAGTTTTCTGCAACATATTGACTTCAAACTTGTGCATCTCAATCCAGATTTTGCTCTTTCAATTAGTGTCAGTTGTTTAACCTAAGGGATACCAATCCCCCAGCAGTACATTCCAGCCATACTATTACTTGGACAGTAAAACTTTCCTTTGATTTATGTGTTCAGTGAGGACTGCAAGCTCTAGGAATATTAATCTCTTTTTACAGATACACATTAAGCACAGTAATCTAGCTTTATTATCGTACAGTGATTGCTAAATGTATGAAATCCTGAATAAGGCAAGTCCAAGGAAGGTTCTACCTTCGATTCAGAGGGACAATAAGTCTATTTGCCATGAAGAGCATTTACATGATGATCAGGTCATCCATACCTGAAGCATAAACTTTCAGTGCTCCAAAGGAAGAAAAACAGACAAACCATATACATACAGTTATATGCAGTCGGAAGCCCCACGTCCTACACTATTCCTTCCTCCCCAAAGCAGTAAACTATTCCCTGCTTAGCCTGCCTGTTTGATTTTAGTATAAAAATTACCAAAAAAATGTATCTGATAAATCTCAAAATCCATTTTGATCTGTGAGGAATCTGCTTCTTTTTTTCCCTGGTTTTGATTATTCCTGATAGCTTTCTTTTTCTAATAGTTTTTTTTCCCCTTTGCATTATCAAGCATGCAGCCTTTGAATTTCATGCTTAAGTTTTATTTCCAGTGGTACAGTAGCAATTTTGCATCTCTTCTTCATCAGCCTTTGTGTTTGATTTGCGTTAGAAGTTAGCATACTGCTACGGGTAACCCCCAGGCAGTGCTATCATTCTGTTCTTGAAGTAGAAAAAAAAAGAGTACGCCTTTTTGGATCACTATAAAATAAAATAAAATGAAACTAACTCAGGAGAAAAACCTCATTGGTTGAAAAGCTTTCTAATGTCAATACAAAATATAAACAAAACGTGGTTTCTGAATGAAGTATCAAGACAAATAATCCTCTTGCCCATCTGTTATACTAAAATGGCCGCTATGGTATTATGTTGTGAGGATACACGTGCCAGTAACGGATGAGATAAAAGTAGACATATGCTAGCAAGAAAGAATAAAAAATGTTCATAATAAGTTATGAGCTGAACCAATATGGAGAATTATATTCAGACATGAGAGTACAATATCTGCCAATCTGCGCGTAAAACAGATATTTCCATACCGCCTATAATTGTTCCAGTTGCTTAGTGCCTTCATCCCAAAGGACCTCAAGAATGCAACATATCACCAGCATCAGCCTGGGTAAGGTTAATCTTAAATAAAGACTTCCTCACTTGCCTCAGAAACTGCTCATGAATCTATCAAATGACCTTTGCGATTACTTGGCGTTCTTGGAACAATTTCAACTTACCTGTGAATATGTTTTAGGGTTTGACCAAACTGAAAAACAACTACTCGGCTTTTAAGGAATAAAGAAACACAGAAAATATAGCCTTTTCTGGTTTATCTCTGTGAATTTTGTGGAGCTATACATGAGATAGATTGAAGCAGACTAGAGATTGCCTCTTGCCTTTGCAAATCAAAAGATTGGTAATGACTGAAAGCCACAACACCCGGAAGCCCGTGGTTTGTATGAAATAAATAGATCTTCTCACTTACAGTCCTGGCAAACTTCAATTTGTCTGAAGAATAACTAAACCAGAGATGGTGACACAGAGGCTCCTTCATGCTCTGCTGCCAGTGAGCCTCGTCTTACCCTCTGGAGTAGAGTTGGTTGAAAAATGGTATTTCCTACAGGAAATTCCAAGAACTTAACATATGGATTCACTCCAAATTGAAGCAAGTCCAAAATCTCAGAATTTTTCGCAAAATGAAGCTTTCCAAAGCATTTCATTTTGATTGCATTGAAATAATGCAAGGTTCACATTAAAATCTCCGGAGTCGCCAGCACCGGGAGCTGTAGGGGACTAGACAGAGCTGAGATAGCATATTTCCTGGGCACCTTGACAAACGATGCTCCATTTGATCCCTGGCCTGGTTTTAATGTAGACCTATCCTCCACAGTTAAGCTGACACTGCAGAGGAGGCGTCGAGAGGAGCAAAGTGTACAAACACACACAACATCCCCAGCAGTCAACTTGCCTTCTTCATGCCATTAACCTGGGAAACCAGTTTTGCAGCCCGTAGACTGGTCCTTCCACAGACACCGAGCTCTTGCGCAGTGGACAGCCTCATGAAATTTGTACCACAACCTCAGGAGGCCTTCACTACCTGCCGGGTAAGCTTTCCTGTCAGCCCCCTGTGCTTTCCTCTGTGCCGTGCCCAGCTGCACATCATGTCTTCTGCTGTGGAGCACCCAGCAAAGGCCAGAAAATCAGTGTACTGAGGATGGTGCTTTCCCAGCTCCTACTGTGTCACCATTTCCTCGTCATGTGCATTCATATTTTTTCATATTTTCCCCTTTGCAATATATTAAAATCACAAATTCTGTGGGGGAAATACAGCTTTTTAGTACATGATAATACTTGTTGTGCCTTAGCACTGCAAAGTAGGCCCTCATGTGTTCATAACAATGCAGAAATGCAGGGATAGCTGCTGACCTGAGAACATGATGAAGCTAGTGAGTAAAACTGTGTTCAAATTTTGCAGGAAAGAGTTAAGTATATTTTATTTTTCAGTAATGTAGTGTTTTATATCACTAAGTGCATAAGACAAATGTGAAGTAATTGATTTAATTCAATTGTTCTTTTAATCTATAATGTCCATTATAATGTCCATTATGTTATGGACTAGTCTTCAGAGACTGATGGGGGGATGAAGGAAAGAAGGAATCTAGCCAGGTGTTCATCTGTTGCAGAGTTATGTTTGGAACAAGAGATACAACACGAAACCGTCAGTGTCAAGGTTCCTCTGGGGAAAACCAGACTTTACGGATGGTATTTGGGTTCCAGCAGGAGAGAAAGTTGAATCTGGCAACCCAAACACCACAACTGGTGATTAGGTGGTGCCATGTCCTTCTTCCGAGGAATCCATGAATGCAAGCTCACACAATTCCTCCTCTGTGGTTCTGCCACATAATCCATACCAAGGATTTACGATTGGTTTCAAATGTCTTTGAAAATTTTGGGGCAAATCTTTGGTAGAACGAGCTGCTACACTCATCTTAATGAGAATAGTTCTCAGAGCTAGCATTGAACCTGAACCAAAACCACAGAGCAGAACAATACAGATTGCTTTTGAGTATTTAGCTCCAGGTCTGCTGTTGAACTCTGGATTGTGTCTATTATTTTAAGTAAAAGATCAGATCCAATATAAACACCGTGGTTGGGTGTTTTTTTTGTTGGTTTGGTTTTTTTTTTAAGTGACAACTCAATATTTTCGCTTGTATTTTTCCCAAACACATTTTTAGGCTTCCCCGCTGGAATTCTCTTGTCTTGTCCTTTTTCCTCTACCATGACAGAGATATTGAGATAGACAAGGTTCACTTATGTTCAGATTTGCTATGAGCAATGGAATTATGATAAATTCACATCCAAACTCAAGCAATTAGTTTAGGAGGAATGGAAGATTAATCATGGGAGGGGAGATGAGATAGAGATGAGTCTGCTGAGATAAATTACTCCAGATTTTTGGCAGTGACTATTCGTGAATGATAGAAAATACCAGATTCTTGATTCTTCTTTGGAAGAACTATGTGGCATCCACAATGCCTGTAGCCAGACCCTCTACTAATTCCTGTGTTCCTTAAGCATAAAGCAGGTGATTATCTCAAGGGCATGGCTGGATTTCATTGTACTCAGAAACTTTATGATAAATGTTTAAAAATTGTTGTCAGAAGATGCAATTTCAAAAAACTCTTCAGCTATTTTAACCTCTTTTAGCATGGAAAAAGACAGGGGACTTTGAAATTCTAACTACCTCTCTGATTAGCCAACATCCTCTGCTTGGACTAACACATGCATTTGCAGGTGAGAATCTGCTTCATTGCATTGCATATCTTTCAGCTTTGCATAAATAAGCAGCTTGATGACTGCAAAGGGCTCTTAGAATCATAGAATCATAGAATCGTTTCAGTTGGAAAAGATCTTTAAGATCATCAAATGCAACTGTTAACCTAGCACTGCCAAGTCCACCACTAAACCATGTCCCTAAGTGCCACATCTACAAGCCTTTTAAATACCTCCAGGGATGGTGACTCAACCACTTCCCTGGGCAGCCTGTTCCAGTGCTTGACAACCCTTTTGGTGAAGACATTTTTCCTAATATCCAATCTAAACCTCCCTTGGCACAACTTGAGGCCATTTCCTCTTGTCCTATCGCCTGTTACTTGGGAGAAGAGACTGACACCCACCTTGCTACAACCTCCTTTCAGGTAGTTGTAGAGAGCGATAAGGTCTCCCCTCAGCCTCCTTTTCTCCAGGCTAAACATCCCCAGTTCCCTCAGCCACTCCTCATAGGACTTCTGCTCTAGACCCTTCACCAGCTCCGTTGCCCGTCTCTGGACGCGCTCCAGCACCTCAATGTCTTTCTTGTAGTGAGGGGCCCAAAACTGAACACAGTACTCGAGGTGCGGCCTCACCAGGACCGAGTACAGGGGGACGATCACTTCCCTACTCCTGCTGGCCACACTATTTCTGATACAGGCCAGGATGCCATTGGCCTTCTTGGCCACCTGGGCACACTGCTGGCTCATATTCAGCCGGCTGTCGACCAACACCCCCAGGTCCTTTTCCGCCGGGCAGCTTTCCAGCCACTCCTCCCCAAGCCTGTAGCGTTGCCTGGGGTTGTTGTGACCCAAGTGCAGGACCTGGCACTTGGCCTTGTTGAATCACATACAGTTGGCCTTGGCCTACCGATCCAGCCTGTCCAGATCCCTCTGTAGTGCCTTCCTTTCCTCAAGCAGATCAACACTCCCGCCCAGCTTGGTGTCATCTGCAATCTTACTGAGGGTGCACTCGATCCCCTCGTCCAGATCATTGGTAAAGATATTAAAGAGAACTGACCCCAACACTGAGCCCTGGGGAACACCACTTGTGACTGGCCACCAACTGGATTTAACTCCATTCACCACAACTCTTTGTGTCTGGCCAAAGAGCTATTTTTTACCCAGCGAAGAGTATGCCCATCCAAGCCATGAGCAGCCATTGAGCCATCTACAAATGCTTCCTTTTGTTGCATGGAGGAAAAAGAATCCAGTTGTGAGGATATTAATTAATTACTTGGTCCTATCTCATGCTCCAACAAGAGCTTCCTGTGATATGTTGTTCAAGTGTCTTTTTGACCCTGTATATGGAAGGGTTATGCTGACTACAGTGGTGCACTTGGGTGAAATTTAGGTTCCTGAGTCAAAATCGATTTGGAAGTCTGTGGATGCCAACATTTTCACTTGTAAAATTCCCCTGATGTCCAGAGTTCTGCTTCTGTGCATAAACAGAAGTACCATCATTTTAGCAGAAGTAAGAATTAAGTGGTTTGGTATTTCTTTAATGTCTGGGTCTAGCTGGGATCCACATACAATGCTGAAATCTCCAATGGGTCTCGTGTAGTAGATTTATTTTGAGCTTGTTTTGGCAACCATCTAGCCGAGTTCGATAAAAAATATAGTGTTATTGAAAGATCCCACATGCTCCCCATTCCTGCAATGTAATTGTAATTAGGGCACTCACTGCAGATGTAGGAGACCTACTTTCAATTCCTTCCTCAGCTTCAGGGAGTATTTACCCATGTTCTTCACCTTTTAGCAGACTATACTCTGTTGTGAGTCATCATCTTTCCTCCTGAAACTCTGCCACTAGGCAGAAAGACACGCAAGAGTAGTTTTCACAGAAAGAAAATTCAAGCAAAACTGCAATAGCAGGCTTTTACAGATTAGATACAGAAGGTACAGACTGTAATTACCGGGTACAGCTTTACTCTAGACTGGACTGAGGGTTGGACGTACTTACAGCTGAAGGAAGACTATTCCTCTTCTCTGTCTGTCATGTCTTGTCATGATTGCCAGGACACATGGGAAGTGAGTCAATGGCACAGTACTGAGGCTCCATATGTTTCACCTTCTGCCCTCAGACAGGATCACTATTTCATCTAGTTAATTTCATTTTGGATAATTATAGGTTCAACTCAGGTATCTTTTTCATATTTTTGCAAGTTAATTTTCATAATCTGGTTTTATTTTCTCAGCAGAGAGTGTTTATTCTAAATAATTATTCCCATAGTACATGTGGTGGTCTTCCATGGTCTAGATGAGTCACGAGAAGAGGTTTTCCAACAGTGTCCCTTAAATGAGGCGACAGGAAGGGGGTCTTGTGGTCAGTATTCATTTCTAGGCTTAAAGGCCATATACTCTCAGCTCAGCTGATTGAGAGCATCTTTGGGTACAAAACCAGAGTATGGCTTGGACTCATGCCTCAGCAGCTGCAATGAGATATCTTTACTGCTCAAGCACTGCATTTTGGCAGAGTGTGTATGTACTGCAGATAATAAAGACCTGCCAGATCCTCACATCGAATCTAGAATTATTTCTTGTTTCAATCACCTGTTTCTTTTCTTGATGGCATCTATTCTGAATCATGGTTTCAAAGCTTTTCATCCGAGTTATTTAAGGACAAGCTGGCTTTTAAGTGCTTAGATCAGCTTGCTGCTGTGTTTAAGATGACTAAGGATTAGGAATTCCCCGAATGGGTATGTGGTGGAAGGAAGGCAAATGGGTCATGGCTACGAGAAAGTGACGTGTATAGAGAGAGAAACGTTATTTCTGGGTATACACCGACTTTTGAGAGAAATCAAATCTGATATGACACTAAGGCAGGTAATCAAGAAAAAAATGGTAGACAATCACAGAGCAGAAGGACCCAAGAAAAGTGTGAAAAGCTGTAATTGGTGATAGCAGGTCACCATGGATAAAATTGAAGGTATCCTATCACTAAGAGTCTTCCTTCAGTGGCCTGCAGGAGGAGTTTCCTTCCAGGTTGTAAGGCAAGACTTCGGCTTTCTCCAACAGACAGAAAAGTAGGACTAAGCCTGGAAGAAAAACCCTGCTGAGTCTTGGACTTAAACTGTTGGTTGCTCTTGAGGGAGGAGGGCTCTGTGTTTTTTTGGACAGTGCCATTACCTCAAATGACAGGTATTTGAATACTAATAAAGAAACTCAGGTTTTTAGTCAGTCAAAGCAGTTTGTTCAGACCCAAGTTATCAACATATCTTGTAAAAAACAAAATCCAAAGTTAAAATTAGTTGTTACCATATAATGAACAAAATTTAAATCAAGAACTTTAATAGATACGCTGTGAATTTCAGAGGATTTTTATACACTGTTAGCTAGCCAGTAAAAAAAAAATATATCAGCCTTGGAAAAACTAAAAAAGAAAAAAAAAGCCAACAGCCTTGCAGAGAGCTTCCGAACTCTGCATAAAGTGCTAGATTCATTTAATTTTGAAAGATTTGGGGTTTGAGCTGCAGATGATAGAATTCTTTCTGAACACCTGTGAAATCTCTTGAATTTAAAAATCTTTTCTTGTTATTTTCTATGCCTTGCTGGAATAGTCTGCTACAGGCTAATTCTTCACTGATCATGTATTTTTGTATTCTTTTGAAGTTGCATTTTTATTTTGTTTTTAAACAGAAAACAGAAAACTAATTCTGTAATTTCTGCTTAGAAAGAGAAAAGATATCTTCCTCCAAATTTCCCTGAATTCTGATCAAAACTCGGAACAGTCAAGAAAGAGGAGTCAACTGAAACTTTGAAAAATTCAGAAGTAGGACCATGTGGGAAGAGAAGACTTTCTATTTCCCTCTCTACAAGCAATATCATATCTTCATCCTAATGTACTTAAATACCAGTATGTAATTTGACTGGCCACCACTACAACAACCACTCACCATTGTGGTAAGAATTATATAGAAAGTACATAGTCAGGTCTTGCCCCCAAATAACTTTAAGACGAACATATATTAAAGTGCTTTACTGGGTCACGGCCAAAACAAAACAATTGAACAGGCAATTGAAAATACATATCGAAATGGAGATTGAGGGGGATTTAGGATGCATAAATAAATGAGTGACTCTTTCAGTCTCTTTCACATCTGAATAGTTCCGTTGTTGCAGGTCTGTTTTTCAGTAAGTGCCACTTCTAAAAGATAATGTTGCTACTGATATGAATTTTGAAGAAAGGCAGATTTTTGAAGAGTATAATTTACAATAACATTCCAGGTTGTGTAGAATTTAGGAATATCTTACATCCCTGAAGGAGCAAAGTTGCTGAAATGGAAGTAATTTACTAAAGCAGATGTTGAAATGGCATGAAAGGCAGTAGAAATTGTGAGTTGTCATTTCACTTTGGTGGGGTCTTTTGACAAGCCATGCCAGTTTAGCTAAACCAGATCAGAGTTTTCAGACTTCAAGGAGAAACATTTAGATAGGTTTAGTCCTCTGTTTCACAGAATCACAGAATGGTGGGGGTTGGAAGGGACCTCTGGAGATCATCTAGTCCAACCCCCCTGCCAGAGCAGGGTCACCTAGAGCAGGCTGCACAGGACTGCGTCCAGGCGGGTTTTGAATATCTCCAGAGAAGGAGAGTCCACACCCTCCCTGGGCAGCCTGTGCCAGGGCTCTGTCACCCTCACAGTGAGGGAGTTTTTCCACATATTTAGATCTGATAATTTATTTATGCAAAAATTACACCTCCTAAATTAATTGATTTTTTTTTTAAATAAAGTTTTACTCAAATAAGTTAAAATTGTGAAAATCCTCTAATACAAACTTTCTCACCAGCAAAGAACAGTAATCTTCCCAAGTTCTGAACTGCTAAATTTCTAAAATTCTTTTCATATGAAGCAACTGCCTTCTTACTCTTCCTTAGCTTTAATACTCAGATCTGATATGCTTCTACAAACTCGCAGAGCTGTTCAGCTTGGCTGTCCAGACTCACAGCTTGGACCTTCCTGTCCCCTCCCTGCCCCAACCATTAAGAGAAACAGTAGGTTTGTATCTTCTACCCATCTTTCTGGCCGCACTAGTATTTAATGGGGAGATTGTTTTACTGAGCCATGTAGATGCACAAGTTTTTCCTCTACTTTACTTTGCTAGTCCTGCAGAGTAATTGCCAATATGGTCAAGACAATATTAGGAAAAATTATCTGTCTTTTTCCTTTTATTTCTTTACATTAGAGGAGAAGCCAACGTTTTAGCAAGTTCCCTTTCCTCACACTATTCCAAGAGCTCTGTGGATCACAGTTCAAGAAATTCTGGTGCTTGATATTTCAGGAGAAACCATTTCCAGGATTTTAATATTACAAACCCTGTTCTTCCCCCTCATTTTTCTGTCTGACCATTTTTATCACTTTAATCAGATTTTATTCAGGTTGTCTCCTCTTGAGTCCTTAAACTGGGAGCACTGACGATCATCTGAATGCAAAGTTTACTGTGTGACTGTTACTGCTCTCATGCTGCGGCTGTAATTTTTTAAATTATAGAAAATATCTGTGAAATATAAATACAGAAGTTAAATTGCAGTGACAGTGGAAATGAGGTCAATATAATAAACCAGCAACGCTAGATAGAATGTGAAGAATATGCTAGTGGATAATAACTGATGAAATCAGGTAATTCTGTTCTCGAAGCCATAAATATAAAGATTCTCTAAGTGGCAAAAGTTAAATTCCTCTGTATAATGACTAATAACATTTAGCTACATTTAAGAGGTTAGCTCAGCTGTTAGCAATGTGAATGGGAAGATCCTATTTAGTATGACAGAAGATGGCTAAGACTTCAAGTGCTCTGGGTTTTCTAAGCACTAAACAAATATCGTCCAAATACACAGGGCTCCAAAAAACCCTGTAGAGAATGAAGTGCGACATGAGTCAGAGTGCCTTGAGGTTCATGAGCGTGGACCACATTGCTCCACACCTTCTGGGGACCAGCTTCTGTTGCCCTTTGTTGTCGTATGCAGCATGGGTGGGAGGGTAGCATCGCCTTGCCCTACATAGTTTATAGCAATTATATTCAGAAGAGAGAGCAAGGCTGGGACCTCCAGGCACCTGATGTCTGCAGAAGAGAGAGGGTGCTCCCAAGGGACTGTGGACAGGGACATGTTAAAGGTCTTGCTTCCTAATTGTCCAAATGGTCTGGGTTGTCTTGGTTATTTTCTGTCCTGTGATTTTGGGGTTTCCCTCTTGCCAGGGAAGAGAAGTGGTGTGTGTATATCTGGTGGGGAAGGAGGGGAGGGAGAAAGAGGAGGGGACACTGGGAACCCCCTGCTCCAGTCCCCACGTGGGATCAGAACATGGAAGCTTTTGGATCTGGAAATGATAGAACTCCCCAGGTTCTGTCAGTTTAGATGAAGGGCAGCGTCCAAGATATATGAAATCTTTTCTCTTTACAGGGTTGTCAGCTGATTCAATCCATACAGGATCTTGAAATGAAATGCTTAAATATTGCTATACTGAAGTAAATGTTTGAAAGAGCAAATAAAACTAAAAAGCCAATATTACAAATTTTGATTCATGTAAATTGACTCTACCCATACAGAAAGTCTCACTGGCTTCAATAGCTAAAGACTAATTGGGTGACTGAAGATTTGTAGTATCTAGGCTTTAACTAGTGATATGAATAACTAGAAACCTAACACCACAAGTCAAATGTGCTAAGATATACTTTGATTCCTGTGTTGCTGTGATGCATAGAGCTTCCGAACAGTTTTGAAACGTTTTGCCGCATACAAACATGTAACTGTTTCTGTCCACAAACTATGCAGAAAAAGTACTGCAGGAGGAAGGAAGCATTGTTTTACTGATGAAGAAAATGAGCCTAGGGAGTAGGCAGGATGGTTTTGATGCTATAATATACGACACAACACTGTCAAAATCTGCTACTATAAACAGGTCAGCTTTGGAAATTGATGTAAACTATACAGGAATGAGTATAAGCATGTTGATGTAAGCCTGTCCATGACAGGTTTAATTATAATTTACCACATTTGTTTAATACATTTGATTTTATCAAAGATCAGATTTACTATAGTGTAAAAACCATGGCAGAACCCCAAATTTAACCCCAATATCAAAAGTGACCCCAATATTCTGAGTCAGTTCAGCTATAAATCCCTCTGCCTCCCCCACCTTAGCTGTAGGAAAGGTAAGGATTTGCGCGAAAGTAAGGATTATTGACACCTCTGTACAGGTAGAGAAGATGAAATACACAGATTGAGTTATTTGCCCAAGGACTTAAAAACAGATGAAAGGCTTGAGTGGACTGTGGACATAGCTGCTTTCCAGTCTGGTCTGTTTGACAGCGCTAACTAAATTGTTGTGCGGTTAGGTGGTCACATATAATATTGCCCGGGTCCCCAATCTTGCCGTTCTTGCTAAGCACATTGTATTCAGTTTGCATTATTAGAATATGTATGTTTTGAATTGTACGCAGATTGCACAATTCTGTGTCCCTTGAGCATTTCTGATACTCTTCTTACAAGTTTGTGGAGCGAAAGAGGTCAAATACCAAAATAGTGTATTCTTCCTCTTCTAAACAATAATAAAGAGACCATCTATCAAATTGGCAGGCTCATATCTTTTGTAACCGTGTACAAAACACACTCCAACTGAATGAACAGCTGTCAGAGCAGTCTCTTGTCAGCAGGTGGGTTAAAGTTTGCTAATGCATATGCACACGTGCAAGCATTCTTATCCTTATCTCATGAAGATCAATAGCAATATTTCCAAATGTGTTTGCAGTCATGATTTACTCTGGATGTATTAGCTTTCTTTTGTTCTTTGGCCCACCTGTCTCCTGTTATCTTTTTGAAATAGGTTTGTCCACCATGTGAGAAACTTTTCCATGAGCAAAATCTAGAATGGTAAATAGTATAAGTGATTTTTGTTCTTTTGATTCCTTCCATAAATCTGAGGTAAACGGTTTGTCTCTAACCATTCTACTGCCACATTTTTCAGAAAGTGGATATGAGCTGGTTTCTGGTCTCTTTTAGCATCATGTAGGAATGTCATAAGCCATGCACCTCTTGAAACTAGTATTGCAATCCTTACCAGCCTAGAATAGAGTCCTACTCTTGGATCATTATTTTCTCGTGTAATTATTTTTAGTTCACTAGGTGTATATGAAGATAATGAAGAAACTAAAACTAGTCCAGATGATTCAGAAACATCCACGCAGCAAAGGCCACACCGGAGGGAAGTGCATGCGTATGGACTAGGATGAACTTTCTTTAGGGCAGACGTGACGAACTGCTCCATAAACATATTCCCAAATCTAAGCTCAGGTAGTTGCAGGTCTTCTTCTGTTGCAACACCTCTGTCATCCTGCTCTGAACGGCCTCCCAGGCTTACCTTCCAAAAACTTGACAGTTGGGTTTGTCCCATCTGCCTTCTGTAAATTATAAACACATCAGTATTGCTACAACTCAAACTATGGAACTCACAATCAATACAGGTAGTCTTACCACCTTCCTGGATATATGGGTATTTTTAGGATAGCCCTAGTCTTTACGTTAGACACACTGACAAGCAAGCCCTGAAGCATCTTCTCTCCACTGACTGGACAGGGAACATGGTTTGGTAACCCCAAATGCTCAGCAATCAGAACTCCCCTCTTGGTAGAAGGATTCCCAGTAATGCTTGTGATTAAGTAAGGTGTCTATGGCAGTTGATCTGAATATGTCCTACAGTCATTATATGAAATGTCCGAAGAGCATCACACAGTGCAGATAACTTAGATAAGACATACTTATTACCCACATGTATTTCTCAGTGTCTACAGGCATCACCTGCAGAATCCCAAACCTCTGTAGCAAGATACTGCCAGAATGCTAAAAATCATGTCATTGAGAAATAAATTAAAAGCATAAACACATTCATTCCTACAGTTTGACATAAATATTTTTTTTTTCAATTAGACAAGATGTTCTGAGTAGCATAAATCCCTTTTATAGTTCTGTTTAGCTTGGTACTTAATCAGTTACTTTCCAGAGCAGTGAATGCTCAAGACTTAACTTTTTAACTTTCCTCTTAGATAAATGCCATCAATTTGCAAGGTGATTTAGAATGCAAATCATGAATAGTGTTCAATACCGCTAGCGCTAGTCCTTTATGAATCAAGACCCTATAAAACTTTGTCAATATCTGTATTAAACACTTATTGACTGAATTTTTATAGAAACCTTATTCACAAGAGACTAGTGTTCCCAATATGAACCTAGATCACTGGGAAAGGCACAGGCATTGGTTTGTATTTTTCTAAAGATTATTCTTACATATATAGTACTTATGACTGGAATAAACAGACACACACACAGAGTTGTGAAAAATCTTGTTGTCAAATCATGCCAGAAGAGGGCAAAAGATCATATTTTCTGAATCATTATAATAAAGCTGTAGTAAAAATTATTAGGAAAAGCCAAAAATAAAAAGAATTTATAATACATTTTAAAAGTTGGAATTGGAAAAGTAAGCAATAATACAAGAAAGAATAGACCAGTTTCCTATCTGCAAAGCTTGTTTTACCATTTTACAAGTGTTTCCTTTTTCTTGATTCAGAAGCTGGGATGCTAAAAATCCTAATCTGGTTGAAGCTAGGGGAGCTTTGCCTTTCATTCCGTTGGTAGCAAAGCTTCACCTTGTGCGAAATCAGAAGGGGTTTGATTAAGATCTAGCTGACCAACATGCTATGTTAAGTTTATCATCCAAAGGCAGTAACATTGTCAGTAGCGAAAAACACAGCATATCCAGATAATAGTCCCAAACTGCAAATTGGGGATATCATTGACGACTATTTCAATTTTAAACATAATGTTCTGGGGTTTAGCTTTTAGCAAAAAAAATAGATGCCTTCCTAACTTCCCTGTCAATGGGCAGGAGAGAAAGCTTTGTAAGTGGCTTTATGCCGATTTAGACAGCTCAGCGGTCAGGGAATCTATGAGAAACAGGTTAATCCAGCTTTTTAGTTGTTTTATTATGTAATATCAACATAAAACAGCTGGATCAGGATTGAACGGCTATTTAAAAACTACGGAAAATTATTAAGGATTTTTCTTCATTACTCCAGCTTTACCGTAACTTAAAGTCCCCCTGAAAAGAACAAGGCAATTTAGGTTTAAGGTGTTCCCTGATACAAATACAGTCAGCCAGGCAGAATCAAATCCAAACCTGTAATATCTACTTACTACAATTTGGAAAAAAACCAAACCCAAAACCTGCCATTAACAGTTTCATAAAAAGATTTTTTTAACTGCTAAATCCAGCTGGTTTGTACCTTCTCCAAATACAGCCTCATCTATGGGCTACTGTGACTCTTGCGTAGAAAGATCATCAAAGATGTTGCCCTTATAGAACAACTGTATTTTCTAAAATAACACTACATGGAAGACATCTCAATAAAAATACACATTTTGTTTTATGTATATTTTGCAAATTCTAGCAATTTTATTGATTTATTCATTAAAGAATTATTGAAAACATTTTAGAAAGAAATATTATAAATTAAATGTTTATGTTTTGATAAATGAATAATTTTTTAGTTTGACAAAATTTTCAGTAAAACTTTCTCTTGGATGTTATTTAAAATTTAAATTGTATTTTAAATATGTTAGATGTTAACATCTTTTTGAAAAATTGAAACATTGAAAAATTCTGATTTTGTAAAGCAAATTGTTTTGTTCAACTTGAAATTTGTTTTTACTTTGTCAGTATACCAAAAGTTTGTTTCCAAATGCAGCAATGATCTTTTCCTAGATGTTATGGAACTGCTACTGCATTAAAACCAAACCAAACCAAACCAAAAAAACCCCACCCAAACTTATCTACAGTTAAAATGAAAAACTGAATCTAAACTTCATTTTTGGCCCCAGGACCCATCAGTTTTCTGCATGCTATGTGCTATTTATTATTTGTCAAATAAAAGGAGTTCACAAGTCATCTCCGTAGCTTGTCGTATGTGCAATCTAATTTGATGTACATATAGTAGTAGAGTATCCTGTAGCAAGAAGAAAACTTTTGACCTTTCCTGCTTTTGGAGAATACAAACAGTTGGGGATTCATCCAAATTGTTCCAGGTACATATGACATGATGTATGGTGCCAGAAATATTCATTACTGCAGCAATCAGGATGCTTTTATCAGTCAGTGGCCATAGACTGACTGACCTTAACTAACCCAGTTGTTTAAGGGCAATACATGACCCAAAAATGAACTTCTCTGCTATGAGAGCAACTAGTCTGCATGTGAAAAGGTTTGCTTTAGCTGTGTTCAGTTTCTGTTCAGAGGCTTAGGTCAGCTCTTATTTTATCTGCACCCATTCAACCATTAATATGAATTATACTCTAGTTCTAGAAGTAGAAAAAAACTTCATCTATTTGGCTTGTAATAATTTGGTTGTGCTCGGTATGTAAATTACCTACTGCTACCATAATTAGATGGTCAACAATTCTTACGGAGAACTTTCAAATTGCATTCCAATTGTATCTATTTGGTGAAAAATAAGCGTTGCTCAGTAGAGACTCTTTCACCTACTCGCCCCATGATTAAAAACTTGCTGGTTAAAGATTTAAATGGGTTTAGGATTGGCATGGTGTCACCATTGTGCAAATCCTTTGTTAAATATTAAATAATAGAAAAATGTCTTAGGGTCACACAGTGTGTGATTTATGTGACAAAACCCTTATGGGCTGCGTTTGTCAAAGGCAACTCATAATTCTAGATTGTTTCGCTGAATAGCAGAGAATATTTTTGTTGTGGTGGTGGGTGGGAAGAGATTTGTTTTCTCTCTATATTCAGCGTGGTAAAGATCTCTCTCTGTCTTTCGATACCTTTCACATGAAGAAGCCAAGCCCCGGGGCGAAGCAAAAGAGATGGGGAGGGTTGGGTGCCCCTCCCTTGCGTTAAGCCACTGCTGATAACGGCTTTTTGATATATACATGGTCTGGGACTCAATTAGATTGTCAAATAAAAGTAATAAAAATATGTCATTTTTCTAAACATTTTTTTATGTGTATAACAGTCAGAAGCTGTTTAAAATCTGAAGACTGTAGGCCATGTGGACTTTTTGAAAGACTTGCATGTGTGTGTAACTTCACATCATCTCAGAATTATTCTTCTGGGACTTTCTAAACAATTGTGTCCATATAAATCCCTACTGCTTTGTTAAAAAATATATATGTATATAAAAAGCAGGTAGTAATTTCCTTCCTCCACCCCCTCAAAAATATATATATAAGTTACAGCCAGAAATTATTGCTTGCATTCTGTACTCTAGGAAATACAAAGGCAAATTCAAAAAAGACCTTGTCTCCTTTCTTTCTCTAAAACACAATTTATTGCTTTAAATCATAAAAATAAAACAGTCAAATGTTGCATAAGAGACCCTCAGCAGAAATAAAAGAAAAGAAAAGGCAAAACTGAACTTCCCATAAACCCAAATCCCATACAGCAGAGCTTTCTACAAGACCATAATTAAATAATCCCTGAAGGACTTGTGGAGGAGGGGATAAGAATACATAAACTTTCCAACAAGAAGAAAGAAAAGACACAGTTATTATTATTTGATTTTATTTTTAAGAAGGAAAGAACTAAAAAATATATACTTAAGGTGGTCTACATGTGAAAACTCTTCCATGCTGAGCAAGTATCCATACAAGTCTCAGCCTTGTTACACAATAAACCAGAAATTAAAGGTGCCTTTGTAACTTGAAGTCTGCAAGTAGATTGCGGCTTTGTTTTAAACCCCGCACATCTTCAACACCAGGCAAAGGCCTTCACCTCTGCAGCAGGGCTCTTACTGCTGCTCCTAAGCATTTCTTCGACAAATCTTTCCTCGAGTCTGAGATCTGAGACGAGATGGTGGAAAATTCCAGCAGAAGGTCTATTTTTCAGGAGATTGTTCACCGGACGGGAGCCTTGTTAGTTACAACAGGAGAGGAGTGACATAACCGTGCGGGGCCACCTGTGCAGACGGTGATTAGGTAGAAAGGGTGACCAGGAAAGGTAAGGATTTCTTGCAATCCTTTTTCTTTCTCAAATGAAAAAGTAAACTAGCAGTGAAGAGTTTTATTCCGAGCTTTTTAAATTATCTTTTGTCATTTTCCTTCAGGAAGGTTCACTTTTGATGAAATGGTTTCCCTCAGACAGAAAAATATCTCACTGAGAAAACATTTCGAGCATTCAGACTGTCGCATTTTGCAGAGTAAAATGCTGATAGAGTCTTCTCTCTGTTAAGCCTCGAACTATGGGAATCACCCCTCCTCGCATAGGCGATACCAAAGCATCTGATCTTCTGTAAATACTAGTCAGCATTAGAGCGTCTGGCAAAGAGGAGGGCACTTCAGTGGAAATCTAATGTGGTGATTTCCATTTTTTGGCAATTTTTAATGTACAGATTTAAGAATACCACTTTTTGGATTTGTTTTTTTGTTGTTTTTTTTTTCTTTTTTTTTTGAGGAGGATGATTCTCCCACTTTAATTGAAACCCCGCTAAGGACTTCTCTCTTATTTATTTGGGACTAAGGGAGAATACGGAGCTGTGTCGCAGCTTTGCTCACAAATCTTTCCAGTAAGCACACCTAGTAAAGGAAGAACTAATTATTAATTATACAGATGTCTAATGTGCAAAAAGTTACTTTCTGGTGCTATTCTTCACTATAAAGTTGGAAAAGTTATCTTATATAAAATGAAACGTGTCTCCACAGTTTATGCAGGCAGGGAAGATTCAGGTTTAGCTCTGTCTGTTGAGTGTCACAATTTCATTAATGCCTTGCCTGGGTCTTCTAACATAATGATAAATCCCATTCGTATGTTTTGCATCTGTGTTTAAAATGATGTTGATAAAACTGCTTGTGACTTCATTGACTGGTACTACCTAAATTTATAAGTTGGTCAGTCAAACATGGAATGTTGCAAAGGGACACAGACAATGGAAATACATTTTCTTTAGGTTAAGAAGGGCCTCAAGCTGCAGCAAGGAAGTAGCTTTCTTATGGAAATAAACTGAATTGTGTCAGATTCTCCATGAAATGCCCAAAACTTCCAACCTTAGTAGGGCTGACTGATGGCAATTAGTCATTTTACCTTTCTGTCAAATCGTCTCTGGCCATGCAAGGCCTTGGAGGACCTACAGAAGTATAGGAGTGAAGGTCCAGTGAAATCCAAGAGGAGTCCTCAAGCCACAAGTCAGAAACTGGATTCTATATGTTCTTCCTGTGACCTGGTTCTCAGCCTAGCTCCACCCAGCCTTGTTGTTATCACAAGGAGAACCTGTGGACGCAAGGAACGGGATTACTATGATGGTTTTCAAACAATTCTGACAATCCTTTCCTTTGTTTACCCTTTCCTGTTCAACACCCTGCGAAGCCACAGTGAAATGCACAGTAATCGTGAATGAAAGTCAGGAAAAAAAAACTGATCAGAGAGAGTAGTGAATCTGGGCCATCTTTCAGGATCTGAGATGGCTCCATAGTAATGGAAAAGTAAATGAAGCCTTTAAAACTATTCTGACCTTAATAATTGAAGGTACAGTAAATCCAAATCAGACTGTGTGGATAGTTGTGGTTTTTTCCTGATAGCATCCCTTTAAACTATGTATGAATACCCCAGATAAACATACAGTGGTCCCAGTTTTACCCTCAGCTAAATCTGGTTTAATTCCAGGATTTTTCATTTAAAAGAAGTTGTTTCTGGAGGTATATTGGTGCAGCTGCCATTGGAAAAATCACACAGCAAATTGAGAAGCATGCTGAAAATAAGTATTTGTTCCTTGGTGTAACTGGGCTGCTTTGCTTAAGCACGATATTGTTATACTGCATAGAGTTTGAGCTGGAATGAAAATGAATACAATTCATCTCCAAATTAGATGCAGTACCATATGTGTTGTCAATTTATCAGTACACCAACAAAATTGAAGTGTTGAATGGAAGTGGCTCAGTGACTGTATGCGGTTGTAAGAGTCAGCAAATATTGCAGTTAGCTGACTCAGCCAACTGCTTGTTGACACATCTCTATCTTTAGAATTATTGACACATCTCTAGTCATATGGAACTGATATTTAAATGTTACCCTACAGTCAGGCACACATAACGGCTACAGAATTCATGCCTCTGGGTAGGCTGAAGAATTTGAGGAGAGAGTATTACAATACAAACTGTGGTTTTCCTCCCTGTAAGGTCTGAAAGGAATTGTAGTCAATCCTCCATTCTAACTGGGAGATCAATTTTAATGAATGGCCTAAAGTCATATTAAAAACCCTATTTTGCACTACTTCATCGTGGAGGTATCTATTTACTCCCAGATTAGCAGCTTCTACCTGCCTCTTAGCTGTGTTATTTTGGGGGAGGAGTGGAGGAGAATAAAATGGTGCTGTATTCGTTTAATATTTCATTGCTTAACATTATGTTATGCTATAACAAGTTATGTTACATGTGTTGATGAGAGCAAGAAACAGAGCAGTGCAATATAGTTAAAAAAAAATATTTAAAAACCCCTAAGGTGAAAGAGGTATGAAGAAGCCCATCACAAACACAGACTAACTTGGCAACTTTCCTGTGCTGACATCTTTAACTATCCCCTCACTCCCCTCCTCCTCCTCCAAACAAACGCAGAAGAAACACAGGCGTGTAGGGCCAGATTTCTAAAGATGTTAGATACCTAACCTTTTAAAATCTGATCCATAACTCCCACTATTGTATTTCCTTTTCAAATTCATTTTATAGCAACCATGATTCCCTCAGAACCTGCTTAGTTGTTTCATAAAGGCCACTTAGAGACACCATGTAACTCTAGTGACTCACCACAGCGCCTTTTCAAGGCAGAAAAATCATGACACACTGCTCGTATATATAACACAGTTCCATATTACTGATTTTAGATTTAATTTTCTTGGCTAGGGCTGAGTTATTGGATGGACACCATGGGATGCCAAATGTACAAATTGCCTTGCAGCTCAAGAGTCTATGAAGAATCCTGACTGAAGCATCTACAACTTACTCAGCCCACATGAACATTTGGGGACCCGCCAAGCGATCCAAAGATGTTTAAGGCGATATATGAATATATTGAAAATTGCACTGTGGGAAGAAGTGCTAGTACACAAAGGGGCAAAACACACACAGCAACCTCCCCAGGGAAACCAGAGCTGGAAATGATACAAGATATGTATATTCACAAGCTACCGGTAGACTCTCTTTCCCCTGCCCTTCAGGTCCTTACCTGCTGTGAGCTACGTTAACTGTCTTGTAGTCTCCAGCAAAATGAATTTTTTCCTCCCTGCTAAAAATGTTACTTTGGAATTAAAGAAAATGGGTTCATCTAGTAAAGCACAGAGTATGTATAAAAAAAGAGAGCATAGATAATCCAGCTAAAACTGTAGCTGGTTGAGAACAGAAAAAACACTGTGCTTCGTCGCAATTTCCCATGCAAACCTTCATCTTCAGCGCAGGTGAGTATTACCAGCTTTACAAATTTATATTGAAATAAACCCCAAGAAATGGCACTAAGTTAATTAAAAAGTGACAACTTTATTTGCAAAGATAGAGAACAAAGAGTCTTTTAGGTTCACTGTGTTGAATCACATCAGCAATCATTTCAAATAGATTTTTCTTTTTATTTTATACTCTTGAATGTAGTCTATGAAATTCGATTTGGGGGATTTTGTTTTGTCCTGTTACCCTGGGACTGGTCATCTACTTGCGTAAACCAGAACAAAAACAAATGTTAATGTGTACTGGTTGAGGACTGGGCCCAAAACTGCAATTCACAGCTTCTTTGATGTGTTAATACTGAAGTGCCAAATGCAAACGAAGATCATATGTCATTTTTCAGTACCATGATTTTTCTGTAAACTATTGCAGGGGAAATATTTATGTTAAGGTATTTAGTTTAATATCATGTTTTTAGTCTAGGTTAATGGAAACAGTGTGTTCCCTCACCGAAGTGTATATGTGACTTCTGTGCTAATGAAAGAAAGAGAGACTTAAATGCAGTAATTACAGGAGGGAGTATTGCACAGGTAGCTGACATACAAGCTCCTCTATGCACAGCTGCCAAATGTAGCTCACACTTGATCTGCCGCCCTGTCAGGTTGTTGCTGCACTAGTGCTCTGCGAGATGAGCGGAGACGAGACGCTGCAGTAACGAAGGACGAAACCTTCACCTCGCAAACCCCAGACCCAGGTCACAGGAAAATTGTAAGGGCCACAGTTCAGATGTAGCATAAGCAGTGAGAGTTGTTGATCTACATGTTATTCTTCATCTAAAAAGTGTGCATTGATAACTCTGTGGACATAAGAATTAATAATTATGACACTCCCTCAACTCTCAGATTGTAAAGGAGATCAGTAACTCCTGCATTTATTTTACTTTTTTTTTGTAGTTAGTATGACATTAGGGACATCATATTTTCAAACATTGTTTTGCTATCATGCGAGTACAAGTTCTGGAATAAAATCATGATATTGAAAACCAGGAAAATCTCCCATCCATATGTAAACACATAAGAACAAGAAAAAGAAATAATAATATTTCCTCTAGTTTACCATCCTATTTTTCTGAAATCAGTCCATCTTAACCAGAAGCTGTGTCTTCATATCTAATAGTCTGGATATTTCTTTTTCTTTTTTTTTTTTTTTCTTTCCAGTCACATTGGGAATTCATCTGAACATCACCAGCAACCAGAGTGACTTGTGCTTCTGAGTTTATTCACCATATACATACTTTTGTTTGTCTAAATCCCATACCTACTCATTTTATTTGCTGCTGTCTAGTTTCTGTATTGTCAGAAACAACAAATTGTTTTCTGTGCACCTTTCACATGCCACCCATGATTTTACAGAGCTTTATAAGATCCTTCTGCCTCATCTCTTTTATGGGCTGAACAGTCCTAGTCTATCTTTCCAGATACAGATGTCTTTGATTTCCCTTGTCATTCTTCCCTGTACACTCTTCCTTGTTCTTCTGAATGCTAAATATTCCAAGCTCTACTAAAAATTACATGCATATATTTATATAATAAAAGGTACTTTATAGGGTCTTTTCCAAGACTTTCACTAGGAATCTGTTGCTCAAATAATGCTGCATTAAGATAAACATTATCATATTCATCAACTGTTTGATTTCTTTTTCTTTCTGTATAATTGAACAGATCTAATTAGGTTGCAGAATACTGATCATGCACAGATCATGCTATAATTTGTAATGTAGCTGGACAACTGTTAGAAATTAGGATTGGATTTTAAAACACAAAAAAAACCCCAAACCAAACCTACAGGATTAGGCAAATGAGATCAATTTGAAAATCATGTCCAAGAAATGCAAGGTGGAGTACAAGAGATAACCTAAAGAATAAAACAAATATCCAAGTAGAAAAAGAAATTTGAGAAGTGAGAAGTGATAATGCCAAAAGGTATATACATGGGTGATGATGGACAAAATTCTGTGGTGTCATACAGCAGTGAAAAAGTCTTGAGTGTGATTTTGGCCAGCCTCTATGGGAAGCATTATACCTCTGATGTATGGAGGCAAAAGTCCCTCTTTGTGTGCACTAATGCAAACCTTCCTTACTTAAAGCAGTTTGCTCAGCTTTGCACACTTCATTACCAGGGGGATCCTGGATCGTGGAGGGAATTCAGTTAGAGAAATTTAACAGTAAAGAAAAAAAAGGTTGGCTAAGACATGAGTAAATGGAGATGAAAGGGAGGTTAACATGACAACCATCTACTAATTGATGAAGGCAATATTAGCACCCAGAAGAAAAAGAATAATTTAAGATGTTACAGACTTCTTGGTAATAGGATCCATTCAGTTGCAGCATAATTTCGTAAGGCAAATCGCCTGTGATAGTTACAAAGCAGACTGGCCCAAACACCAGCAAATGTATTCTCAGGAACAATGCTGCAGTGGCATGAAAATACGTATTCCAGCTTTACCTTCTGTATTATTATCCACAGTCTGCCTCCTTCCCATAAAAAATAAATAGCCTCCATATCTCAGAACAAATGGATCCCAGATTTTTCACAAGGATTGAGGTAGTTCACTGAAAAGCTCTCATTTCCCTTCTACAGAAAAAAGAATTGGAGGGTGCCCACGACGAACTGAGGTCCTCTTTATTTTCTGCCCGTTGTCATCCGAAGTAAATCATCTCGGTAGGGAAGCAAACTGGGAGTCTAATATTCTGTCTAGAATCAGCTTTCTACCTTGGCCTGATAAACTTGCTCACTCCTCCAGCATCCACTCAGTGTCAGCTCTCAGGAGCCGACTAGGAAATTGCCTCCTTGACACGAGGCAGCAATGTGCTACCAAAGTCTTCTCTACAGTGCCACTGACATGCCTTTCATTTTAAAATGGTTCCTGGAGATTACACCTCAAAGCACCTGGAGGTGGAAAGAGAGTTAACATTTAAATGGCTATAAACATTCTAGTTATATATAAACACTGTCTAATGTATCTTTCTCGGTTCCCTCTTGCTTACTAAGCTGTATCTTTTTCTCTGCTGAGACATGTTATAGACATTTTTACCAGAGGGAGAAGTTTGTTGTGTCAGTAGCCAATCTAATCACCTCCTGCCTTGAATCTTCCCATAATCAGTTTTCAGGACCCCACGCAGAACAAAACCCCATAGTGGGTCCTCACTTCTTGTCCCCATATGTCCACTCATCACTGTGTTCTCCTTTTGTAGCAGAGGCACAGAGAAAAATGACAGCCGTGGAAAGAGAGGGGTATCAACTGCTGTGGATAAATCAATCCATCACAAAAAAAAAAAAACAATTCTGCCATGAAACTTAATCACTAAAGGTCATGTCGGGGAGTGAGGAACAGATTAAATTAGCATAGTATTAGATATGGAAAATGATTTCTGTCAAAATCATCTTTACCACAATTATAATATGTTAATTACGTATTTCATTAAGGAAGTTGATTATGGTTCACAGATGAAATCATGCAGACGAAGACACCTGGAAGGAAGCACTAGAGCCTGAAGCCTCTTCTCTCCCTCTCCCTCTCTCTCACACACGCACATGCACGCACACACACACACACAATTAGGTACACGCACTCTTATGTAGAAAAGCTTTTCCCAATATACTTCAAAGATTATTAAAGTGCAGCTGTGTCTGGTTAGGACGGAAACTCGGAGAAATAAAGGAAAGCATGGTAGGGCACATTCATTTTCCTTCTATCAGTACTTAGAATGAACTGTTCGTTTTAAGACTATAACATCCTCTGCCTCTGGTGACATATTGGTGGCATCTAGTACTGTGGGTAAAGGATTTCAGCACTGACTAATGAGATGGTGGCTGTGCGTTTTTTATAGGGAAGAGACCATTCGGCAAATTTTAGCCGAGCTATTTGAAAGAGATATCATCAACCATATGAATGTCATACAATATCTTGCCCTTAGATGTGGTTGCAGTTCATTTACAGTGAGTTGGGGCACTTGGGTGCTGTGAAAAAGTTACATCAATCAGCAATTACTTATATAATTTCTTAGCCTTCTTTTCCAAATAGTTGTTTGAATTGTTTGCTCTGTTTAGTGAATAGAGCAAGATCTTTAGTGATCTGAAAACACAGCATCCTTGTTTTGCCTAGAAACAATGCCGCCAAATCTCATAACCCATAAACGCTGAGAGACGGAGACAGGAATTTTCACATGTGTGTGAGTCTGTGTATGTGTACGTGTGTGGGGTATGTGCGTAAGTGCAAGACAGAGAGGAGTTGTAGCCTACATAAGAAAGGGCTAATTTTATTCAATTCTGACTAAAGGAGCAGCAGAAGTGGAATAAATGGGGTACTCAGTAGAAAGAAGGGAGGAGATTATATGTATCCCTCCAAAAAAAGGTCCTAGAGAAGCCCCTGGGAATGAAAACGTCTGAGCCTCAGTCAAATATAATTACCTCATTCTCATATTTCCCAGTGAGTGAGAATGCATCAATGCTTGTGTGCCCTTGTGCTGATAGATTTTGCCACACAGAATAATCATTGTTGGAATTAAGCATAATTGTCAAGAAAGACTTGGTCATCATGAGAGAGACTGTCTCATACAACTGTCCTTTTGCTTTCCAACAGTAATTACTTTAGTAATTAATCTCTGTCGTTTAACTGTATTACATTTTGAAAAGAGAAAATGGAAGAAAGACCGATTTCTGACTAATTTACATCACAGTTTAAAATCCTGGAATAGGGTGAATCAAATGTCAAATTTAGCCCTTTTACAGATTGCTAAAATGGTCTCTTTCTAGCACGAGCACAAATGAAGTTAGGTTGCTAAAGCCATCTTCATAATACTTGCAATGCTTGGAAGTTTCCACTTCAGGTCTCTTAGTTATAGGTAATGGAAGACAACACACAGAGCAGGAACTCTAGTCAGAAAAAGGTGAATCGCTGCCTACTGAAATGTCATTTCTGCTGCTAGTCATCATGGTAGGTGCTGCTTACCAGCCATGCAGCACTTGTGAATGTCAACATCATGCAGCAGCGGCCACGTGCTCAAAAGCAGCAGCTGACTGTGAATGTTGCCAGTGTTTTTGGCAAGCCTTGTTGGTGAATTAGAAGTGCGGAGCATCCTAAGTTTCAGTTGCACTAATGCCCAAAACGCTTCTGAAGTTGAGGCTCGAAGTGGGTCTGCGTCAATATCATTGGCATTCTTGCTCTTTAAAGTATTTTAAAGCTGCTTCACTTCTTTTCAACCTTTGGAAATGTTTTCCATTGTGAAGAAAGGTTATATGGCTGACAACAGTCCCTTAATTCCTAATCCCAGAGAGAAGGATCAACTCAAGGGTTTCACTGTTACAAACAATGACTGCAAAGCCAGGCCCCAGATGCATCCCAGCAAGTACCTCAGAAAGACAAAAATCTTGTTTATTTTGGAAACTGATGATGGTATTATTTTTCATGATTGATCATTTTCACTGCCATTGGTCTTCATAGGACTCTGACTTGAACGAGGCTTGCAGGATTTGATCTGCTATCAGCTCAGAATCATATGTAAGCCAGGTAAGG